>PVJL010000918.1:156394-321897 GCA_004026885.1 Lyroderma lyra
TTTTTTTTTTTTTTTTTTTTTTTTTTTTTTTTTTTTTTTTTTTTTTTTTTTTTTTTTTTTGCTTATTCTCTCTTTGTTGAAGTTGTCATTAAATTCCTTAAGCATAACCAGTGTTTTGAACTCTGTATCTGGTAGATTGTCTGCCTCTGTTTCATTAGTTAAACAATGTCCATCTTTAGGCTCCTCTGGGCCACAGTGAAAGAATTGTCTTGGATTACACATAAAATACACTAATACTAACAACAGCTGTTGAGGTATTTAAAAAAAAAAAAGGCCGCAAAAAAAAATTATGTTTTTTAAGAATTTGTGTTGAGCCACATTCAGAGCCATCCTGGGCTGCAGGTTGTATATGCCTGACTTAGTTTTTTTCTGCAGTTTTCTCCAGTTCTTTAATTTTGGATGTTTCTTTTTTTCTTTATTTTGGCTGTTGTTCTGTGTTAGTTTCTATATATTCAGTAATGTCTCCCAGTCCTGGCAGGGTAGCTTTATATGGTAGGTGGAGCCCAATTGTGCTGTCTCCGTGATCATTTGTGCCAGTTGCTTTAGGAGTGTCCTTTGTATGGGTAGTGTGTGCCTACCAATTGTAGTTTAACCTTGATTGCTGTTGACATAAACCCTCAGGCTTACTGGCTGTGAGAATTGGCCACAACCACAGCATATGAGCTCCTATGCTGGGGCTGAACCTATGGAGAAAGATTCACCCGAGTGGTCTCTTGAGCCTGCTCTTTGGATATGTCACTTGTGGGACTAAACGGGTGGTATTTTATGGTTTGAAGCTGACTACCGGGTATGCTGGTTCTTGGTCCTCTTGGGAGGGACTTCTGCACAGGCCAAAGTCAGCTGCCGCCTATGACTGGTCCAGGGCTAGCTGGTGGGAGCTACAGAGTGAGTGATCTGCAGTTGTTTGCTACCTGTGTTGGAGAGGCCACATTGGGGAGCTAGGCAGGCGGTACTGGAATTGGGGCAGCTCAGCCAAAGGCCCAGGGTACTTCAAGGCCTGCCACTACCTGCCAGCTGTCCATAGGCTCCGCTGCTGAAAGAGCCTAAGGTGGTACAGGAGTTGGGTGGGATGGGGTCTCAGGGAGTCACCAACATGTGGTGAGTTGTATTCGAGGGGTTAATGCAGATTCAAATATGACCCCAGTTCTGAGTCTTGGTCGACTCCACAAAATTCTTCAAGCACACCGAGGATAGCTGCCACCTGCCTGGGATCCACAAATCCCTGAGTTTTTCCAAAGAAGTCTAGAACATGGGCCAATATAGGCTGTCTGCCAGTGCAGCAAGGCCTCTTGTATTATGTAGGGCAGTGTCCCAAGGAGTCACCAGGGTGGAATGACCAGAGCTCACCATACCAGTGAAATTTTAGATTTCACTATGTTGGCAAAGGGCTCAACACAGGAAAGAAGACATCCACCTGCCAGCTGCACAGAAGGAGGGTTCAACACAAGGACCTACTGTGTCGTGGTCCCTTTGCCGGAGCCCAGAGTGAGTGCCTGGTAGCAAGGCAGTCTGTGTAGGGGGTCCTTTAAGAAGATGCCTGGGTTTCCAGCTGCCTTCCATCTCACCTGGTTGGGTGGAATTTCTGCTGATTTTCCCAGCCAGATGCATGGGGGCTCCTTTTCCTGGTACCGGTGCTCAAGTATGGACCTGGGACCCCTTGCTCTTTGAGGAGTAACATCTGCAACCAAGATATCCCTCCCAGTTCTCAATAGCCACACATGGATGTGGGGCCAAACCATTTAGTGTCTTCACCCCTCCTAATAATCTGGAGGTAGCTTCTTTATCTCCTTGGTCATGAGACTTCTGTTCAGCTCGTCTTCAGATGGTTCTTCAGGTTGGTCTATAATTTAGTTGCAGTATTAATATGGTCATGGGAGGAGGCAAGCACAGTGTTTACCTACTCCAACATCTTGACTGACTATTCATACATATTTTAAGGAAGTATAACTTGGCACATGTTCTTTTTTTTTTTTTTAATTCATTTTTATTGTTAGACTTATTGGGGTGACATCTGTTAGCAAGGATTACATAGGTTTCAGGCATACAATTCTACAGTGCATTGTCAACTTGATGTATAATAAATTCACCACCTAATGTGACTTCTCTTTCCATCACCTTATATTTAGCTTCCCCCCCAGCACATGTTCTTTATAGAGAGACTTTTTTCTATAAACTACTTAGAACAGTGTCTAGTACATAAAAAGTACTATATGAGGGTTTGTTATCATCATCATCTTTATTTGCTCATAACTATTAAAAGTTTGCATATATCTTACTGAGAAATTCTAGAAATTTCTCCTGTAGTGAAACTTGTGCAAGTAAATATATTCATAGATATGAGTCACATAAGAATGTTCCATGCAGCATTTTTTATACTAATGGAAAAAACCCAAGTACCCAACAAGAAGCGTTATAATACTACACATTTGTTTTTAAAGAGACCACATTTTAGTAACAAAGAAGGATATCCAGATATATTATTAAACAAAAAAGCAAGTGTTTGCACATAATATGTGTGTATGAAACATTTTTTAAAACAAAATTTAAGTTTTTAGATTCATAGAAGAAGTTGGAAGAATTATACTAAAATGTGAGCATTATCTTTGGGACCTTGGATTATAGGAACCTTTTACTTTTTTATGGTGCAAATTATTTGAATTTTTACAGTGAACTTATTTTTCATATAATGATTTATTTAAAAGATAATATAATGTTAAAGAATAATGTTAATATAAAACCACTCATTTTGAGTTAATTTTGGTGTATGGTGACAGATAGCAGTCTAGTTTTATTCTTTTGCACATGGCTTTCCAACTTTCCCAGCATCATTTATTGAAGAGGCTTCCTTTTCTTTCATTTTATGTTTTTGACTCTTGTCAAAAATTATTTGCACATATATGTGGGTTTATTTTGGGGTTTTCACTTCTGTTCCATTGGTATGTGTGTCTGTTTTGATTTTCATTGCTTTGTAGTATAATTTGACATCAGGGAGTGTAATACCTCTGGCTTTGGTTTTTGTTTTTGTTTTTTTGGTCTTTTTTTTTTTTTTTTTTGGTTTTTTTTTCCCTCAGGATCGCTGTGGCCGTTTAGAGTCTTTTGTGATTCCATACAAATCTTATGATTTTTTTTATTGTATTTCTTTTTTTTTTAAATGCCACTGTGATTTTTATGGGGATTGCATTAAATTTATATATTGCTTTGAGTGATATGGCCATTTTTAACTACATTGATTAAAACAATCTATGAACTTGGAATATATTTTCATTTCTTTGGGTCGTCTTCAATTTCTTTTAGTCATTTCTTAAGTTTTCAGTGCATAGGTTCTTCACATCCTTTTTTATTTTTATTTTTAGGCATTTCATTCTTTGTGTTGTAATCACAAAAGGAATTGTTAACTCAAAATGGATCGAAGACTTAAATATAAGACCCCAAAACAATAAATAGCATAGAACAAAACATAGGTACTAAACTTATGGACCTTGGTATTAGAAAGGATTTTATAAATTTGACTTCAAAGATAAAGGAAGTAGAAGCAAAAACAAATGAATGGGACCATATCAAACTAAAAAGCTTCTGCATAGCAAAAGAAACCATTAACAAAACAAAGAGGCAACCACCCAGTGAGAAGATATTTGCAAACAATACCTCTGATAAGGGTCGAATATCCAAAATGTGTAAAAAAGTCATACAACTCAACAACAAAAAATAATCCAATTAAAAAAATAGGCAGAGGAGCTGAACAGACACTTTTCCCAAGAAGACATACAAATGACCAACAGATAAATGAAAAGATGCTCAACTTTGGTGGCTATTAGGGAAATGCAAATCAAAACCACAATTGGATACCACCTCCCACCTATTACAATGGCTGTAATCAACAAGACAAGTAATAACAAGTGTTGGAATGGTTGTGGAGTAAAAGGTACCCTTATATACTACTGCTGGGAATGTAAAGTGGTGTAGGCACTATAGAAAACAATATTGACGTACCTCAAAAAAATTAAGAATAGTATCATATGACCCAGCGATCCCTCTTCTGGATATCTACTCAAAACATCTGAAAACATTTATCTGTGAAGATATATGCGCCCCTATGTTCATTGCAGAATTATTCATGGTGGCCAAGACATGGAAACAACCAGAGTGCCCTTATACATGATTAAATGAAAATGTTACAATGGAATATTACTCAGCCATAAGAAAAGATGAAATACAACCATTTGTGACAACATGGATGGATTTTCAGATTATCGTGCTAAGCAAAATAAGACAAACAGTAGAGAATCATGATTTCATATACAATATAAAATTGAAAGCAACAAATGAACAAGACAAACAAACAAAAACTATTAGACATAGGCAACACTGGTTACCAGAGGTAAAGGGGAAGGAAGTATAAGAGGGTAAAGGAGTCAAATATATGGTATCGGAAGGAGATTTGGTTTTGAGTGGTGAACACAATGCAATATATAGATGATGTATTATAGAATTATATACTTGAGACCTATATAATTTTACTAACCAATATTACCCCCCAAAATTTAATTTAAATATTTTGAAATCAATGAAAGTGGAAGTACAATATACCAAAACTTACAGGATACAACAAAAGAAGTTCTAAAAGGGATGATTATAACAATAAATGCTTACAATCCAAAAAGAAAGACTTCAGCTATTGTAACTTTACACCTCAAGGAAATAGAAAAAGAACAAACTAAGACCAAAGTTAGAAAAGTAGGAAAATGATAAATATCAAAGCAGAAATAAAAGAAATAGAGACTAGTAAAATAATAGAAAAGATGAATGAAACTAAGTTTTTTTTTTTGAAAAGATAATTGACAAACTTTAACTAGACTAACAGAACAAAAAAGAGAACTTCCGAATAAAATCAGAAATAAAAGAGACATTGCAGTGTATACCACAGAAATGCAAAGTTTGTGAGAGAATACTGTGAGCAATTATATGCTAACAAATTGGATTACCTAGAAGAAATGGACAGATTCCTAGAAACATACAGTTTATCAAGACTAAACCATGAACAAATAGAAAATCTGAATGGATAATGATATAAGGAGATTGAATTAGTGATTAAAAACCTCCTAGCAAAGAAAAGCACAGGACCAGATGGCTTCACTGGTGAACTTCTACCAAATGTCTTAAAGAAGAATTAATGCCAGTCCTTCTCAAACTATTCCAGAAAATTGAAGAGGAGAAAACACTTTGAAATTCATTTGATGAGACCAGCATTACTCCAGTACCAAAGCCAAGCAAGGGCATAAGAAAATTATAGGCTAATACCTGATAAACATAGATGCAAAGAACCTCAACAAAGTACTAGCAAACTGAATTCAGCAGCACATTAAAAGGCATGATGAAGTGGAATTTTTGCCTGGGGTGCAAGGATGTTTTAACATACACAAATCAATAAGCATGATACCACATTAACAGAACAAAGACTAAAAAATCATACGATCATCTTAATAGATGCAAAAAAGCAATTGACAAAATTCAACATACTTTCATGATGAAACTAATTTGTTGTATATTTTATGTACAATTATATTTGTTAATTGTACCTCAATAGAGCTGACAAAAGAAGAAATACATCTGTATGTATTATGTTGCATTATATGTATTGGAAAAGTAAGAATAAAATTGGAGGATGGTTTTGACTGAAATAGATTTTAATTTTTATAGTTTTAATTTTTCACATTTTTAATTACATTTTATTTGATATGTATGCTTTAGTATAATTGTGCAAATAAGTATAGTATTTATATTTAGACATTGCCTGTGTATTTTAATTTTCATAATTCCAACACTGGAGTATGGCTTAGCTTAATGGTAGAGAAACTTTTTAAAAAATTTTTTTCAAGGAATTCTTCCATCATATGTGTATACTGTTCAGAAATGGAACAGGAAGAAAGAATTAATACCAGAGATGAGCCAGAAAGAAAAGGTTTGGGTCCATGGATGTAATTTTTAGAGAAAAAAATTGAACTGTTCCTTTTTTCTTTTCTTTTTTTTTTTTAACTCTTAGGTAGTAATAAAGAGCAAACTCAAGATCTCACAATACAAGAGATGACCCCTCAAACCGGAATTTATTAAAAATTGTGTATTCTTACATGCTTAAACTTCAGCCACCTTCAAAGTACTCTCCATTCAAGGCAATACACCTATTGAGATACTTTTTCCATTGCTAAAAACGGTTTTTGAACTTGTCGATTTTTATGCCTTTTAGTGCTTCTACCTCTTTTTGTTTTACTTTTTCCACATTTGCAAAACATTTTTCTTTGAGTACTTTTTTGTCTGGGGAAACAAAAAACAAAAGTCACCCTGGGTGAGATGGAGTGAATTGGGAGGGTGGGGAATGGGGGTCATGATGTTTTTGGTCAAAAACTCCTGAACTTTCAGGTAGTGTGGGCAGGTGTGTTGTCATGTCGCACATTGTTCGTGTAAATCACCCATCATGAAGTGGGCAAATGCGTTGAAAGAGTCTCCAAGAAAAATTCGCTGAAGCCGAACACATCCTCTTACAACACCACCAGCTGGTGCACTGATGCAGTTGGATTCCTAGCACACTCACCTAGTGGGGGAAGCCTGTATTACAACGGACCTACCCTCCAGAAAATAATTCCGGTTGTTGGGGGTACCCCCTTGTAAATGAGTTGGGTATCAAAATTTTAAATGCCAGTTTCCAATCTGAATTTTAAAACATATATGATCACAAGAAAGTGTTAGCAATGATTATTTCTGGGAAGTAGTATTAAAGGAACTTGAAAAGAGGGTAGGAAGAAGGATATTACGCTTCACTTTAAAAACTCATAGAGGAGTTTTTTAAATAAAATACTTTAAATGTTGCAAATGTATGTTTAGTCTTGCTTACTCCTCATCAACACTTTCTTAGAAACTAATGGATTCCAATTTTATTATGCTTACTTAATATTTATATTTAATATTATTTATTTAACCTATCCATTAAATTCTGTTGTATTTTCAGAACTGAAGGCAGAAGCTAGTCTGATGGACCAGATGAGTAGTTGTGATAGTTCATCAGATTCTAAAAGTTCATCATCTACAAGCAGTGAGGATAGTTCCAGTGACTCAGAAGAAGAAGAGCACAGATCCTCTCCTTCTGATCCAGGAAATTATATCTCAGGACATCCTACCATGTCTGCCATGCCACAGAGCAGGATTTCTGATACAGATCTCAGTCGTAATAGATATCATAACAACAGTGGCCTTCTGATGAATACTTTAAGTAAGTATACATAAGCGTGAGTAATTGGAAAAGTAAGAATTCACAGTGAAGCCATACTGGTTATGATCTAAAATTTGACACTGTTAACCATTGAATTACTCATTTTCTTTTGACTCTGTGACATGATACCTTAGTGGTTTTTTTTTCCTACTTGTCCAGATACCTTCTGTCTCTCTCTTGCTGGTTTATAATCTACTTACTCATTCATTAGAGTTGGAGGTCCTCAAGTCTTAATCCTAGGTGCTTTTTTCTTTTTATTCTATACTTTCTCCCTGGATAATATTCATATGCTGTTGCAGTCAATAAATAACTTAAATATTTGCATTTCTGACCTAGAGCTCAAAGGTTATAAAATCTTTCAGCAACAATAATTAACATAACTATTCCGATAGCAAATATAGAATCCTGCTATCCAAAAATGCAAAGTTTGTATTATTTTAAGGTATATATAAAACATTATAGAAATTATTTCCTATTAGAACAAAGGAAATAACACATTTCAAAGAATTCATATTTTATTGATCATATTATATGACTATAATATAATGAAAATATAAATAATTAACAAAAAATAGTTTAGGGGTTCCCTGGTGGTGTAGAGGTGAGGCTTCCATGGTCTCACTGCCGTGGCCTGGGTTCAATCCCTGTGCAGGGAACCAACCAAAAAAAAAAATAAAATAAAAAAACCAAAAAATAGTTTAAAATACATGCTTAGAAACTTCAGAGAACGTGCCTAATAACTTACATGTAAAAGGAAGCTAGAGTGGAATTACAAAATATTTATAATCAGTATCAAAAATAAAATATCACAGCAGTTTTGGAATGCAGTTAAAGTGGTATTTATGGGGAAATTTGTTGCCTAAAAAAATTTTTCTTTAAAAAATTGAAGACAAGTGAGTAAAAGATTTATGTTGAGTGACTAGAAGAACAATCACATTTTAAACTTAAAGCACAAGAAGAAAGTACTACAGATGAGAATTTAAATTGATATAATAGGGAGTTCCCTGATGGTGTAGTGGCTTGGGGCTTCGGCGCTGGCGCTGTCGGTGCTGCGGCCTGGGTTCGTTTCCCAGTGGGGGAGCTGCCCACATACCAAAAAACAAAGCAAAAAATAAAAAGAGACTCCTGTATCTTAAAAAAAAAATAAAATAAAATAAATAAATAAATAAATTGATGTAATAGATAACATAGAAATGGGATCAACAAAATTAAACGTAATTTCTTTGGAAACTACTTAAAAAAGACCAACTTCGAAGAAGGGCTGCTGAAGAAAAAAGGAAAAGGAACAAATAAACAATATTATGAATGAAAAAGTAGTTAAAAGTATAACTATTAATATTTTTATTTTTTAAATTATGAGAATTTCACTAAAATTATACCCTAGTAAACTTGAAATAGAACTGGATGATTTTCTAGAAAAAGTATAATTTACCAAATCTGACTCAAAGAGAAATATAAAACCTGAAGAAACCAATTAACATCTCTCCTTTCTCCATCCTATTTCCATATATCCAAAATGCTGAAAAACTGAAGATAGTTTCACAGATGAATTTTAACAAATCTTCACAGAACAAATAATCCCTATCTTCTGCAAACTGTGTCAAAACATAGAAAAGTAGGGAAAGTGGCCCAGTTCTTTTATAATTTAAGGATAACCTCAACATCAAAACTGTACAGGAACAAGAATAAAGCATTATGGACCAATTTCACTTAAGAGCATGTATGCAAAATTACAAAATAAGATATTAGCAAATTGAATAATCATTTTACTTAAAAGAAGCAAGCTACCATGACCTATTGATGGTCATTACAAAAATGTAAGAAATGTTCAGTATCTGAAATAGTATGAATAATTCACGTAACAGATTATAGGGGTGATGCTATATGATTTTAACAAATTTGAATTTGACAAAATTCAGTATTATTTTTAAAACTTTTGCCAAAGTCTGAACATAAGAGAGCTTTCTTAACTTCGTAGAAGTTAATTATAAAATAAACAAACTACTGTCAACTTTAGGTTAATAGAGACCTAGAAACATTCCAAGTAAAGTCAGAAAGAAGGCAAAGGGGGTTCTTCCCCCCCGCCTTCCCCAGCTCCAGTGCAGTCCTGATGGAGGGCCAAGCTTGTATTGCAGTGCACACTAGGCACAGCTGAGCAGTCCCCTTACAGAAGCAGACTTATGCTGCAGAGTGTGCCCACCCTAGGCCTGAGTGCTCCTGATGGAGGTACAGGCCTGTTTCACAGCTGAGCCAGGGTAACAGGCAACATTGGGACAAACAGCAATGATGAACTGTACTGCCCCCATTGCTAAGCAGAAGCTGTAAACATGGAGCCTGGCTGCTTCCCCTTGCCCTCCCTCAAACCACCATTACCCTATGTCACAAATAAGCCTTGATCCCTCCCCAATAAACTCGATTCCAGAGGGAATGAGCAGGGTGGCTCAGGAAAACTGTAAAACAAAGGCACAGCAGCCTCTGTCTGCACTGGTCTCAGAGGCAAAGAATATCATGCCCCACCACATTTCCTCAAAGAAGAGGCTCATTGAAACCAAGGCAACTGAGTCAAAGAGGAGAAGCCCACCCTCCAGGAAAGCTCCAAGAGAGAAAATCGAACAACCCAGAGAAAATACTGTAAAATGCTGCAGCGACACCAACTGGGAAGTGAAAGAAAGACCTCTCCATCTATGCCAGGGGATAAAAGCACTTATGCCCAGGAAGAGAAACACATCAACTACCATGAACTCCCTCAGGAACAAATCATCTCAGAGAGAAAATGGGAAATCTCCAGAAAAGGAACTTCTAAATTTGGAAATATACAATCTAAGTGTCACAGAATTCAAGACTACATTTGCCAAAAATACTCAGAGAGCTCAGGGAATGCTGGCTGAATACTCAGATCCAGATAAATAATCTCAAAAAGGAAATCTCTGAGCAAAAGGAACACTCTAACAAAGATTGAAACTATAAAAAAGAATCAAATAGGAATTTGGGAGATAAACAATGTAGTAAAAGAAATAAACCATGAACTAACTAGCATAGGAAGCAGGGGAAAAACTGAAGCATATTCTCCTAAAATTAGGAACAAGACAGAAATGTCCCCTGTCACCACTGCTATTCAGTATAATACTGAAAGTTCTAGCCAGAGCATCCAAATAGAGAGAGAAGGCATCCAAATAGGGAGAGAAGAGGTTTAACTATCACTTTTTGCAGATGACATGATCTTTGATAAAGAAAATTCTAAGGACTCCACTGGAAAACTATTAGAAACAATAAACAAATACAGTAAAGTTGCAGGATATAGCATCAATGTACAAAAATCGATTGCATTTTTATATACCGAGAACAAAACTTCAGAAAAAGAAATGATGGTGTGGCTGGACTCTGGCACTCTCAGCCAGGGAACCACACACACATACACACACACACACAAAAAAAAAGAAAAGAAAAAAAAAGGAAATGAGATAAACAATACCTTTTGTGATGGCAACAAAAGGAATAAAATACCCAAAAATAAACTTAACAGAGAACGTGAAGGAGTTACATTCTGAAAACTGTAAGACACTATTAAAAGAAATTCAAGAGGACACCAAGAAATGGGATTGGAAGAATCAAAATAGTTAAAATGACTATATTACCCAAAGCAGTACCCATATTTAACATAATTCCCATCAAAATCCCACAGACATTCTTTCAAAAAATAGATAAAGAATCATCAGATTCACATGGAACCACAAAAGACCCCAAATCACCAAAGCAATCCTACATAAAAAGAATAAGGTGAGGTGGTGGGACAGGAGGGAGGAGGAGCTAAATATATGGTGGTGAAAAGAGAACTCACACTGGGTGGTGAACTTATTATGCAACAAGTTGACGATGCACTGTAGAATTGCACACCTGGAACTTAATATAATTCTTGTTAACCAGTGTCACCCCAAAAACTCTTAAGAATGAAAAAAGAATAATAAAAAGAATAAGGTTGGAGGCATCACACTCCCCAATCTCAATCTATACTACAAAGCATCAATAATCAAGAGTTTGGTATTCACAGAAAAACAGACACACAGACCAATGGAACAGAAGCTAAAACCCAGAAATAAACCCACAAATATATAGACAGGTAATTTTTTACAAAGGAGCAAAAAATATACAATAGGGAAAAGAAAACCTTTTCTGTAAATGGAGCTGGGAAAATTGGAAAACCACATGCAAAAGAATGAATCTGAACTGCAGACTGTCACCATATACCAAAATTAACTCAAAATTGATTAAAGACCTCCACATAAGACCCGAAAGAATAAATAGTACAAGAAAACATTGGAACTTATAGATCTTGGGTTTAGGGAAGACTTTATGATCCTAACCTCAAAGGTTGGGGAAGTAAAAGCAAAAATAAATGTATGGGACTATATCAAACAAAAAGCTTCTGCACAGCACAAGAAACCATCAACAAAGCAAAGAGCCAACCGAATGGGAGAAAATATTTGCAAACAATGCCTCCGATAAGGAGCTAATATCTAAAATATATAAAGAACTTGTGCAACTCAACAATAACAAAACAAACAATCCAATTAAAAAATGGGCAGAGGACCTAAACAGACACCAGGAAGACATACAAATGGCCAACAGATACATGAGAAAATGCTCAACTTCACTAGCTATTAGGGAAATACAAATCAAAACCATAATGAGATAGTACCTCACACCTGTCCAAATGGCTGTGCTCAACAAGACAAGGAATGGCAAGTGTTGCAGAAGGTGTGGAGAAAAAGGGAACCCTCATACACTGCTGGTGGGAATTTAAACTGGTACAATCACTATAAGGGACATTGGAGGTTCCTCAAAAAATTAAGAATAAAGTTACCATATGACCAGGCAATCCCACTTCTGGGTATCTACCCCCAAAATTTGAAAACCTTAGTCTGCAAAGATACATGCACCCCAGTGTTCATCACAGCACTATTCACAGTGGCCAAATCATGGGAACAGCCCAAGTGTCCTTTAATAGATGACTGGCTAAAGTAGCTGTGGTACATATACACAATGGAATATACTCAGCCATAAGAAAAGAAGAAATAGGGCCATCTCTGACAACATAGATGACAACCTTGAGACCATCATGCAAAGCATGATACGTGTGTGTATGTGTGTATACAAACATATACATACATACTCATAGACTTGCATATACAAACAAGTATTGAGGTGCTGTACTGCTGACCCAGATATAATGAGCAATATTGAGATGACTAATGTTTTCCAAAACAATTTAAAAAAGAAAAGCTTTGTAAGGTTCTGAAGAAAACAAAGTAAAGTCGTCTTTCAGTTAACTGTATATATTATTTTTTATATTATTAGTTTCAGGTGTATAAAAAACATAGTTATTAGACATTTACACACCTCACAACATAATAACCCCAACAAATGTACTACCCATTTGACCCTGTACATAGCTGTTACAATACCATTAACTATTTACCCTATCTGTACTTTGTATCCCATGACAATATACTTTTTAATTATAGTTGACATTCAATATTATTTTATATTAGGTTCCATGTATACAATGTAATGCTTAGGCATTTATATAATTTAGGAAGTTGATAACAAGTCTGGTACCCATCTGACACTATACATAGTTTTTTAATGTTATTGACTATATTCCCTATATTGTACTTTACATCCCTGTAACTGTTTTGTTGATTACCAGTTTGTACTTTTTTTTTCCTATTTTGGAAGTATTTATTGAATACCTGTATGTGTCAAGCACAGTTTTTGTTTTTCTTTTTATTGTTAGGTTTATTGGGGTGACATTGATTAGTAAAAATTACATAGGTTCCAGGTATACAATTCTATAATACATCATCTGTGTATTGTGTGATGTGTTCATCACCCAGAGTCAGCTCTCTTTCCATCACCATATATTTGACTCCCCCTCCCTCCTCAATAGTTTAGTGATTGGTTGTTATCAATTTGTACTTTACGATCCTTTCATCTTTCTCACCCAGCCTCCCAACTCCCTTCCCATCTGTTAACCACCAGTTGGTTCTCTGTATCATTGAGTTTATTTCTGTTTTGTTAGTTTGTTTAATTCTGTTCTTTAGATTCCAGGTATGAGTGAGATCATATGGTATTTGTCTCTTTCAGTCTGACTTACTTACTTATTTACTACCCTCTAAGGTCTATCCACGTTGTTTCAAATGGTAAGATTTCATTCTTTTTATGGCAGAGGAATATTCCATTTATATATAAATATAAATTTATATATATCGCTATAATGAATAGCACTGCAGTAAACATAGGGGTGTGTATCTTTTCAAATTAGTGTTTTGGATTTCTTTGGATAAATAACCCAGGATTGGAACTGCTGGGTCATAAGGTAGTTCTATTTTTAATTTTTTGAGGAACTTCCAAACTGTTTTCCATAGTTTGTATGTTTTTTCAGTTTTTTCTTGTAATTGATTTCTACTTTCATACCATTGTGGTCAGAGAAGATGTTTGATATGATTTCGGTCTCCTTAAATTCAGTGAGAATTGTTTTGTGGTCTAACATGTGGTCTAACTTTGAAAATGTTCCATGTGCACTTAAGAAGAAGGTGTAATATATTCTGCTACATTGGATGAAGTGTTCTAAACATATCAAATTTATCTTCTGTAGCATATCATTTAAGGCCACTGTTTTCCTTGGTTTTACTTCTCTGTACTAGGTAGATCTCCTACGTCTCTCAGTCTTTGCCAGGGGGCCTTATGTGGTAGGTGTCCTCTGTGGTCTAGTAGCACAATTTCCCTGATCACTTGTGCATGTTTTCCAGGAGTCCCATGTGTTGTGTGTATTATCCTGTTGTGGTTGAGCCTTGATTGCTTTTGGTACATCAGTGGGTGAGATTGACTCTCAGGCTGACTGGCTGTGAGGTTTGGTTACTCTCTCAGTGTATGGGCTGCTATGTGGGAGCTGACCCCTCAGAGTGTGATGCACCCCATCGGGCTCTTATGCCTATTGAAACAACCCTTTCGGTTTGCCACTTGAGTTAATCAGGTAGTGCTCTGGTGTGGTCTGAAGCTGGCCTTTGTGTATGTTGTTCTTGGTGTCTCTTGGGAGGGGCTCCTGTGCAAGCCAATTTTAGCCTTGCCTGTGACTGGGCTACTTGATAGGACCTACAAAGCTATATGTGGTTGTTTGCTGCATGTACTATGCCTGGAGATGTGTGAGGTTGGCTCCCAGCAATCCTGCACTAGCTGGGTCGTGCGCATACATGGATTTTACCAGACCAATGCGGTCTCACATTTAAAACTTTGGGGGAGAGTTCAATATAGGAAAGATGACTTCCTACTGTAGGCTACAGGTGAGCCAGACTCCACACAGGGACAGTGTTGGCAATCCCTCTAGCCCTTACCCCATAGTTGCACAACTTGATCTTTTTTAATATGTGCCTCTGGAGTTGTCTCTCCTCCACAGGAGACCAGGTGAGTGTTTGCAGCTACTTCCATCTCACTGGAATAGGTGGACAGAGTCCTCACTGATTTTTTTTTTTTTGCTTTTTGGTATGTGGGTAGCTCCCTGGCTGGGAATCGAACCCAGGCCGCAGCATTGACAGTGCCAGTGCCGAAGCCTTAAGCCACTGCACCACCAGGGAACTCCCCTCACTGATTTTTATTGCCAGATGTTTGGGGTCTCCTCTTCCCAGCACAGGACCCCTGGGCTAGGAAGCCTGGTATGGGGCTGGTACCCTTCCTTCTTCAGGGGGCACCTCTCCTGCTCATGTGTTTAATCGCAACTTGTGTGGTTTGGGTCAGTCTCGATATGGCCTCTTCTTTATATCCTTAGTTATAAGGGTTCTATTCAGCTTGTCTTGAGGTTGACTGGTCTATAATTTAGTTGTAATTTTAATGTGACCCTGGGAAGAAGCAGGCATAGCATGTTTCTATTCTGCCATCTTGGACCTCTTAAGTGAATTTTAAATCTGTGTAAAAGAATACTTTTAGTTTATAAAAATACAATTAGGTTTTGGCATTTAAATTATAGGCAGGTCTTCAAGTACATGACTATCCTATAGGACTTTCAAGATGTGCAGAATGTGGAAGAGGTCCTGTGTAAGATTGGCCCCAGCATTGTAAAACATTTAGCATCCCTAATTTCTCTTCTCGCTAAATGCTGCTAGCAATCTGCAAATAATCTGGACAAGGAATCCCTCGTGTAAATTTCTATAACATCTCCCAGGGGGCAGTATTGCTCTCATTGAAAACCACTGGTTTACGTGTCTGCATGCATTTGCTATGGGTAACCTCTCTTTTTTCTAAATTATAATTACCATTTTGATTGAAAACATATTGCTTGTGCTAAGCATTTTATATTCAAAGGATCTAATCTCACATCGCAGAATAACTGAACATTTTAACAGAATGGTGATGCTATGCATATGATCTCTATAACATGAGGTCTGTGAAGAGAAGCAGAACTAAGGACATTTGGGTTTGTGTTACTTGAGAAACTCATATTATAGGCATCATATAAAGTTGAATATTCTTTTGCCATTCTAAAGTTGTATAATAAATGGAAATTTAAGCTTTGAAAATGATAAAATGGTCATAGGAACCAGATGCACCATAAAAGCTTTAGCAGATTTCTTTATCAAATGATATAATCAGTTCTGGAGTTCAGGTAATAGACTGAGATATCTTACAACAACTTTTATATGGCCTAAAATCTACTCTGAAAATGAATGAACTATAAAAGAAATCAATGGTGAGTTAACTCTTAGCAAGCATAATGATTTTGACAAAATTTTAAGTAAATACATAAATTTTTTCACTCTTCAAAATGGTTTAGTCTGATCTTCTAAACCAATTTTCTCTCATTTCCTGATGTATTAATAATTAAATCAGTGGTATAAAAAGAAGGGTGATATTGGTACGTGAAGGAAGACTAAAATAGATGCCAGGTGATGCTAAAACTGCTGAAGGTTGGTAGTGTATTTTTTCTTTACAGGCAGTGTTGATTATTTGAGTTACTAATGATGTGACTAAATTGTGGTATCAGCAGTTTGATTATTAATGACAAAACGTTGGCTAACCAGTATCACTTGGAATTAGTTTTTGTATATTTAAGTTATCTAAAAATAAATATATTAAATACTAAAATATTAAACATTTAATTACTACTGTTTTGCTGTTTTTGTATTTTAGGAAATGATTTGCAGCTGAGTGACTCAGGAAGTGACAGTGATGACTGAAGAAACATTCAGCTATAAATATAAAATTTATAAGTTGTGATCATTTATTTTATATTAAGAATAAAATTCCTAAGACTGAGGAAAATTATTTTAACTTTAAATGATAAAAAATACTGTATTAAATTTGATTTAGAATTTTCAGTTGAGGTTACATTTTTTTTTACCTTTTATGAGATACCAGCATTTTTATGTGTTTGAAATTTTATAGATGAGAAAACAGACTCAAAATAACTTGCCCACATATTGTTAGTTAACAAATGGCAGTTAAGGTGTTCTAGAGTACAAGTTCAGTGTTCTGTTTTATCACATTGCTGTTTCTAATTGTGAAATGTCAAAACTAATGATTTATAATAAATGTCTATGGTTTTAATTATATCTCTGAGCCTTTTCATCTCATATTTCTTAAATTTTTGTTGAAAATATATTCTTGATGAAATTAAGCTGTAATTTCCAGGTAAAGTAAATAATTGTTTTAATGAAACAGCTATTATATTTTTTCATCATTTGCTTATTTTGCTTTTGAGAGAAAAATAAGTAGTTATGGATATAAGTAATACATCTCTAATATTTTTTAGTTTGGAGGAAATGATAAATATTAGATTACAGTCAAAAGCCACTCACTAGTAGCAAGTTTTTTTTTTTTAATTAATAAACTTTATTTTTTTAGAGAAGTTTTAAGTTCACAGCAAAATTGAGCAGAAAGTACAGAGAATTTTTTTTTTTTTTTTTTTTTTTTTTTTGCTTTTTGGTATGTGGGCAGCTCCCTGACTAGCAATCGAACCCAGGCTGTAGCACTGACAGCGCCAGTGCCGAAGCCTTAAGCCACTGCACCACCAGGGAACTCCCGAGAATTCTTATATACTCTCTTTCTCCATTCACATAAACCCACCCCACTATAAACATCCTTACTGGAGTGGTATATTTTTTTTTGCAATTGATGAACCTATATTGACACATCATCACCCAATTTCATAGTTTATTAGAGTTCACTCTTTATGTTGTGCATTCTATGAGTTTTGACAAATGTATAACAATATGTATCTACCATTGTAGAATCACACAGATTAGTTTCACTACTATGAAAATCTCACGATTTTGTTATTCATCCCTCCTCTCCAACCCTTGTACCACTGATCTTTTTACTGTTTCCTTAGTTTTGCCTTTTCTAGCATATAATACAGTTGGGATTATACAGTATACAGCATTTTCAAAATGACTTTCACTTAGTAATATCCATTTAAGTTTCCTCCATGTCTTTTTCATGGCTTGATAGCTAATTTTTTTTAAGCACTGAATAATACTGCATTATTTTCCTGTACCACAATTTATCCACTCACCTACTGAAGGAATCTTGGTTGCTTCCAAGTTTTGGTAATTTTGAAAAAACTTTATTCAACTTCACTTCTTACCATAGAGATTTCTGTAGGTTTTATTTGTTTTGGTTTTAATCTCTCCTACTTTCTTTTCTCTTCCTTTCTCTGGCCTACCTTCAGCTAATCTGTGTCTTTACATTTCTTTCTATTTTATTCATCAATACTTACTTGAGAATCATAATTAGGTCATTTATTTCTTAACTAAAGCAAGGTCAAATATTATAAATCAAATTGTCATTTTCTGCACTCACAAAATCTGTTGGAATTTTGAGTTGAAATTATAGGTTGATATGGAGAATAATGGCATCTTTACAATGTGAAACTTTGAAATCATAAGCATGATAAGTCTTTATTTTTTTAAATGTCTTTTAATAAGTTTATAGTGTTGAGGTCTTAAACTGTCTTTTATTAGATTTATTCCTGTGTATTTTTTATGCTATTATCACTAATATTTCTAAATTTTCTATTTGTTTTTGCTGAATTTAAATATAATTTATTTTGTGTGATTTTATTTTCATATACATGTTAGACACATGTTCTTTAATTTCATATTTGCCTCTTTAACTATGTTAGTATCTTTCATTTTAGAGCTTCAGTCTCCTTGCTATATATGACTATAAAATATCACTCTCCGCTGTCATGCACTAGGGCTACAAATGTTTTTTATTCTTATTGATATTTTAAAGTCTTCCATTTTTATTATATTTTTTGTCTCTGAAGAGTTGTGCTCATTTCTCTACAGGAGTTACTTTTCACTCTTTTATCCTTCTATCTGATTTCAACTTAGCAAAAACGATATGGTATAAGAGACATCTTGATATGCTAGAAAGGGCTCTAGAATAGGACTTGAAAGGCTTAAGTTCTTGTCATTGCTCTGTCCCTTTGAGTTCTGAAATATTCTTAAGGCTACACTATGAGAGGGATTTCAAACCAGTGTTCCCCAAATCCCTATCATAAGAATCATCAAAGGTGCTAGTTATAAACAAAGCAGAGGTATCACACTTCCTGATTCATACTACAAAGCTACTAATCAAAATAGTATGGTTGGCAGAAAAACAGACAGGCCAATGGAACAAAATTGAGAGCCCAGAAATAAACCCATACATACTATGTCAGACGATTTTGTGAACTCATCCTAGAAAAAGTGCTACATACCTCATTGCTGAATATCACCAAGGTCAACTTCAAAGTACTCCCCTTGGGAAGCTATGTATACACCGACACCAATGCCTAGTCCACCCTTTAAAGCAATTTTGGAACTCTTTTTTTGGGAGGGCCATTAGGGCTGTCATCATCCCCAAAATCTGGCAATTAAGTTGGCAACCTTGCCACATTGCCTTTACATTAGCAGCACTGTACAAGCAACTATTTCTAGTTAGGACACCTTACCAAGCTCTTCTACCAATCATTACGCAGTTTCAGAACAATCCATTTGTGAGGTTTCTAGAATTTCCCCAAACATATAAATACATCCGTAGCCAGACTATGATTTTAGTTATTGACTGAGTAAAAGTAAGTGCGTTCTTTCAAGTTTTTTATTTAATGTTTAAATACTTGATCATCAATATTTAATTTATGAATATTGTAAAATTAAATGTGACTTGTACTTTCAGTGTAGTAATTTTTCTTTCCTAACTTATTACCTCATTTCCACTATTTTACATTTAGATAGGCACTGAACGAGTGTCAGTATTTAGAAACAACTCTTAAAAACAAGGGGTACAATTTATAGAAATGGGTTTAAAAAGGGTACACAAGTAGAAAAAGGTTGAGAACCACTGCTCTAGTGGTTAACTTGATTTCTGACTATTCATTTGTTTTGCATCCAGAGTCATTAACCAAACCAGAAAGAGAAATATTTAATGAAAGAATAACAACAGCTTAATCATTAATGCCACTGTCAGAAATGAAGCTGGACTCTGGGTAAAGGTTGGAGGGTGAGAGAGGGGATGAGTGTAATAGAAGTTGCGAAGACCTGGTTAAAGTCTGACATAGAGTTTAAGGAGGAAAGACTAGATGTTTCCTGGTTTTGTCAATAAATTACTCAAACAGGTAATGTAAGAATTATTTAAGGGATAGAGTCATAGGTTCTCTCTTATGTTCTCAAATAAAATAATTCATTCTCCTTTCCCAACTTCTTGGTTTCCTCCTTTTTCTTATATCTCTCTGATCACTCTTCTTTTTTGACTGACAGCTAGACAAGCATCCTACTGTTCTGTTATTCCTTTACCTCTTTGACTTAGCAAAAGCAATACTGTATAAAATGCATCTATCATCATCATGCCTGTTCTTGTTTCTTCTCTGATAAGGACTAAATATATTCTGGAGTCATTGGGATAGTCTGTCCACTAAAAATAAGGAAAATGATATTTGTGACAATACCTAGAAAGTAACTGGTTCATAATTTTTGCTAAAATTTAATTTTATTTAATAGTAAAATGATGGATCCATCTTGAAGTGATGAAAATGGGGGATTATGTTAGCAAAGGATAAAAATGATACCCAAATATATATCACCAATCCTTTTGTCTCATTTTCTCAATTAAATTGCTTATGGGATATTACGAGTTGAACTTTATTATGTTGCAAACCAAAACAACATTCTTTTTAAATTCAATTTTGTGTTGACTTTTCCTTTTCAATAGAATTTTAATTTACTAATACCAATCTTGCTTCTCTGTCATGGTGAAATTCCAGTTCTGCCACCTATAAGCTGCATGACTTTGGACAAATTAACCTCTTGGGACTTTCGTTCCTATTAAATGGACATAGTAATAAAAGTTAATAGATAGATAGATAGATAGATAGATAGATGATAGATAGATAATAACCTTGCTCATAAGATTTTCATTAGATGACAGATGTTGTTATCCTGAAATCAATGTTTAAATCTATGCTGAGGGGTTATACTCTTAACCGTTTTACATTCTTTGGTAATGCTTTTATCCCATTGTCTTATCAGGATTGTCTTATCCCATCTTATAATATGTTGTTCTCACGTCCCTATGCTTTACCTTTTATATAATTATTCTTTTGAGCTAGTCTGAGACCAACACTCTTTATCTGTGACTTTGTGCTTTGCTCTGAGCCAGGCAGCTGCTGAAGCCAACACCCACAGGGTTAAACCTAGTTGCTGAAACCACCCCCACTTCCCCTCCCAGTCCCCCTTTTCACAGTAGGCTGGCAGCTGTCCCAAGTGCCTACGGTAGCCAAATGCTTGAGGAGACAGAAAGAAGCCAGCTATGAATCCCTTCCAGAAAAATGAGTCCAAGGAAACTTTTTTTTTACCTGTCTCCACTGAAGAGGTACCACCTCAACCCCACAACCTTCCAAAGAAGCCACCTCTGGTGAGTCCCCAGATTCAGTTCTGCCTCTGACTGGAAAAGACTTGCTCTTTTGCTTCTCTTCTTTGGCCTCTTCAAGCTTCAGGCTGAGCCATGTTAGGTTATTAAAAACTATTCTTTCTTGGAGTTAGAATTAACCTGAAAACCAAATATAAACAGAGATTTTCTTTACTTAGGAGAGGAAGCAGCAGCAAGTGGTAGTCAAAAGTTTTTCATTTGGGATCCAGGACTTTGCTGTATTTCATTGTATATTCTGAGTTCTCTGGGGCGAAGAGGGGAAAAAAGCAATTTGAATGTCCAGGGAAACTTGGCAAGCACTCCTGCCTGGAGAACTGTGTGTGATTGTTCTTTCTTTACCAATATTAAAACTCAGTCCTTAGTTCCCCCTGTGTGCAGAGTCTTAATGCTGAACACCAAGTGCAGTTTTAGAATAGATCCAATTTCTGTTACTGTGTGTTCCAGTTTACAGTGGCAGACAGGACAGAGAAACAGAAGTAATAATAATGTTTTGCATTATATACTTGTTAAAACACTTCCAAATTCATTATCTCACTCAGTCCTCACATCAAAATCTTATAGTGGAGAGAATATAGTAATAATAGCCAATATTTACTAAGAAGTGGTAGTATTCTCATTTCTTTGGAATAGAACTGAAGCTTAAAGACAGGTGTAATGACATGGCTGGGGTCAGTATGTAAACACAGCTAGTGAGTGTTACATAGCTAGTGAAAGAGTATTAATGAAGCTTCTGCCTGTATAATTCTCAAGCTGTGAGCTTGGAAGTTAAGAAGCCAGTTCATTGTGTCTTTCAAGCAAGTTATTATACATTAACATATTAATCTATAAGAGGGTTGCTTATCCATATGGGTAAAAGAATGAAAATGTTAATTTATTACTTTATTTATTTGTTTAGTTATAGCTCTTCTGGTCCCAAACTTTTTAAGGCTGCTTACAAAGATGCATAAATTTCTTATGAAATTAAAGGCAATATTAAAGACTCATAGACACAGGCAACAGTTTAGTGATTACCAGAGGGAGGAGGTGATAGAGAAAAGAGGAAGGTCAAATATATGGTGATGGAAGGAGAACTGAGTCTGGGTGGTGAGCATACAATGCAATGTATAGATGATGTATTATAGAAGTGTACACTTGAAACGTAATTTTACTAATCAATGTCACCCCAATAAATTTAATTTTAAAAATCTCATGATAAGATTTGACTCTCCCATAGATAGATATCTTCATACCCCCTTTCATGTTAGTTGGGTTATTATAATGGGCAGGGATTTGAAATAAAACATGACATTCCTTATATTCTGACTGATAATAGTACATGAAATAGCATAGTTCTTTTAATGTCCAATAGGATTAATGAGAAAATATTGAATCTCTTTCAGGAAAAATGGACATTTAATTTTATAAGATTTACAAACTCTCAGCCAAAAGTCAAGGTGATCAGTCAACTCACCTTTAGGAATTTATGTTGAGCTCCAGCAGCCTCTGAATGAGAAGCCATCATATTGCCAGAATTTCTCCCAGCTTAATGACCAGGACAAGGGAGGGACAAGAGAGGTTAGTGCCCACAGGGGAGCTAAGCAGTTTACTGACATCTAAATGTAACTGCTTGGGCCATTACATGCTCCACAGACCACCTCTTTGTTCTGTTCCTAGAAATAAGTATGATTATTCAGCCCAGGTTCCCTGGCTTTTCAGTTAGTAGTTGTGGGAAGATAAGCAGATCCTGTGTCTAGGATCAAGGAATGTCTGAGAAGTTCCATGTTAAATGAATAAGGAATAAAGTAATATTCAGAGTAACTTCCACAATGCAAGAACTTTCAGTACGCTCATAATAATAGCTGTTTCATATGAGGCATCGTTGCTTCACATTACCTACCATGGTGGTTTAAAATAAATGAATTTTTCTTTTGTGGAATGATCTAATGTTTAAAATAGGGAGAAAAAGCTGATGCTTGAACCATTGTCTTTCTGTTTCATAGAAAATCTGTGGTTCCAACTATCCACTGAGCATTGCCTTCATTGTGGTGAATGAATTCTGTGAGCGTTTTTCATATTATGGCATGAAAGGTAATTTTGTGTCTCAAAGTCTTATCTTCACTCACTCTCACACCATGTTTGTAACATCTGGTCTTTTGATATGTATTTATATCCCTTATCCACGCTTTCTGCCTTTATCCACATTGGTCCTTTCCTTTCACCAGGACTTCCAATAAATGCCTCATGGAATTTCACCTAGTAACTCACACAGGCCAAGTACAGAAAGGCCTAAGAAAAATCAGAACAGAGTTTGTGAGAATGTAAGTGGGAAAATGCTCATCATCTAAGTTCCGGTCTTCATATCTGTTCCTCAGTTCTATGAATTGGATTGTTGTTGGAAAGAAGGAAGGGACATTGGAAGAAGCATCATGTTATCTTTGTGATTGGCCTAAATGATGCTATGTATGTGTGCACATAGACTCAAGGGAGAAGTACTGCATTTGTACACTATGCATTGCCACATTTACAACTCTCATATTCCCTGGCAGTCACTCCTCACTCACTTCAGTGATTGGCGTGTTGAAGGTCAAGATCACCTTCAAAGACCAGAGATCAAATGTACTTCTCCATAAGTCACTTTAATGCATCTATTTTATTTTGCCCTTACCCTCCCCCCGCCTTTTTTTTTCCTCAGCTGTGCTGACCCTGTATTTCCTGTATTTCCTGCACTGGAGCAAAGACACCTCCACATCTGTATACCATGCCTTCAACAGCCTCTGTTATTTCACTCCCATCCTGGGAGCAGCCATTGCTGACTCGTGGTTGGGAAAATTCAAGTAAGGAAATGGAAGATCACACTCCAGAAGCTTCACAGATTAATTGTGCAGAGGTTACCACTTCCAGCTTCTTCTTCCAAGCAAGAACATACTTACATCACCCATGACACATAAGAATCTCTCTAAAACTGACAATACAGAAAGGCTATTTCTCTTCATTATCAGTTTTTCCAATGTTTTTATATCCTTTTTTTAGTCAGGAATTGTTTTGTTTTTAGTTTTGGGTTTTTGTTTGTTTAAATCTAATTTTAATCTTCTGTTGTATAGTTTAAGACCAATTCTTGTTCTGATCTCAGGGGAAGTGAAGATTGTTACTCACCAGCAAATTTATAGTTTTAGAGACCTCAGTGTAGTTAGTTGATATACTCTCTATCTCTTCTCCATATTGAGTCATTTCAACTCCTTTAGTATCTTTTAGTTCTTTTTTTCAGCTCTTTTACCATCTCTTTCTTTTCTTAACCTCTTTCTGTAGTTTTCTTCTTAAAAATATAAGTATTTTCATGAGTTAGACTAATGGTCTATCCAGTTCAGTATCCGTAAAGTCCCTAAAAATACTGCCAAGAGACATTTATAGGATAATGTTATAGGGGACAACTGTAATATTATCCTCATCAGCTAAAGATGGATCTTAGATATCCCTTACCTATTTATTTCCTATGGACTTTTCATGTGTAGATTTGTCTAAATTACCATTTCTCAAAGTACATTCAGTTGAAAATAGTTGTATAGGATACAATGAATGGTATGTAAGAAGATAAAGATCTCATGGTCAAATAAGTTTGGAAAATGCTAGGCTGAACAAAGCTAAAAATGTTTTTTTACTGCATGCCTTCTTATAGCCTTTAACATGCTAATATATACACTGTAAAATCTCAAAAGAGGAGGTTATGGCACAAAGTGTTTCTCAAACTTGTTTGGCCATGGAATATTTTTTTAGGGTATCTTGTGGACCTAGTGTTCCAAGGAATCCTCTTTAGTAAACACTGGTTTATATTTCATGTTGGCCTCTATATATTCATTGTTCTAAAGTTTAATCATCACCTTCTATATAGTTACAATTACAACACAGTACTAAACACAGTTTTTTAACTTGAGAGAGGGATGGTGGATAGGTGGATGAGATCTATGTTTGCTACTTATGTAGTATTAGTTACCAAGTCTATCTAGATACGGGGTTGGCACTAGGTGCAGATAAAAAGTGTAAGCCATGGTCTCTATTAGATTACAGAATAAAAGAATCACATACATGACTAGGACTTTATTTTTTAAATGACTTCCTTTAAAATTGAGGAAGTACAAAGGAATAAGACAAATGAAGAAAGAACCAAAAACTTAGAGATACAGATAACAATTTAGTGGTTACCAGAGGCTAAGGAGAAGGTGTGGTAGAGGAGGGAGGGGGTCAAATATACAGTGATAGAAAACTGACTCTGGGTGGTGAGCACACAATGCAATATAAAGATGATGTATTATAGAATTGTACACTGAAACCTATATAATTTTACTAACCAATGTCACCCCAATAAATTTAGCAATAAAAAACAAATAAATAAAATTGAGGAGTATAAGAGCAGGATCTGGTGAACAGTTGCTTCTTGCCTATTTCAGAGGAAATTTAACAACCTCAACTTATGCCCTCAATCTCAATCCTTTTTGAGATATTCTTTATTTTATAAAATTTATTTTTATTGAAATGTAACTTATGTAAAGTACAAAAATCCAAAAGTCTTAAGTGTACAGCATGATGAATTTTTACATATGTATCACCATTACCTGGGTCATTCTCCCTGGGGTTTTTGTACCCTGAATATTTCCCTCTCTTGCCTTCACATTCTTTCTCAAAGACAGTCTTTTCCTCTACCTAGAAGCAAATGCAAATCTCTGATAGCTTTAAACAAATAAACAATTATTAACCCTACTTTTTTCTGTCTTTGTTTTATTAACATACCCAGATTTTAAAAAGAAGTATTCTTATTTCTCACTTTTCATTATTATTCCTTATGACAGAGTAATATAATACAGTTCAATAGAATTCAATTAAATTCAATTTAATATGATAGGGTTTAACTCAGTAAATGAATCAAACGTTTTATTCATTCAAGGAAGCATGAGGATAAAGAGGTGAATAAGACATAAATACCTGCTTCACCCTTTTCATGTTCAACTAGCTTTTATACAGAGCAGATTGTGGTAACTACAATGAAGTATAGCATAAATCATCCTTTTATCCTATTGAAATTCCTCTCGCTAAGACCATTGATAGTGATCTCTTTGTTAACAAATTCCAGAGGTCTTTTCTAAATTCTCATTCACTTTGAACTTGTTTTAACATTTCATTCAGTGTGTTTATCACTCCTTATTCTTGAAACTTTCTAGACTTCTAAAACTATTTTCTAGTTCTCTATACTTTTTTGGATTCTTCCTTAACTTGGCTTCTCTTTGGTCTTTTGTTTACTTCACTCTTTTCAGAATGTGGGCATTTCCCTAAGGTGTATCTTTTCCTCTCTTCTCTCCACATACTCTTTTAGCAATCCCTATGGTGTCAATATTAGCTGTATGAAGATAGCTCCTCAAACTCTGTAATCCTAACCTGTCACTCAAATTCCAGTTTGCATTATAACTGCATGTTGGCATTCATCTCCTGGATTTTACACCTTGTTCTCACTTTCCAAACCTTTCTTCTGGCTTCCCTGTACCCCCACATTCAATTATCGAATTCTACCAATTCTATTTCTATATATCTCACATTTACTCCTCTTCGATAGTTGAATCTCACTGCCATTAATTACCACTACTATAGTTTTGGGCTTCATTTTCTCTAAATTGAGCTATTGAGATGGACACCTAAAATGTTAACACTGTTTCATATATCCTTTTCTTATACTTAAGCCTATACAGTACTGCCAGGTTAATCTTCCTAACAGATATCTCTGTTCACATTACTACCCTGCTCAAAATTTTCTGCTGACTAATCCATCGTCTACTAATCTCATCCCAACTGACCTTTCTGCTCTTAATGTCATACTTACTCCCTTTAAGAATGTTTACTAGAAAAAAACAGAATACTACTAATATTTCCCTAACAATGGCCAGTGCATCTCTTTTTCTTGTCTGCTTGCACTATTTCTACGACATGTAATCTCCTTCCTCTCCATCTTTTCCTTGACCTAACCCTTTAAGGCTCAGTTCAAATGTCACCTATGCTATGAAGTATTCTCTGTCTCTCACCTTTTATTACTAGCCAGAAGGAATCTAATCTCTGAATTCCTTATTTTTTACCCTCATATGTCATTTACCAAACTTAGAATAATGTGTGTATAAATCTAATTTTTTCCAAACACTTAGAGAGCAAAGTCTCATTTATATTTTATCTACAGCATCTAGAAGAATACCTAAGAGTATTTCAGTTAATAAATTTATTCACCTTCAGATACTCAGATGTAGGCACAAGATTGAGGAGGGTGTAGGCAGGCATGAAGATGATTTTTATCCTTAGTGTTGGTTTTTATACCCTGTGACCCATGCCTATCAGTCTGAACT
The DNA here is from genome assembly GCA_004026885.1 of Lyroderma lyra. Classification (NCBI taxonomy): domain Eukaryota; kingdom Metazoa; phylum Chordata; class Mammalia; order Chiroptera; family Megadermatidae; genus Lyroderma; species Lyroderma lyra. Next base: position 183,971 of record PVJL010000918.1, read on the forward strand.
CAGTAATCACTTACAACCACGCTCTTAAATATGTTTCTTGCCTAACATAGTTTTTCATGTCCTCTCTACACATCTTTCTCTTTCTCCCTCCTATCTTCTTTTTGACCAATAATAGCTGACTTTCTTCATGCTAGGTCTCTTCCTCTGCTATCACTCCACAAACTACTTCTCAGTTCCCAAGCTCTAATTGAAAATAGCTTTGGTAGTGAATTCAAATTTAAAAGTTCTTCTCTTCTGTTTTTTTTCCCCACATTAACTGTTCATGATAAAACTGAAGGAATACCAGATTATGAGTTAGAAATTCGAAGTTCTAGACTTAATCTCAATCAATACTAATTGGAATGTCACTTTAAGAATGTTCTTTAGTATCTCTGGATTTCACTTCCCTCATTGCAAATGGAAGATTGGTCATGTCTATCTAAAACAATTCGGTGGCATATGGTTGTGATTACAATGATCCCAATGATCTCATCTCAAATGTGGAATTCCTAAGTCTGTCTTGACTTTTTTTATTCTTTTAAAGTTTTCTGACATTAGCTTCCTCTCTTATATTCTTCATATCCTAGACTAATTCTATGAGTCTTTCACCTCCTAGATACAGTGGTTCTCAACCTTCCTAATGCCGGGACCCTTTAATACAGTTCCTCATGTTGTGGTGACCCCATAAAATTATTTTTGTTGCTACTTCATAACTGTTATTGCTACTGTTATGAATCGTAATGTAAATATCTGATAGGTGTTTTCTGATGGTATTAGGCAACCCCTGTGAAAAGGTTGTTCGACCCCCAAAGGGGTCATGACCAACAGGTTGAGAACCGCTGTCCTAGAAGGTTGCCTGTTTTCCTCTTAAGTCACTTACACTTCTTTCGTTCATTTAGTCCAATAACCTGATAATTCTGTGATCTTCCTACTCAGATTCTGTTACTCCAGCTCAGACAACTTTTGATTTTTCTTTCTGTTGATCTCTAGAAGACTACAAAAAACCTTTTGTGAAAGCTTGCCCACTCCTTCTGATACTAATTAGCCCTGGATTAGTCACTCAACTTCTTATCCTCTACTTGCCATTATAAATCTTCTGAGATTGCTTCCCTGGAGAGCCAGCCTAGGAAGATTAGGCATTTAGAATGAGAAATCCACATTTTAAAATTTCTGGTATTTCAACCTCTCTCTGATAATTTCATTTCATTCTTTATATTATATATTCCACATTAGTATATAACATTTGAAAATCAGAGATGTAAACTATATAATTTCCAAGGTTCTTACTAATACTAACATTCTATTTATATATAAAGAGAATGTGAGTGTGGTAATATACATAAGGAATAGATTGTATACGAAGTCTGACAATTAAATTCATGAACTTGCCACTGTGCGCTTACGTTGGCAGCACTGTACAAACAACTTAGTTAAGTTTCATAACGTTGGTATATCTGTGTGTCACAGCTGTGTTTATGTCGATGTGTAGAGGTGTCTTGCTAAGTGGCATTCATATTGTTGCTGCGTGTTTTGTGTATGTCATGAGAATGTCAGAGCTTGAAATTAGAGCAGCGAACAAACATTAAATTTCTTGTTAAACTTGGCAAGAGTGGAAGAGAAATCAGGGATATGTTAGTCCAAGTTTATGAGGATAATGCCATGAAGAAAATGGCAGAGTAAAAGTGGAATAAATGTTTTTCTGAGGGGAGAGAAAGTGTCACTGATGAAAAGATTTCAAGGCAGCCAATAACCAGGAGAACTGACAAAAACATCGCAAAATTTTATGGAATTGTACATCAAAATTGTTGACTGACTGTGAGAAGCATAGCACACCAAGTAAACATCAATAGAGAAGCAGTTAGGAAAATCTTAACTGAAAATCTTGGCGTGAGAAAGGTGTGTGCAAAAATGGTCCCGAAGGAGCTCACCGGTGAACAAAAGCAAAGGAGAGTGGAAGTTTGCCAAGACATTTTGGAGAGGCAAGACGATGTTTTGGACCATGTTATCACTGGTGATAAAATATGGCAGTACCAATATGACCCTGAAACAAAACATCAAAGTGCACAATAGGAGTGAGCCAATTATTTATGACCAAAATTGTTCTGTCAGTCCAAATCAAGAGTCACAACATGTTGTGAACATTTTCTGACATCAGAGGGATTGTTCATTATGACTTTATACCAACTGAAACCAGTAAACCAAGTTTACTATTTGGAGGTGTGAAAAGGCTGTGTGAAAAAGTTAGACAAAAACAACCTGAACTTTTCGCCAACAACTCATGGCTCTTCCATCATGACAATGTAACAGCTCGGTCTATGAGGGATTTTTTAGTCACTAAGCAAATAACTGTATTGGAACACCCTACTCACCTGTTCTGGCCCCCAATGACTTTTTTCTTTACCTGAAGATAAAGAAATATTGAAAGGAAGATATTTTGATGACATTCAGGACATCAAGGTTATATGAAGAGAGCTCTGATGGCCATTCCAGAAAAAGAGTTGCAGAATCGCTTTGAAGGATGGACTAGGCGCTGGTGTCAGTGCATAACTTCCCAAGGGGAGTACTTTAAAGGTAACTGTAGTGATATTCAGCAATGAGGTATGTAGCACTTTTTTTAGAATGGGTTCACGAACTTTTTTTTTTTTGCTTTTTAGTATGTGGGTAGCTCCCTGACTGGGAATCGAACCCAGGCCGCAGCACTGACAGCGCCAACGCCGAAGCCTTAAGCCACTACACCATCAGGGAACTCCCGGGTTCACGAACTTAATTGTCACAACTCGTATGTGGTAGCATGCCATATTTCAGTGTGTATATTTCTACATTAAGTTCTTACTGGAATTCTTCACTCTTCTACGTTCTATTTGCCATTCAGATTTCTTAGAAAAACAACACAACAGGAAGTCCTTACTAGCAGCATGATCTTTATCACTGGACAGCCTATTCAAAGTCCTTGGTTCCTTCCTTACCCTTGGTAACTTGGCCATGTGGAAACTGTGGCAGGGATTACAGTTAACCCAAGTTCAGATTCAAGTGGCCAGGCTGAACCTGTGAGTCCTTTACCTATCTATATATCTTAGTGGTTGGGGCTTAGATAAAATTTTTTGTATTAGCCATTCCCTTTTCCTGTTTAATTGAAGTTCTACCTTGACCCCTATCAATTTCTAGATCCAAAGATAGTCCTTGAGAAAAACATCTGAAAGTATCCTGTTCTTCTGGTTCTCCTAATTTAAAACATCATCACTCCCTACAGATTTACCCTGGTCTTGATATAGCTGTACCAGAGCAGGGATGCTCTATGTATGTAATGTGTCTGTGGCCGGTAAGAGAGGTAAGGTATAAGAAAGGAACTTGGAAGGGAAACTAACACTACAGGGTTCAGACTTCCTCTCTCTTTTTCTAGGCTGTTTACTTTATTCACCATTATTTTTTCTATTTGCATTGCTCAGGTAATTCCTCCCCCCACTCCCCTCCTCCTACTTCATTTATCCTGGCACTGAGAACAGTATGAACTCTGAGTCTGTATTGCTCAGGTCTCTGAATTTTGTTGGCAGACTGACTGATTTAACTCTCTCAACAGGACAATTATCTATCTCTCCTTGGTGTATGTGCTTGGCCATGTGATCAAGTCCTTGGGTGCTTTACCAATACTGGGGGGACATATGGTACACACGTGAGTAAAATCATAGAATAAACTGAACCACTTTTATTAGGCAGGTAAATGTCTCACACATTCATTACAGGTTATTTTCTAATTTTTTTAAATCAAAGCTGTCCCTTTATTTTCTAACCTTCTATGTTATTACAAAATTGGTTAAGAAAAAAAAAATCATTTTATGACCAGTTGAAACCTTTCCTACTTTATCTGAACTCATTTGTTTTTATTAAACATTTGGGGACTTGCAGAATGCCTCATTAGTATCCTTTTCCTTAAAACTCACCCCATGCTTAAAGAAAACCATTGAAATCTTCATGCCCTCCATATTCCCTCACCTATTCACCTACCTATGCATCTCTACTTTATGAGGGTTAAAAAAATGCATGTACTATTTCCTTGTAAGACATTGTAAAAATCATATTTAAAGCTTGGGTTATTTCCATTTATGTGTAGTTTCACATATTCCAGTTGCTCTCTCCATTTTTGCTAAAGCTATTGATGTTTATGGAACAAGAAGCATTTGATAGATTCTAATGTCTGTTGGTTCATTCAGAATAGAGGATTGCAGTTGTTCAAGAAGCAGGTCATATGTAGTCATGTTTATTATGCATGTCTTTGTGCAATAGGTTGAGAATTTTGTTGAAAATTTAATAAATATTGCTTACTTATTGGTGTCCCACCAAAACATTCAATGACATTTCTACTAATTGTGATGAATTTTAACATTTTGTTTTGTGGTTAGTCAGGGTATATGGGATAACAGTTTATTAGGTCTTTCTATTGAAATGTCCCTTTCATTAAGACAGGTTTAATTTTAAAGTTCCTTCAGTTTCTGCTTCTATTTCCATTTACACAAGGTGTAGATGAAAATATCAGGGACAAAATTTTTCCATGCAATAAATACTTTCTGGCAGAGGTTCAGGGTTATAAAGATTTTAAGTGCCACCAAGTCTTTCCTAGGAGTGAAGGCGGATGTGAAGTGCCCACGAGTTAGAAAAGTAAAGGGGATCTTTGTCCTTGTGTACTTTGTTTTCCATCTGTGGCTCTATATTCAGTTTCTATTATTGTGTTTAATATCAATATGGTTAATATCCTTACATCTCCATTTCAGAGTCCTATCATTAGTCGGCTTGAGTCTCATAGCTTTGGGGACAGGAGGTATCAAACCCTGTGTGGCAGCTTTTGGTGGAGACCAGTTTGAACAAAAACATGTGAGTCCTGTTATTCCTGTATTTTCAAGGTAGAGCAGGCATTAACAGAAGTACCTGGAAAGCAGCCATTTGCCAAGATTGAAGTGATTCACTGGTCAGATGATATCTTAGGAGTTATGTTTCATTCTGGGTACTGGTCATTAATACAGAGAAAAACTGAAAAATGTGCAAAAGAAAATGACAAGGGTGGTAGATGGACTAAAAGACATATCTTATGAAGAAAGGTTGAAGAAATGGAGATATATTTAGCCTGGATAAGATCAAGATTAAAGGGACTATTATAGCTCTCTATAGATATGGTACAGATGTCAGTAATTAAACCTCAGACTAATAAGTGAAAGGTTATAGGAAACTAGCTTTTTGCTTGATGGAAGAAAAACTTCATAGTTTAAAGTAGTGAGTTTACTCTTACTTGAGGTATTTAAGAAGAAACTTGGTAACCTCTTTGCAAATGGGAATGAATAGTGTAGAGATGATTTAAGTATCTCTAGCTTTAAAATTCTATAAAGGGGAAAATGACCATTCAGAATAAAACAGAATGAGTTTCTATAGGTGAACTTGTCTAGATGATCATTCCTTCCTTTCCTAAATACTTTCCATTTTCAATGGGGAAAAAACAGTATGAATAAGGTAAAGATGAGCCTATATGAGGAAGCAGTGACAAATTGGCAAGGGCAATAGTCTGTTCTTACATCAGGCAACTTTTCTGACTTCCTCTCTTTTGCTCTCATTTTTACTTTTTGTCTGTCTTCATGTATCTATTTCCTCATCTATAGATTTTATCATGCTTCTAGTTTTTCTCTTTGTGTTCTCTGTGTATGTCCTGTCTTTCTACAGTGATAACTCAGATGGTCTCTTACCCTTCAGACCATTTGAGTTATTTTATATTCTATATCTGCCTGGGGGTTCATAGATCATAACTGTTTGCTGAATTTGGAGAAATAACAAAACTTTGGCAATTGAGATGCTATGCAGAACAATTAACTATACAAATAGTGAGGGGGAATAACGCTTAAATGGGAACCAGAAGAGGAAGTGAAACACACTGTAAATAGAAAATAGGGAAAGACAGATTGTTCTAATGTGTCATGAAAAGATCTGGGGTGCCAGAATGAAGCACAGCAGTACACAATAAATAAAACGTTAGCAACTTTAATTGAAAGTTAAAAAAGCTAACTTCCTTTTATATTCTGTGGCAGACTTCCCATAAGCACTAGGTAAATTACCCTACTTAATCAACAGTTTACTCCACTGTCCTGTGTTCTAATCCTATTCCTACCACACATTCCACAAAATCTGTTATTTAACTCAATCAATCATTCACATAATTCAGTCAGTAAACATTTACTGAGTCTGTAATATTTGCAGGTGCTACGCAGGCAGTGAGGATTACAGAAATGAGTAAGATATGATTGCTGCCCTAAAGGAACTCACTTAGAGAATGCAAAGAAATCAATATTAGGATAGATATGTATAGGACACAGTAGTGCATAATGTACAAGATGATCATTTTTTCCCAGGTAAAGAGGTAAAAGAATGTTAAAAATGCTTGTACTTGGGTTTGAAAGATGGGCAAGTGTTATCTGAGGTCAGCCAGGTATGTTTTAAAATATCTAATATCATATTTAGACACCATGGAGGCAATGTCTGAATCTGTCTCTGTGTATGTTCTTCCAGCTAAATCTGAACATAGGGTTGGGGTGGAGCTAAGAGCACATTGAACTGATTATTTCTCTTGTTTGTTTCAGGCAGAGGAACGAACTAGATACTTCTCTGTCTTCTACCTTTCCATCAATGCTGGGAGCTTGATTTCTACATTTATCACACCCATGCTGAGAGGTTAGAATCTTTTCTGAGGGGCACCATATAAGGCTTTACTCTAGCCTGCCAAAAATCTCTTCAAGGCTTCCTGCTGTCCATCCTCTTCTTTTATGAGGACTTGAAAACCTTTCAGGCTTGATTTTTCTGGCCCAAAAGACAGATTATGGATTAGGTGATGGAAGGAAAGAGGATGTTTATGTCTACAATCTCAAAAACCTGAGCTTGCAGAATAGACTATCAAAGACATGAGATTCAGAGTTACTTTTTCTTCTTTAGGAGATGTGCAGTGTTTTGGAGGAGACTGCTATGCATTGGCTTTTGGAGTTCCAGGATTGCTTATGGTGATAGCTCTTGGTAAGTGCAGTGGAACAGAGGAAACTAATAACCCTTTATGCCTGTCACATGTAAAGCATCATGTAAGCACTTTACACAAAATCATTTATTCAGTCCTCATACTAACACATTTAGGTAAGTGTTATTGCAGAGGTTTTCCATAAACATTAGAAATATATTAACTAAATGAAGTCAGAAATCTACAAAAAAGGCTGCACAACTAATAAGATTTCTGGAGAGCATTTTAAAAAACTGATCCCTGGACCTAATGTAGAACCAATTAAATCAGTTTTTCTGTGGAATGGGGCCTGGCATCTATAACTTTTTAAATATCTAGGTGATTCTAATGTGTAGTCAAGGTTGAGATCCAATGGTATACACTACAATAAGTGAGGAAGCAAAATAGATAATTAATCCTTTCTCTTAAACTACCTTATTTCATCTGATAGTTATTTATCTGGTAATTAGAAGACATTTTTAATTTTCTGGGCCTTTCAAAGTAGCTTCTGGGTTAGCCATTTCTGCCCTGCTTTGCAGTGCTCCCAAGGAGTTTGCTCTTGAATGAAGAGGATAAAAGGAGTTGGATAAGTAAATGGAAACTCATGCAACTTAGATCAAGTGGCATTCTCTTTACCACTGAGAATCCAGTAATGGAAGAGGAAAGGGGATGTGTGTGTTGCTTCGTTTATGCAGTCTAAGGGGAAACTTGGAAATGATTGTTTCTAATCATTGACCTGGAAACCTGTTCTCACTCTGAATCTTTGGGTGACACCTCCTTGGAAGATGTTCAATCCAAATATAAAGCACTCAGTAGAGGAGAAGGAGCCTAGAAACTCAATGTCCAGTCTGATTATTTTCTACCAGTGGGTAGCTAGTAGCAATACTCAGATTATAATTCCAAAGATATTTATGTTATTCCAGGAGAGGTGTGATAATACATTCCTTGTTTCCTTCTCCCTTTGAAGCTAAACATTTTACCAAATATTTTCCTTGTTTTCCAGTGATTAGTACTATGTCTCCTTCTCTGGATCATTGCACAATAATAATATTTACGTATCAGTAATTATGAAGATCAAAAGAAGTGTTGTAAGTGAAATGTGTTATAAATTATGAAATGCTAAACAAGTGCTAGATGTCATTATTAGTCAGGTGCTTCAGGTTTTGGGTTCTAATAAATAGCTCAACCCTCTGGCCTTTCACTTTAATTAATTAATTAATTTTTTCATTCATTCATTCAGCAAACATTTATTTAATGTACCTATTACGTGTCAGATTCTGTGCTAGGTATTGGGGTCACATTGGTGCATAAGATAGCTACAGAGTTCCAGGCATGTCCAACCTGTCCAGGATGGCTTTAAATGTGGTCTAACACAATTTCTTAAGACATTATGAGATTTTTTTGTGTATGTGACCTATTTTTTAGCTTACCAGCTATGGTTAGTGTTGTATTTTATGTGTGACCCAAGACAATTCTTCCATGTGGCCCAGGGAAGCTAAAAGTTTGTGGACACTGCTGGATGCTTTTTAAAAAGTTACATAATCCAGCAGGAAGAGGGAGACAGACAATTATATAGGAATTTACAATATAGCATGATTAGTGTCACAACTGAATAAGTACAGAGAAAGCTTTAGGAACACATAGGGGGGATGGAGGTCTAAAACTTTGAGAGTCAGAAAAGGTTTGCCTAAAGAAAATATCTGAAGAAAGAACTAAAGGACTAATAAGAGTTAATAAAAAAAAGATACTGAAAATGAAATAGACATGGAACATGGTATCTGTAAGCAAGAAGGTGAAGAACAGTATGACATATTATTAATAGAAGTCCTTAAAAGAATTAAAATTGCCTGGAGCATAAATGAGAAAAATAAAGGAGAGATATTGACAGAAACCAGAAAATGAAGGACCTTTTAAGTAATTAGGGAATTAGAATTTTATCAGGAGGATAGTGGAGAGCTATAAAGGAGTTTTGAACTGAGAAATTATTATTCTTACTTTTATTTTTTAGTTATGTCTCTGATTATAATGTGGAGAAAGAATGATTTAAGAGTGAGTCAAAGATACTGTTTGTTTGAATTTTTGGCACTTCATTAAATTTTTTCCTCAAGGTCAGTGCCTCACTCAACTCACCTGTCCAGCCAGGCCCTGGTAGAATTAACAAAACTTGATTATGATTAGATAGGTGAAGTGAGGGCGAAGATAAGTCGAAGTTAGATGTAGGTTCTGACTTGACCAACTGGGTAGATAGTGGGACCATTAACTAGGATAATGAAGGAGAACAGGTTTGAGGCAATGCTAATTATTTTAGTTTTGAACATGTTACATTTTTTATATCCTAGGAACATACAATTAAAGTTATCAAGCAGTTGTTTGGAAATACAGGTTTAGAGCTTGTAAGAAATGTTTGGGCTATAGATAAAGATTTGCAGCTATTAGTATATGGATGGAAATTAAACCAAGAAAATAGTTAAAGTCATTAAGAGACAATAAGAATAAAGTAAAAAGAGGACTAGGATAGAACCCCAGGAACACGAATATTTAAAAGGCAGGCTAACAAAAGCCCACAAATGAGACTAAGAAGGAAAGTGGTAGTAGTGCTATTTTGTTTGTTTGTTTGTTTGTTTTTGTATGTGGGTAGTTCCCTGGCCAGGAATCAAACCAGGCCACAGCGCTGACAGCACCAGCACCGAAGCCTTAAGCCACTACACCACCAGGGAACTCCCAGTAGTGCTATTTTGGATACAAGAGGACTTCAAGAAGGAAGGAAATGAATTAGTGACAAATGTTATTGAGTGGGAAATTGAGTTAAGTTTAAATTTTTTCATTAAATATGGCAACAGGAAGGTCATTGATTTGGTGATAATCAGTTATGATATTTGGTAGAGACTTAAGATTGATTAGAATAGATTAGAAAATGAGTAAGAGGTAAGAAAGGGAAAACAGTAAGTGTTTACAGCAGAAAGATGACATGGAATCAAGAGAGGATAATCCTTGAATATTATGGGGAGACTCCAATAGAGAAAGAGGTTGAAAAGGCAAAATGAAGACCGTATAATCAGTATGAAAGAACACATAGCAGAATTACCTTTGTACAGGAGAAAGAACATCATGTTCATCTAACTGGAGGAAGGAGAAAATGGGCATGGATACAGGAATTAATAGATGTGATGACAGGAAGTTGAGAGAATTTCCATTTGAAGGTTTCTATTTTCATGACGTAGGAGGCAATATCACCTACTAGAGGGTTGAGGCCTCAAGTCAAAAGTGCAGTTTCTGGCAGTTTGGTTTGTAACTTTGTGCAAGTTGCTTAATTTCTATAATCTTCAGTTTCTTTATGTGTAAAATAATAAAAGTGTTGTGGGGTTCAGATACTGCTTGCTGCCTCCAAAAATTGAGACAAGGTTGGTCCAAAGAAAACTGGGCTTATTCAAAATTCTGGCATTCAGGGAAGGCAGTGGACTCTTATTTCAAATACTACTTTCCCTAACCCTAGCAAAGCCAAAAGGTTTTTGTAGGCTAAGGAAGAACAAAGAAAGATGGGAGCAGAAGGTTGGTCAGTCTGGCTAGAGGGCTGGTAGTTGAGAAATCACTTCCCAGGGCTTGGTCTACATTAAGGTAATGTTATCTTGGACTCAGAACATGGATTCTGGCACTCAGCTGCCTGAATACTAAGAAATTACTCCTTATGGTTAGTTTTTGCTGATTAACTGGGTTAATGTGTAGCCTTAACAAAGGGAACAATGCAAAATCATTAAACAAAGAGGAAATAAAAACTATTTACTATGAAGTGATTCAGGCTATAAGGTAACTAAGTGGATTAATAAAGCAGAGTAAGTGGATTAACAAAGCAGGAGCTAAGTTTTTTATTTCTTGAGTTTCACCCTTACAAGAGAAGTACATAGTTTGTCAGGTTAAATCAGTTAATGTCTGTAAAATGCTTAACACTTTACCTATAACAATAAATCTTCAATAGATAGTGATAATAATAGCTATCGGGACAATATTGAATTTGGGAAGGTCTTTCGTGCTAGGAGTTAATTTGGTTTAATTTAAAACCAAATTAAAGAAGGTTTTAATTTGGCATCAGGTAAAAGAAAGAAGAGACCAGGGATTGAGAAACCATTTGTTGGCCTTATTAATAACCCAGGGTAGAAGTTGTGAAGTCCTAAATAAGGAGTCATAGTAATGGTAACAGAAAAGAAGGGGCAGACTGAAGAAAGAGGATCAATGAAAACTGGTAATATCTCAGATGTAGAGATGGAAAAGGAAGAGTGAGAATTCAAAATCACTTCCATTTCTGTGATTACAGGAAAATCTCAACAGATCTCTCTCTTAATAACTGATCTTTTCATTCTTCTCTTGCTCCCATAATTTTTGTAACTCCAAAGTCAGGAAGTGTTATGTGAGTTTCTTCCCTTTATAAGATCTTCCAGTCACTCCTATACTTCAGCAGTCTGTCCTTAGCATGGGCATAGTGAATGAACTGAATGAGAAGCTAAGAACCTTATCTGTTTATCAACTACAGTTGTGTTTGCAATGGGAAGCCAAATGTACAAAAAATCACCTCCGGAAGGAAACATAGTGAGTCAAGTTGTCAAATGTATCTGGGTAAGTCCATGAACTGTTTATGTGGCTTTTTCAATCACAGGGAAAGAGTTGCTATGGTGAGCATATAGGCCTTCAAACATGGATATAATGCTATTTTTTTTTCAGTTACCTCTGTTATACATCTGTGCCTTTCAGCCAGCTATATAATGGCAATAATCAGTCTTCCACTCTGTTCCTACCTAACCATAAAGCAAAAAGAAAAAATAATAATGTAACCATTTTTAATTGATAAAAATCTTCTGAAATGTAGTTATATATGTTGCCAACAGACTATAAAGATAAATAAAATTATATCTGAAATATTCTGAAATTCAGTGTTAGATTAAATCAAAGAGTTGGAATAAGTCATTTAAGTATGTGGGTTTGAGGAAAGGGATGATGAATTAGAAAAGGCAGAAGGTGGTTTCTTTTTGTCTCTTCTCTGATATCTATGCTCTGTCCTAGTTTGCTATTTCCAACCGTTTCAAGAACCGTTCTGGGAACATTACAAAGCGACAGCACTGGCTAGACTGGGCAGCTGAGAAATACCCAGTAAGTTGAAATTACAAAAACATCTTATGCCTCTGTAGTGTCTTTCCTGATGTCCAATCTGATTCTCTGCATTTGAACCTCTTTTCTTACTATTCTTGGGTACTTGTATGTCAAGCAAGAAAACCATGTCTGGAAATTTAGCCTGTTTCATCTCCCTTTCTTGCAGAAGCAGCTCATTATGGATGTGAAAGCACTGACCAGGGTACTATTTCTTTATATCCCATTGCCCATGTTCTGGGCTCTTTTGGACCAGCAGGTAAGAATAATTGTTTTGAAAGCTACCCCTTCTCCCAGTCACTTCCCTCTTAGGGAAAAGGGATTGCTCATACTACTATCTGTCTGCTCTAGGGCTCACGATGGACCTTACAAGCCACCAGAATGAATGGGAATTTGGTGAGTTGAAGAGATTTTCCAGAGAAGTCTATTATTTTCTTTATAACCCATATTAGAGAAAAATTAATTTCTTTGTGTTCTTGTCTGAAAACTGACTTAAGTTCATAGAAGAGGTGCCTATATCAGGAAAGTACTGAGAAGACAAAGTAAAGGAAGCTAGTCTAGAAATGAAAACCAGAACCTTATCTTTAGAAATCAGGAATATAATGATGGGAAAGGTTTAACTGTACACAGGGAAATATTGAGGGAAAGTAAATGAAGTGATATAGACTTCGGGTAGTGATTATTTTCTTCTATATAAGCCTGCCCGGAGGCATAGCACAAACAGGTTTAATGATGCTAGTATACAGTTGGCCCCATCTCTCAGGTAAGGATCACAGCAGAGGACCTGGACGTGTGGGGTATTTTGTACATGGATATGGAAAGAATAGGAGAGTTGTAAGCATTATTGTCTCTTTTCCGATCTCCATTCTTTAGTAAAGGCACATAAAACTCCATCTCTGCTTTTGATTGTTTCACTTCCTGGATTATTGTATTGTTTTTCTGCCATCTCAGTTATGAAGAGGGTAGGGTGGAATGGCACCAGGGGTCTTATTAGCCAGTCTATTTGAAGCCTGCCAAATATAATTTTACCTTTTTCTTTTCTCTGTTCATTGAGGGTTTATCATGATTGTCCTCTTGTTGACTGCCTTGGATTACAACTTTGGAAACAACATGTGTCAATGGGAATCTTCACCCTAACCATAATGGCTTGAATTTCACATTATTACCACCTACAACTGCAGTTTCTGAGATTAATAAAAACACACTGAATCTTTTCTCTCTGAAGTTAAGGGAAGCATAATACACAGAAAATAATATTCTGCCTTAGGCTCATCTTCCTTCAGCAAACACAGCCTGAAGCCATTCCCAGTCTGTTACCCCACATACCCTTACAAGCATGATGGTGGTCTTGAAGCAAAGACCTGATGAATTTTAACTTGTGCTTCAACCTGTTAATTTCCAAGATTGTTGATTTAGGCTTTACTTATATTAGCTATCATCTAAATTTAATTTATTATGTTTCAGGGTTTTATTGTGCTTCAGCCCGAACAGATGCAGGTAGGAAACTTGTATATTATATAGTCATGGGGATTTCTTTCTTTTCTCATCTATACCTTTACCTGTAGTATTAGGATTTCCAACCATAATTTGATAGTTTTCCTTATATGCTGAGGAGTGCTAAACATAGGGATGCAAATACTCTCCTTAAGCCCCACACTTCTCTTTCACATCCTTTTGTTAAGTAGCTCCTGCCCAACTCCAGGGAGAGTGAGTTTTGAGCTCATAGGAAGTATAAACTTTGGATTTTTTTTTTCCATGTCAAGGTAGTATCATGTAAATATTGTCAAAGAAGGCTTTGTTGCATAAGCAACCAAGTCAGAATCTCTGTTTATTGGTAAGTTACAGTTCTTTTTAAAAATCCTTGTTAACAATCCCCATTTTCCTTTGGGCTATGGAAATGGAGAAGATAAGTGAAAAAAGGAGGGAAGAGCTCCCAAATGACTGACAGAAAAACAGGTTCAGCATGAAACTGGTTCCTTGAGATATTTGGAAACTGAAGTGCAAGAGAAATAGAGTCTTGGATATAAAGGGGAAAAGATGTGGAATCATTCTGTACTTAGTATAATGAAAATATGTTTGAATATGAGGGAGAATATGTACAGGCAGTGAGAGCATATCGTCACACTTATGATAGAACCTTTGTAACCATTCCTTTTTACCCTGGTATTACAGGTACTAAATCCCTTTCTGGTTCTTATCTTCATCCCATTGTTTGACCTTGTCATTTATCGTCTGGTCTCCAAGTGTGGAATTAACTTCTCGTAAGTGCTCCTTATCCCTGTGTTGCTCCGAACTGACTCAATCTTTACCCAATTTGCTAAAGATTCAATGTCAGTACTTTTCTACTTAGTGATGATTTATTTGGGTTTATCATTTTTCTGCTACTGTTTACCCATGTTAAACTAAATGCCTATTAATACTAGAGGATGGGAATTTGAACTAATTAATTCTTATTGTAGAGAGTCCAAGCCATCACTGTAGACTTCACTGTGTGATGTTGAAGGGGTAGGTCTGAGCTTCGTGGAAAGTCAAGAGTATGTGAGAATAGGCTCCTGAACCAACTTCTTTCTTTGTTCTTGAGAGTTGCTTCTTCCAAGGAAGTACAAAGCCTTTGATGACAACTAATCCCTTTAAATCTCCTATATTGTCCCTATGAAACAAATGGAGAGACCCGGTAAGGGTGGGGATAGAATTGTCCATATTTATTGCTTTACCCCATTTAGAATAGAAGTGTTGTTATTCTTTGTAAAGTTTGACAGGGAGGATTTCAAGCTTCTTCTAATTCCTGATTTAATAGCAATTTCTTTTGAATGACCACTTTACCATATTAAGTGGCCTTTTGTAATTTACTCATTCATTAAGCAAATATTAGTGAGTTTATGAGGTCTGACAATTAAGTTCGCAAACTTGGCACTGTGCGCTAACGTTGGCAATACTATACAAACAACTTAGTAAGGTTTCATAACCTTAGTATATCTGTGTCTCACCGCTGTGTTTGTGTTGACATGTGGCAGTGTCTTGGTGAGTGGTATTCATTATTGTTGTTGCATGTTTTTTGTGCTGTCACAGAATGTCAGAGCTTGAATTAGAGCGATGAACAAACATTAAATTTCTTGTTGAACTTGTCAAGAGTGGAACTGAAATCAGGGACATGTTAGTCCAAGTTTATGGGGCTAATGCCATGAAGAAAATGGCAGTGTTCCAATGGACTAAATGTTTTCCTAAGGGGAGAGATAGTGTAACTGATGAAGAGGGTCAGGGCAGCCAGTAATGAGCAGAACTGATGAAAACATTGCAAAAATTCATCCAATTGTGTGTCAAAATCATCAGCTGACTGAGAAGCATAGCAGACCAAGTAAACATCAATAGAGAAGCAGTTAGGAAAACCTTAACTGAAAATCTTGGCATGAGAAAGGTACGGGCAAAAGTGATCCCAAAGGAGCTCATTGATGAACAAAAGCAAAGTAGAGTCAAAGTTTGTCAAGATCTTTTGGAGAGGCCACATGTTTTGGGCCATGTATCACTGGTGATGAAAAACATGAGTATACCAATAAGACCCTGAAACAAAATGTCAGAGTGCACCATGGAAGTCAGCCAATTCTCCATGACCAAAGAAGTCCCATCAGTCTAAACCAAGGGTCAAAATGATGTTGCTAACCTTTTTTGATACCAGAGGGATTGTTCACTATGAATTTGTACCAACTGGACAAACAGTCAACCAAGTCTACTATTTGGGAGTGCTGAAAAGGCTGCATGAAAAAGTTAAATGAAAAAGATCTGAACTTTCACCAAAAATTCATGGCTCTTGTGTCATGACAATGCACCAGCTCACATGGCACTGTCTGTGAGGGAGTTTTTAGCCAGTAAACAAATAACTATGTTGGAACATCCTTCTGACTCACCTAATCTGGCCCCCAATGACTTTTTTCTTTACCTGAAGGTAAAGGAAGTATTGAAAGGAAGACATTTTTATGACATTCAGGACATCAAGGGTAGTACAATGACAGCTCTGATGGCCATTCCAGAAAAAGAGTTCCAAAATTGCTGTGAAGGGTGGACTAGGCACTGGCGTTGGTGCATAGCATCCTAAGGGTAATGCTTTGAAAGTGACTATAGTGATATTCAACAATGAGGTATGTAGCAGTTTCTCTAGGATGAATTCACAAACTTAATTGTCAGACCTCATAGTACCAAGTACCATCCAAATAAATGTAAAAGTGTAAATCTTGCCCTTAACAAGTTTATTGTTTAGTAAAGGAGTTATAATGAGTGCAAGGATAATTGTTACACAAGGTAAAATACATTAGGTACCCTAAGAAAGGAAGCAAAGTGCCAGGGAATTGCAGAAAAGGAAGAAAGTTCTTCCTACTGCTAGAGTCAAGAAAGACTTCTGAAGAAGAGGAAAATGAAGTAATAATGTATAATGCCTGGCATATGATAAATTTTTAATAAATCTGGTTGGTTGTATTACTATATTCTTCTGTGTATAGAACACCCTCTACTTTTCTAACCCAACATTAAGAAATCAATATCAATTGGCTACTCCCATGTATAAGACTATCCCCAGTTTTTGGTCTAACAATTTTAGACAAAAGTATCATTTTATATATGGAAAAATACAGTACTTTTATTCTTGTTATGACATGATGAATAGAAAAACAATCATAAACAAAGGTAGACATGGAAAAATGTGGTTTATTACACAATAGTTCAATGTGACTCAAGTGAAGAGAGAAAGAAGGATGTGTCCTAGGAAATACTTTGAAATGTAATTGGGACCAAATCAGGAAAAGTCTCTTTTTTTTTTTTTTTTTAAGGTTAAGCCTTAGAAGTTGGCCTTTTTTTTTTTTTTTTTTTTTTTTTTTTTTTTTTTTTTTTTTTTTTTTTTTTTTTCTTTTTGGTATGTGGGTAGCTCCCTGGCTGGGAATCGAACTCAGGCCGCAGCACTGGCAGCACCAGCGCCAAAGCCCTAAGCCACTACACCATCAGGGAACTTCAGGAAAAGTCTTTAATGGTAGCCTTAGTGGGTTTAAATTTGATGGTTTAGAGTCTAACATTTAGATATAATTTCTCTCCCTTTCCTCTGCAGATCACTGAGGAAAATGGCTGTTGGTATGATCCTAGCATGCTTGGCATTTGCAGTTGTGGCAGTTGTAGAGATAAAAATTAATGTGAGTTCAGTAAATCTTAAACTCCATAAACTGGAACCTTATCTACCTTGTTCACTCTTTTGATTCCCTGGGACCTAGCATAGTACTTGTTTTAAAGAAGGTGAATAATAAGTATTTCTGATAAATGAATAGATACTCATTTAAGGTCCATCTCCCACCTGAGTGATTCAGAATATGTTATCAAGGGATTTATGACTAATATCCAAGGTATCTAGCCACCTATTTGGAAACCCAGGCTTATCATAAAGACCTTACCAGACACTCAAACAAATGCCTTTTGGCAGATTGAATTAGCCACTATTGGGGAATAATGTATGAGGCCACAGTTGAGTCAAAAATCATTAATTTTGTTACCTGCCATCTGCTTGCTACATTGAACTGGTATTTTCCCTCCAAACTGCCTTCAGAATTTTCTAAGTCCAGTGTTCTTCACAGGTGGAAAACTGTGTCTTCCTGACTAGATGGACTAGAGTGTCAGAGATATGATTGAGAGATGTGTTTTCATTGTATCCAGAGAGTTATTTGTTGATGATTCTGATGTATATTCTCTGTCCTAAGGAAATGGCCCCAGCCCAGCCAGGTCCCCAAGAGATTTTCCTCCAAGTCTTAAATCTGGCAGATGAAGAAGTGAAGGTGACAGTTCTGGGAGATGAAAACAATTCTCTGTTGGCAGAGTCCATCAAATCCTTTCAGGTGAGATACAGAGTTGAGTGAGTTAGAAACACATTCTGATTATGCACCAAAGTAGCAGCATAATATTGTGGTTAGGAGCATGCATTTGTGGACTCAGGCTATCCCAGTCCAATTCCTGGTTCTGTCACTCCCTAGCTATAAAATCCTGAACAAGTTATTTTATCTCTAAACTTCAGTTTCAGCATCTGTACAATAGCAATTTTTATGTCAAAAGCTATTGTAAGGGTAAGTATTACAGTAGAATGTCAGTTAACTGGCACCCATGGGGGTTGGCAGAGGCTGGATAATGTAAGTAGACTCTCCATTAACTAGAACTCAAATGACCTACTAATCATACAACCTTTTTGCTTTGCATGTTTTCACTATTACTGTACGTATTTTGAAATACTTTAAAATATTTTTAATAATAAAAGTAATATACATTTATTGTTGAAAATTGGGAAGTTTGTACCCATGATTGCATTACCCACAGATAATCATGGTGATCATTTTTGTATAAATGAATCAACAAACTAATTTTTTAAAAGTGCTCAAATTCTGTATGTATGACCTTGATTTTCTCTTAACATTAATTGCATTTTCCCATGTTATTAGATAATGTTTAAAAACATGATTTTAATGGACACAAAATATTCCATTCTATGAATATATCATAGTTTTTTAAAGATTTCCTTATAACTATTTAGTATTATTATATATATAACCCTATAATGAATATCCTTACTCATAAATATTTATGCATGACTCTACTCCTGTGGTATATTTCTAAAAATGGGATTAATAGATTATAATGTTGAAAGAATCTGATGAGGTCACCTGCCCTGGGATGCTATGAGACTGCAATGTCCAAGATTGGGTAGAAGGTGAGTGTGATAGATTTTTCATTCTACAGAAAATGCCACACTATTCCAAACTCCACCTGAAGACAAAAAGCAAGGATTTCCACTTCCACCTGAAATACCACAATTTGTCTGTCTACACTCAGCATTCTGTGGAGGAGAGGAACTGGTACAGTCTGGTCATTCGAGAAGATGGGGAAAGTATTTCCAGCATGATGGTAAGTTGAGAAGTGGCCTAGGTTCCCAATTGTTATCTTAGAGTATGATCTCTGGCGCATCAATATATTACCAGGGATATGCCTAATGATAAAATTTTCTGGTTATTGGTTCCCTGTTTTCGGCTATAACTGATTTTCACTTTCCTCTGTTTAAGGTGAAGGATGTGGAAAACATAACAACCAGTGGGATGACAGCCGTGAGGTTTGGATGTCAAGGAGATCCCAGACCACTCTGTTCTCTTGAATCTTGGGTCTCTTTTTATCTGTGGGGCTTCAAATGAAGAGGCCTCACACTGTACTTGTCTAGTACAAGGATTCCATCTTTTACAATGTCAGGGGCATGCGTGTCAGAGGCAATTTCCAGGACCCAGAGCAGCTAGGCCTGCTTTCCCATGTGATATTCTAATGAATCTGATGCATATACCAACTCCCAGTTAAACAGCACCCATGGGGATTGGTAGGTGCCAGATAAATGTAAGTAGACTCTCAGTTAACTGGCTCCCATGCCAGATAAATGTAGTATTATTTCTTTGATTTTTTTTGCTGGTTGCTTGAGTTCTGGTTAATGGAGAGTCTACTGTATCTCCTCTACTGAATTTTATTCACTTAATCTTGTTCTCAGGAAAATAACTCAATATTTTCTTCTCTGTGATCACCACAGAAATTTAGAAGTGAGCAAATAATCCTTCATTGTTGGTAGTTGAATATCTTTTATTGTTACTATGTTTTTAAAGTAAAATATAGTTTTTATTATAAATATATAGAGATATCATGGTGTAATAAAGGTAACACACTTGCAGTCAAAAGACTTGCTTTTCAATCCAGATAAGGCTGAAGGTCTTGTCCAACAGTTTGGCACAGTTACAGGGATGGAGCACCAATGAGGTCCCCTGCTTTCTGTGGCAAGAATCTGGCATAATATAGATAGATGCATATGCCTATGGCCATCAAGATTAGGTGGTTGCTGTTAAGAATAGATAGCACTTCCCTGGGTCAGAAAGCCATAGGAACCTCCAGAAAAGGTAAAAGGGGAAATTTCTAGATCAGTGCAGGATTTTCTGAAGTTCAAGAATCAACATTAAGGATTCCAGTGGGACATGCCCTTCTTATCCTATGGGCCAGAGACTAATGCAAAAGTTATCAAAATAGAAATGTACCAGAAACTCATACTGAGGGTACAACTTAGGGGCCTAGGTTCAGAAAACTAGAAAGATTGTTCTGGAAGTGTCCAGGATTGTATGCAGACTCCAAAACAATGATTACTCAACCTATTAAACTGGGAGTCTGAGTTTTATGTACGTCAAATCAGACTTCATTTTTAAGAGGATAAATATAAATTTCATATAAATACTGGGTGTGTGTGTGTGTGTGTATATATATATATATATATATATATATATATATATATATATATATAAAATCATTTTTCTTAGTGGAGTCTCAATTGGTGAATCCCACTATTATAACAGGGAAAGAAATTAGGTGCACCAAACCTGGGTAAGTGAGGAAACTCAGACTGCTGTGAATGATCACGATAGTGTCCAGCCCAAGTAGAGATTAGGTAAAGGTGTAGCAGATAGAAAGCTATTCATAATATGTCAGGAAGGAGAAAACTGGGGATAGCTAAGACTGATGATTAATTTTTACATTTGAGTTTTCATTCATTCATCTAGTTGACAATATACATCATGTAATTTTTATTTGGCAGCCACTGTTCTAGGCATTGAGGATATAGTGAGGAAAAAACAAAATAAAACAAAAAACAAAAAAAAAGAAGTGGCTCCTACCCTTTTATCATGTACCCCTGTTTGGGAAATTTTGTCTTACTTGTATCAATGTCTCTACCCTCATAGGTTTGTTAACACTTTGCATAAAGAGGTCAGTGTGTCCCTGGATACAGATCACCCCCTCAATGTTGGTGAAGACTATGGTGTGTCTGCTTACCAAACTATGCAAACAGGAGAGTAAGAGCATTAACTTTTGGCCATTTTACTTTTATCAACAATTGTTTTTTAAATACTTTCTTTGCACATTGGTGGGAGTATGTCAAGACACAAGTATATCTTGGCTAATTTTGTGTGGACACAGACTCTTTTTCACACCTCATCTCCTTCCCCCCACCCCCGGCACAGATATATGAAGGCTGTCCAGAAAGTATCCATCCATGTAATATGAAAAATAGAGACATTTACAGCTGGATTTTTTTTCTGGACAGACCTCATATTGAAATTATGATTATTGTGAAGGCCACACTGTGCAGTTAACAGGGCCCACCTCTGGGAGATTTGCATTATTACTTCAGGCTTATACTTTCAGGTTCACTGTTTTATGCTGTTCCATTAATTCATAAGACTTAGATGAGAAAACTTCCTAAGACTTAAATGAGAAGACTTAGGTCTTAAAATCCACAAAAGTAGATGATTTGTGCCTTCTTAATTCAGGTTTAAGGTTAAAAAAAAATACCCAACAGGCAAGGAAGGGCTTAAATCAGGAGCAGAAAAACCTAGCATGAAAATTATTTACTCTTAGATACTCCTCTCTTAAAGAAAAATGGTGGCTCTGATGCTCAATTCACATCAACAGAGAAAGGAGACCACTCTTTCCCCTGGTAATGAAAGTGATTTTCTAAGCTGTGATATCTATTCTAACTGAAACTCCTCCTGTTCCAGATACCCTGCGGTACATTGTAAAACAGAAGATAATGACTTCTCACTGAATTTGGGTCTACTAGACTTTGGTGCAGCTTATCTGTTTGTTATTACTAATGTAAGTAGCTCATGGCCACTTCTGCTCTGCTTTCTCTTTCCATATCTGTGTATCTATATCTGTATCTATCCTGGAATCCAAAGAAGAAGACTTTGTGGCAAGACAGGATCACCTGTTTATTTCTAGTGTAAGATGATAGATTCTATAATTTATAGTGACTTTAGAAAGCCTACTGAGGAGTTCCCTGGTGGTGTATGGCTAAGGCTTCAGCACTGTCAACGCTGCAGCCTGGGTTCAATTCCCAACCAGGGAACTACCCACATAACAAAAGAAAAAAAAAAAGCCTACTGAGGTCACTATAGCAAACATTAAAAGAGGTAACATTGGCAGTAGGCACAGGGTCTACAGGAATGGGACACTTAATTTATTCTGAGTCATGACTATGAGGTGACACAGTCTGCTTCAGTATTATATGGTCCCAAGAAAACAAAGATTATCTATGCCTTCTTGACTAACTCCACATGCAAGTCTTCTTGCACCCTGAAAATTGATCTGCGAGCATATCACAGTCTGAAATACCAAGACTGGTAGCAAATGTCAATCTCCACACAGTTTAGGGGATCTGTTAATGGTGGTCCATCAAAAGCAATTGCCTCAGCTATCAGAGCAGATAGTTTTAATTTTGAAACCAATCTTGATCCTCACTTTATTTCATTATTTTTGACACTGTATTAAATATAAAAACAAGGTATAATATAATATAAAATATAATATAATATTAAAAAAAGATGAAATAATTTCTAAAGGTGTGAAGAGAATAATCTGTAAAATATTACTTATTTAATTAATCTAATAACCTGCTATCATTAGTGTGTCATTTTTATTACAACTTAATTGAAGTATAATTTACATACCATACAATTCATCCATGTAAAGTATATAATGGTATTAACTATATTAATACATTCAATATAAAGATATATGTTCAGTATATAGAGAATATTTTTTCAATAGTATATATTCAATGGTTTTTAATATATTTACAGAGTTGTACAATTTTAGAACATTTCATCATTTTATAAAAAAGCCCCATACCCATTAGCAGTCATTCCCCATTTCCTCCTAAAACCCCTAGCCCTAGTCAACCATTTGTCTACTTCCTGTCTCTATAAATTTGCCTATTCTGTATGTTTCATATAAATGGAATGATATAATATGTGGCCTTTTGTATCTCAGTTCTTTCATTTAACATACTTTTTAAGTTTTATTCATGTTGTAGCATATATTAGTACTTCATTTCTTTTTATTGCCAAATAGTGTTCCACTATATATTTATCTATTCATCAGTTGATGGACATTTGGGTTGTTTCCACCATTTGACTATTATAAATAATGTTGTTATGAACATTCATATACAAGTTTTTATATGGATATATGTTTTCAGTTTTCTTGAGTATATACCTAAGAGTGGAATAATTTGTAGAGTTATGTGGTAACTCTGTGTTTAACCATTTGAGGAACTGCTAGACTTTTCCAAAGTAAATGTTCCATTTTACATTCCCACCAATAGTTTATAAAGGTTGCAGTTATTCCATGTCCTTACCAACACTTGTTTTTCTGTCTTTAATTATACCCATCCTAGAAGGTGTGAAATGGTATCTCATTGTGGTTTTGATTTGTATTTTCCTTATGGCTAGTGATGATGAGAACCCTTTCATGGATGTATATCTGCCTTGGAGAAATGTCTGTTCAGATCCTTTGCCCATTCTAATTGGGTTGTCTTTGAGTTGTAGACATTTTTTATGTATTTTAGATATAAATTTATTGTCAGGTATATGATTTGCAAATATTCTCTCCCATTCAGTAGGCTGTCTCCTTAACTCCCTTGATCATATCTATTGAGGTACAAACAGTTGTAATTTTTACGATGGTCAATTTATCCATTATTTTCTTTGGTTGCTTGTGATTTCGGTGTCATATCTAAGAAATCATTGCCTAATACAGGGTCATATGGATTTATGCCTATGTTTTCTTCAAAGATGTTTATTGTTTTAGCTCTTTTATTTAGGTCTTTAATCCATTTTGAGTTAATTTTTGTATATGTATAAGCTAGGGGGTTAACTTCATTCTTTTTTTTGTAAGTGAATATCCAGTTGTCACAGCACAATCTATTGAAAAGACTATTCTTTCCTCATTAAAATTGCACTCTTGCAATAATCACTCTTATCAATAATCAATTGACCGTAAATGTGAGGGCTTATTTCTGGGTTCTCAATTCTATTTCATTGATCTATGTGACTATCCTTGTGCCAGTACCACACTGTCTTAACTACTGTTACTTTGTAGTAAGTTTCAAAATAAAGAAATCTGAGTCCTTCAATTTTGTTCTTCTTCTTCAAGGTGGTTTAGATATTCTGGGGCCCATGAATTTTTTTTTTTTTTCTTTTTGGTATGTGGGTAGCTCCCTGGCTGGGAATTGAACCCAGGCCGCAGTGCTGACAGCGCCAGCGCCGAAGCTTTAAGCCACTACACCATCAGGGAACTCCCAACCATGAATTTTTATATGTATTTTCAGATCAGTTTAGGAACAGAAGCTAGCTGGGATTTTTAAAGGGATTACATTAAATCTGTAGGTGATTTTGAGGAGTTTTGCTATCTTAACATGAGATGTCTTTTCATTTATTTAGGTCTGCTATTGTTAATGGAATCATTTTTCTAATTTCATTTTCAGATTGTTCATTGCAAGTATGTAGAAATACAATCGATTTTGTGTATTGATCTTATATCCTGCAATCTTACTGAACTCATTTATTAGTTCTATGTTTTTTTAGTAGATACCTTAGGACTTTCTATGTACAAAATCATGTCATCTGCATAGAAATAGCTTTACTTCTTCCTTTTCAATATGGATGCCATTTATTAAAATTATTTATTTATTTATTTAGCTACTTGCTCTGTCTTGAACCTCTAATATAATGTTAAATGGAAATGGTAAGAGCAGATGTCTTAAGGGGAAAGTATTCAGCCTTTTATCATTAAGTATGTTAGCTGTGGATTTTTCATAGATATCATTTATCAGGTTAAGTTTGCTTTTATTTCTACTTTGTTGAGAATTTTTATTTTTTAACTTTTTTATTTTTACCGTGAAGGGGGTTGTATTTATCAAATTTTTTTTCTGTGTCTATTGAGATAATCATGTGATGTTTGTCCTTTATTCCATTGATACGATATAAATTGATTTTCAGATGTTAAACCAATCCAGGTGTATTAGCTTTCCAGGACTGTTGTAATGAAATACCACAAACTGAATGGCTTAAACGAGCAATTTATTATCTTAGACTTGTGAAAGTTAGAAGTCCAAGATCAAGGTGTGGGTAGTGTAGGTTCCTTATAAGGGCTGTGAGGAAGAATCTTTCATGCCTTTTCTCTAGCGTCTAGTGATTTACTGGCAATATTCTCATAGGTGTGTAGAAGAATCACCACAATCTCTGCCTTCATCTAAGAAAAATGATCACAATCCCTGCCTTCATCTTTGTCACATGGAGCTCTCCCTGTATCCTTGTCCACACAAGGAGAACTCCATGTCCACATTTCTCCTCTTTTATGAGGACATCAGTCATATTTGATTAGGGGACACCCTAATGACCTCATTTTAACTTGTCTAATCATTCTACAATAACTGTAATTCCAAATAAGGTCACATTCTCAAATACCGGGGGTTAAGACTTCAACATACGAGTTTTAAAAGGATGCAATTCAACACATAACACTTGCATTTCTTATGTTATTTCATTTTTTGTTTGTTCTGTCTTTCATATTCTGCTCAAGATAGATGTCATATATATTGTTTCTGAATGCAGGTTCTAATAAACATCTAAAATAGAGATCATTGGGGTACGTACATCTTTATGAATAAATGTTTTCAGGTTTTTTTGGGTAGAAACCAGAAGATGGATTGCTGGGTCATGTGGTAATTCATTATTTATGACCAAGACATGGAAACAACCAAAATGTTCTCTGATAGATGACTGGATAAAGAAGATATGGTACATATACAATGGAATATTACTCAGCCATAAGAAGAGATGAAATGCTGCCATTTGTGATAGGCTGCATGGATCTTAAGATTACCATGCTAAGCAAAATAAATTAGACAGAAAAAGTCGAGAACCATATGATTTCACTGACACATGGGATATGAAACTGAAAGCAACAAATGAACAAGACAAACAAGCAAACTCTCATAGACACAGACAACAGTTGAGTGGTTACCAGAGGGTAAGGGGGAGGGAGGGAGGTAGAAGAGGGTAAAAGGGGTCAAATATATGAAGGCTGTCTGGAAAAAGTCCAGCCATAAGTGCCTCCACTTTTCATATTACATGGCTGTATATTTTCCAAACAGCCCTCATATTTGAGACAAAAGGAGATTTGACTTTGGGTGATGAACACACAATGCAATATATAGATGATGTACTAATATTATAGAATTGTACACTTGAAACTCATATAATTTTACCAACCAATGTCATCCTAATAAATTTAATTTAAAAAAGACAGAAAACATGGAAATTATTAATTGGAGAACTGGGAACCTGGTTCCTTCCACAGTCCTATTTTGCTTTGGTCTGCACAGTATTGACAAACAGTAATAATAATTATTATTAATTGAAAATATTTAAAATTCAAGAGATTTATCTAAGAAGCAGGATACGTCACATTTTTAAAAAATATTATCAGTATATTTTGTGCCAGAAATTACCGTGTTGGTTGGTGCTTTAATGTTTGTACCTCGTAGATGAGACCTATGCTGTACAATTTGCCATAGTCCCCTCATTCCCATTCAGCTGGCTTCATTTACTTAATTACCTGCCTGTGAGTATTTGATTACATGACCTTGCTTTACAAGCTCAGATCATTTCTCTCAGGCTGAGAAAACCCAAATTTGTGCGCAAGTATTGTTCACAATATTAACTAAAACAAAATTTACCTTATAATTTTGAACCCAATGGCTCTTCGACTCAGAGAATCAACTGTATTTGGACATCAAAGACTTTTATTCCAAGGACTTTTGACCTTGATGTTTTAACTCTACCATTTTTATCTCACTGTATATTCAGATATTACACCTACTACCTAAGAATAGTTTTACTCAAGAAATATGTATGTATAAATTTTAAATTTTTATTCCATTTATGATAACAAATATTAGTAGACATAATCCTTATAATACCAACCGTAGCTAAACCCTTACATATAGTACAGCAGTTTTAGACAAAAATGATTATAGAATGATATATACTTGGTAACATTAATAACAAAACATTGACCCTAAAAAGTTCCTTTTGACCCTATTTTACAGAAAAAAAAAATTGTATCTTTTTTAAAAACTCAAGTGTGTAAGATTTAAGGTAATAAATAATGGCCAGTAAAAAGAATTTAAAATAGCAGGTGGTATTTGATATGGATTTTTAAAAAATGATCCACAAAATTTTCAATATAAGGGTTACCGAGTAAGTAATTCATTCTCATAAATAAAAACATTTAATGGCAAATGTTTAAAAAAAATTATTTAATTGTACTTACAAAGAAAATTAGACAAGGAATTAAACTTTTCTCAAGAATGTGCTTTCTGAAAATTCACTGTGTTTGTATAATTCAGATGTCATTTTATATTTAAAAAGTAGATCAGAATTAAAATACCCAGTATATCAAAATGGTGGGAATACAAACTACAATATAAAAATATTGTGCCATTTAAGGACTCTTGTCAGTAATGGTACCTGAATCCAGACAAGGAATGCAGTGTTAACCAAAAGGAATTCCAACAAATTGAAGTTGTGTAGAAATTGCTCAATCTCTTAAAGGTAGCAGAAGGATGAAAATATAAAGAGAGGCTGGAGATAATATCATAGAATGCAGTAGGTCAAGAATGTTTACTTGAGACTACTGACAAACCAATTTCTTCTTTCCCTTACTAAGAGCACCAATCAGGGTCCTCAGGCCTGGAAGATGGAAGACATTCCAGCCAACAAAATATCTATTGCATGGCAGCTACCACAATATATCCTGGTTACAGCTGGGGAGGTCATGTTCTCTATCACAGGACTTGAGTTTTCTTATTCTCAGGTAGGTTTTTGCAAGTGAAAAGTGGAGCTGGAGCTACCACTAGAGGATGGTGAAATTTAATCCTGGCACTGCCTAAAATAGACATGTGAACCTGGTGAAACCTTCATATATTTTGGCCTTAGATTCTTTAGACATGACCCTGAACATAGAGTCATCTTGAATCCCAGAATCATGGGAGTACAGCATAGTAGCCTATGCCATTTGAAATCTAAGAAAAGGATACCTAAAAATTAAGATTAAGGGCTATGGAGTCAAACTGTCTATGTTCAAATTTTGGCTGCACAACCTATCGTATAACCTCGAGCAAGTGAATTATCAATTCTTTAATGTCATTATATATAAAATAAGAACACTACCAGAACTTATTTCTTAGGTTTGTAATGAATTAAAATACCCTATTAAGAGCTCTATCCTATTATTACTGTTAACATTATTACCACCCCCTGAATCAATGTGATAGGTAAATTTAGTAGGGGAAGTTCAATCTGGAAGCTTTTGTGGAAGGAGTTTTCTGGATAGATGCATGGGGCAGGAGGGTGATATAAGAAGTTTGTTTACTCACAGACTTACGTTTTCTCTAGGCTCCCTCTAGCATGAAATCTGTACTCCAGGCAGCCTGGTTGTTGACAATTGGAGTTGGGAATTTCATTGTGCTCGCTGTGGCACAGTTCAGTGGCCTGGTACAGGTATGGATCTGAGAGAAAAAGGAGCTTATGTCATGGATTTCCCCTCCATGTTCCTCCTCTCCCTCCTCCCCCAACCCTCAGCCTCCCACATTCCCCATGTGAGATGGGTTAGATACACACAGACTTTACCAGGAAAATAGACATATGTGTCAGTAATGACCACAACGGGCCCGTGTGAGGAGAGGTCAGTGAACTGTCTTCTAGCAAACCTCTGCCTAAATGGTGAACCTGGGAGTCAGTCTGCTCCCTAGTCCTCATCCTATGAAGATTCCTTTGGTTTCAGGTTTTCCATGTTCTGTTCTTATGTTTATTTTCTCCTGCAGTGGGCCGAATTCATTTTGTTTTCCTGCCTCATGCTGGTGGTCTGCCTGATCTTCTCCATCATGGGCTACTATTATGTTCCTATAAAGCCAGAGGATATTCAGGAACCAGTAGATAAGCAGATTCTCCATATTCAAGGGGAGATGATCAACCTGGAGACCAAGAACACAAAGCTCTGATCGCTTGCAGGACTCTGTCCAGACCCAACTTTCTGGCTCAGGTCTTGGCCATCACTGAACTTCAAGCATTTTTTTCTTCCTGTTCGGCAATGGGAGAGGTAGTGTCATTTCTGAGCTGATCTTCTCCACTTTTCTCCCATGATAGAGGCAGTACCAGTACATTAAAGAGGAAGGCTCGTGAGACTCTATGTCTTTTCGTTTATCAATGAACTCAGTAAACCTTGTATAGTGTTATTGAAGCTGGTCTGGTATCTCCAAATGGCCGTGAAAAACACAAATGTACAATTGAGATTAGTCTCTGTGGGTATGCAAAGAATTTGGGAACTCCTTTACCTGCTATTTGTAACTGATGACCCCAGTATTTGAGATGCTGATTTAGGAGCAAAATTGCTAAATCATAGAGAAATGGTATTTTAACTGTCTTCCTAAGTAATGTAATTGTATTATTCACAAGCCTCATGAATTTGTACATCTAGTGTGATCTGGTCCAGCAGCTGGCTTATCAGCTATTCAAGTTTGACAAAAACTTAGTAAATTTTTCAGTACAGATGATAGGAGACAGAATGACATTTTATTAACACATGGGAGAAAATATAACTTTCTGATAATTGTGGTATTTTACTTACTAACCCAGGGGTTCCCTGGTGGTGTAGTGGCTAGGCTTTGGTGTTCTCAATGCCGCAGCCTGGGTTCAATCCCCAGCCAGGGAACCACCAAAAAAACAAACAAAAAAAACCAACAAAAATTTACTAACCCAAACATCCCTTTATTGGTACTGATAGATCTTTGGAAATCAAAATAAAATCATCAGCAAACATGGTTCTGGAAAACAGGAACAGATATAAACTGTAGTAATCCTGATGAGCCATTCTTCTACAGTGCACAATCTTCTTAGGGACTACAGTATTTCAGCTCTGGCTTATGCCTTCCTGTAGACAGTTGTATAGACACTAATTATAATTTTGAAACCCTGTCTTTTCAGTGTTGTTGGACTAGCTTTTTCTCATCATGTCTTGCTTATTGCAATAAATATTTAGTAACAGCAATATTTTTATGACTTCATCTTCCTTTTTTTTTATTGCTACTCCCTTCAGCCTCAAAGAAGTGGCTCCATTTTGATCATTTTTCTTGTTTTTACTTATCCCTCATTTTTAAAATGCCATTTTTCATTTAGACCTGGGAATTTCTTATTTATTAAAAAAAATAGTTATATTACTACTTCAGGTATCAGCTTCTAAATGGTGATGCTCAATGGAGGGACATGGTTCTATTATATATGAGGATCCTATCAGCATTTGTGGGAAACAGGATGAGTGGTAGAATATGAGGTTTCTTTGTTTGTTAATGAAAAAGGTTAGAAACATTACATTGCACACAATGAATCCATGGACAGACATGGGAATTTCACTACTCTATGGTGCATTACTACGGAAAGAAGTTCAGAACCACTGTAGTAGAGAGCCTCATTTTCATTGCTTTTGCTCCATTATTTTCACCTAGAACTGTGTTGAGTCTCACTCACATTGTAAACATAACAAGTAAGAGAACTTACTCCATTTTCCCAAACATTATATACTTTTGTTTTAGTGACCAAGTACTGAAATGGCAGCAGCACCATCCAGTTTCCCCAGATGTCTTGATGTAAACCTGACCTCACATCATCAGTAGATATTCTGTTCATTTTTTGAGCAGCTTTAACTCATCTGTTCTATGACACATTGTTTCAAGAAATGTTAACTGTGCTCTATAAATAAAAGGTTCATAGACAAATTTTTGGAATGAGGCATATTATATCTTCTTTTTAACATTTGCATATTAATGATTCTGAGAAATCCTGCAGTAAAGACACAAGACACTGTAGAGCCTAACATGGTATAGTGTTCTGGAAAATGGTGGTTTGGGGAAAACCAATAGGCAATTCTTCCTTATGCTGAACTAAAGCTTCTTCTCTGAAACCTCCTACCATTGGTGTTTACTTCCTAATTGCAATAATAAGCATGGATCTGAGTCTTTGCTATTTAGGAAGAGCTTTCACATCTCCTTCCCAATCATCAAGTAAGTATCCATCAAGTCAAAGATTCTGAGTTCCTTAGATGGTTCCTCACAAGGCACAGTCTAGTCCTTTCACCATTCTGTTTTTCCTCTTCTGAAAAATATCCTTTGTCTGAAATGCAGCAGTGATCATAATCCCTCTTAATATGTGATACCTAGAGCCAAATACAACATTCCAGAAGTGTTTGGACTAGAAGAAATACTATCTGCCTTTCTCCAAACAATACACATCTGTTATTACATAGCCTTAGGTAGTATTAGATGTCTTGGGCAACTACATCACAATGTAGGCTAATATTCTAACCATGTTTGGCTAAAATCTCCATTTTTTCTTTAAAGCTATTGTTTATCCAGATACATCCTTGAGTTCTATATGCTGTTCACGAGGTAGGTGTTGGAAAAGCAAAGATGAATAATCTATTATACCTTTGTACAGTTTACCTCACTTATCTTGACAGGCTCTCAAGATCCTAGAGTGCAAAGGCCTTGAGAAGGTAATGGTCTAGTGTGCAAGAGCAAGAAGGATTTTATGAAAGGACTAGAGTAAAGGTATAGAGGTAGAGGACACAGCCAGGGGAATATAGGGACCCTATTGTGTGGGGCTTTGTGACAATGGTAAGACATTTTGATGCTATTCTAAATGAGATGTAAATATGTTGGAGGTTTAAAATGTGAGAATGACATAATTTGATTCTCTATTTAAGATTACTCTGGCTGCTGAGTAGAGAATTGTCTGTAGGCAGAAGGAAGGATGTCCAATTAGCCAATTAGTTGATTGTTGTACTCAATTTAGTCCAGGCAAAAGATGATTGTTACTTAGACAAAGTGGCAGCAGTGGAGGTGGGGAGAAATAGTTCGACTTGGAACTTAACTTTCAGGTAGGACCATTATGATTTAAGTATGATTTATTTATATGGTTTGAAAGAAACAAATTGATGCTAACTCTTAGATTTGGGTCTTGAGTAATGAGGATAAATGATTTGTAGCTTCTGGGCTAAGGGGGGAGCACTGTTGGCTCAGCACCCCTCATTCCTCTATGGGAGAACGCGTGCCTGAGGTTTCCCTCCCGGAGCTCCCTTACTATCCATAGGGTTGGGGTCACGGCATTTCCTTACCAGCCTTGATTGGGCTCCCTTCTCTATATCCTCAGCTTTTGGGGCTCTCCTCAGTCAGTCCTCTGATGCTTGCCAATGTTGACTGCTCCCCTTTCTATCTGTAATACTGCTATGATCTGGGAGGTCACAGATGCCAGGTCAGCCTAATCTGCCATCTTTCCATTTCTCCTCTACTTTTGAAGGGTATTCTTGCTTTGTGTATTTTGAATGTCTGTATTTCTTCATTAGTGGTTATTTTCTTTCACATCTTATAGTCTGGCTTCCAAGATTCTGTTAAAAAGTCAGCACCAAATCAATTAAAAATTGAAGGTAATATTTCCCCCTCTGATTGCTATAATACTTTCTTTGACTTTGGTTTTTATTAGTGTTACTGTGATATGCCAAAATATGATTTTCATTATATTTATCCTGCTTGGGATTTGCAGAGCTTCATGTATCAGTGGCTTCATGTCTTTCATCAGTTTTAGAAAATTTTAGTCATTATCTCTTCAAATATTACTTCTGTCCTATTACTTATTTCTCTTCTATTCTCCCTTCCCCCTTTTCTTCCCTTTCTCCCTCTCCCTTTCTCTGTTCCTCTCCTTCCCTCCCTCCCTTCCAAACTTTCTCTTTCTCCTTTTGGGACTCTAATTACATGCAAATTAGAATGCTTTATGCTGTTCTTTATGTTTATGTTATTTTCTATATTTTTAATCTTTGTTCCTGTCTGTGAGCCCGCTCTGTGGTAAGGTAGTTGTGAGGACTTGCTACTGCTGAAGGAAACTGACATGACTGAGCACCTCACAAAAGCTCTATACCTGGGTATTATTTAAAAGAATAGCAACCAGCAGCAATATGGTCAGCATCACAGCTGCCTACAGCTACACTACAGGTTGAAGCTGCAAGAGACTAGCCAAATATTTCAAAGGGAGAGTTGGAGAACAAGAGAGCCAGAGGAAGTTTTGAAAAGCCCATTCCATTGTACTTTCTTCTTTCCTGAAATTCCAAGCTTCCTTTTGTTATCATTCCTTTTCTATTTATTTATTTATTTATTTATTTATTTATAGAATTTCTTTTAGCCATTCTTTACTGGTAAGTCTGCTGGTAACAAATTTTCTTAGTTTTCCTTCATTCAAGAATGTCTTTTCTTTCCCTTTATTCCTAAGTATATTTTCTTTGGACATAAAAATAGGTTAACAGTTCTTTTCATTCAGCACTTGGAAAATGTTTGCCACTTGCTTCTGGCCTCTATGTTTTCAGATAAAAAACAAATTACTGTCAAGAGCATGGGGTTTGCCACTGCTACAGGGTTTGAGCTGAACATCCTGGGTGGAATCACTTTGTATAATCAATAAAATTATTTAACACATAAAAAAATTCCTGTCATTTGAATCATTTTTCCATTATAGACAATACATCATTTCTCCGTAATTGCTTTCAAGACTTTTTGTTTGTTTTTGTTTTGTTTTGTTTTTTAAGTTTAATTATAATGTGTAATGGCTTGGGTTTTTTCTTTTGGTTTATTCTTTCTGTAGTTTGCTAATCTTCTTGAATCTGTAAGTTTATGCTTTTCACCAAATTTGTCATTTGTCAGCCTTTGGATACTTCTTTGAATATTTTTTCAGACCCACTCTCTTTCTTGTCTGCTTTTGGGACTCTGATGATGTGAATGTTAGCTCTTTTGTTATTGTCCCACATTCCACTAAGGCTCTATTCATTTGTTGTCATTGTTGTTGTTGTTCAGGTTGGATGGCTTCTACTAATCTGTTTTTGAGTTTACTGGTTCTTTTTTTCTGTCATTTCTAACCTATTATTGAGCATATCTAGTGAGTTTTATTTCATTTATTTTTTTCCATGTTTCAAGAATGTTTCTAATTGCTAGTTGAAACATTTTTTTTATTGCTGCTTTATAACCCTTGTCAGATAATTCCAAACTCTCAGTCATTTCATTTTGGCATCTCCTAAAGGTCTTTTCTCATTCAAGTTGTGATTGTCCTGGTTCTTAGTATGATGAGTTATTTTCAATTGTATCATATGCATTTTGGGTATTAAGTTGTTAGACTCTGGATTTAACCTTTTTCTTATTTGGCAAGAAGTCACCCTGTTTAGGTGTAGTGCTCAGGTCAGGTGGAGATGGAAGTTCAGTTCCTCTCTGGGTCCTGACACCAACTGGCATCACCTCATTGCTGCTGGGTCAAAGTGGATGTTGAGCTTCCTGCTGGGCCCCACTGACACCAGAGGGGAGATTAGAATGCCAGCTAGGACCACATCATGCTTCCCTCTTCCACCTCATTGTTACTGGGTAGCTGTATAAGTTCAACTCTGCTGAACTTTGCTTAAACTAGGGATGGGAAGGTGGGGAGGGTGAAGAAAATGGATAGCCAGTGTGCACTACCTCATTCCATCTGATTGCTGCTGGGAGAGACTGAAGTTCAGCTCCCCCTTGGGCCCTGCTAATATGGGGGCAGGAAGAAGAGAGCTGACTAGTACCACCTTGAACCATCTCCTTTTGCCTCATAGCTACTGGGTAAGTGTTGAAAGCTCAGCTTCTTGCTTTGTCACGTTGATGCTACACCAATGGTGAAATTGCAGTACTGCCTGCTATCACTGTTTGACTCCACAGACACCATCATGGAAAGGGACTCAGAATGCTGTCATTGGTTGAGGGGTGAAAGTTTTAGCTCCCTCATCAGTCTCACAGAACTTATAGTGGAGGAGACAGTTTTTCTGATGGTGTTTGGCTGGAGTGGGATGAATCTTGTCAAAAATGTTTTCTGTTCTGCTAAACTGCTCTTTTTCCAGTTCTTTGGCTAGGGGGAACAGCCATTATGGGGGACTTTTTGGCTGCATCCGTTGGGGGTTCCAGCACCCTGTCTGAAATATATAGGAAACAGAAAGAAACCCAAAGAATTCACCATGTTATTCCTCATATCCCAAGATCCACCTTTTTCTTTCTACCTTTCAGAGTTTATCTATGTTTGTGCTATGTCTAATATTTTTTAGTAATAGGAGGGAAGACTAGGAAGAAATGGGGCCCACACCCTTTTCGCAAAACCAGAAATCCTAAACTATTCTTAAATGTGCATTATAAATAAATCTATAAATTTCAGGTTTTCTTGGTCATTGTCCTATTGCAGTACAGTTTTGTTTGTTTTTTTTTAATAGACTAATTCCTATGAGTTTACTTTCTAAAAACCTGAACAATGTGAGTTTTATTTAGTTAATCCTTTCTTTTTTCCACAGACTATAGAAGTTTTTGTAAGGGTAAGATCACTGCTTGGTATGGCAGCCAAGTAGAGTGTATAAGGTCATGTTTGGTCCCTGAGAAATTATAAGGCCTGTATAATGCCTCATAGACTGTGCTGCAATATGGATCTTCAGTAGTAGTAAGTAGTATGTAGCGTACTTACTAGGCTGGCTCTTAACATACAAAGCCAGCCCAATCCACTTTTAACATGTTTGTTTTCTGAATTTCTCTGGTGCCTTCTGAGACACTGGGACCTCTAGAAGAGGTGGAATTAATTCTAAATAAAGGAAATTTCCTTATTTCACTTGTTAGGGAGGAGGTAGCTTTGTGTCATTACCAGAAAGAACATGGGGACTCTGGAATAGCAAACTCTAGATTGAATCTCTATTCTATTTATTATTGTGGGTCCTTTTGCAAAGCTTATTATTTTCTCTAAGCCTTGGATAAAAGATGGTAACTGTTAATACAGTTTCTTAGAGCATAAAATAAAATACTATGTGCAAAGCATTGGGGGTACAATAGGCACTCCACAAATACTCCAATCTACTGTTAAGTTCAGTAAGTAGGAAAGAAAGTTCAGATTTTCAATGAGTTAGAACTTTCTTGTTGTAAACCTATACTAGGCTAACTCCATCTCTACAATTTCTGAAATATTCAATTATAGAAACTCAAAAAGAGCCAGAACTGTAATAATGAAGCAGAGCAGGCTCTAAGCCATGGCATTAAGTCCCCTAAAGATAACAAGCATATCTTATATTTCTTTTACATTTGCCACAGGATCTTCCCTACCCAAACCCCTCTCCGACCACAACCCAAAAAAGGGGACGCCCTGTATACTCAGTGATTCTGTCAATCTTGGAGATTAGGCCGAGGGTGGACATTGGCCCAAGAGGGCTCATTAGTATCTGTTAAGAATTTAGAACTGAAACAGATCTTCAGGGAGTCAGATGCTGTAAGACACATTAAAGGGTGTGTAGGTTGTTGGTGGGACAGGGTTATTAGCACCATGGCAACTTGGTGTAAGCAAAAGTTACATGGGTGAAATTAGAATCCCGTAAAACAAGGTAGTCATCAGAGAGGACAGATGGGCAAATACAAAGAGGAAAGCTGAAGTGTAAGTACATACAGCTTGAAAGAGAGAGAAAAACAGCAACAAGAAAGAGACAAAAACAGAACAGGACAGATACTCAGGGAAATATGTGGAAGATAAAGGGACAGGATATCAAATGGGAAGAATGGCACTCAAGAATTGCAATGCTCACTCTAGAGAGATTCAGATGACCATGTATCTGCTAGCTACAAATACCACAAAGTCTCTATTGCCACTCCCTGACTGATGATCCTGGCTTTCTTTCTTTCTTTCTTTTTTTAATGTGGGTAGTTCCCTGGCTGGGAATCGAACCCAGGCCACAGCATTGACAGTGCCAAAGCCTAGCCACTACACCACCAGGGAACTCCTGGCTTTCTTGAACACCCTGTTAGGACCCCACTTGAGGTGATTGCCTGGTAAGTGAGTGCCAATTCTCCTCATGTCCTACTCTACTCTCCTTCATTGCGTGCATATATCTACAATAGGCAGATCCTAAAATGCCTGTGGGGCCAATTACCAAGTCTAATTGGGGAACAGGAGTCAGGCATGGCAAGAGTTTCAAAGCTGCACTAATGCTTATCAGCAAGAAACTAGGGGATATAATGGAACTCAATTATGATGGTACTAGTCCAGGGGGAGAAGAAAATAAACTTGAATTAGCCTGACATTATATAGGTGCACAATGTATCGGAGATTCTGAATTCAAAGTACTATCACATGCTAGTGGTAGAATTATAATTATTTTCTCTTTTTGTTGTTGGTAGACTGAAAATTGGATTCACTCCTGGCCAATATGAGTTGAGATGCCACAAATCTGTTGTAGAGGAAGGAATAGAAAGATTTAGGGAGATGACAATGTTAAGAGTGATTTATGTATTACCCATGCAGCCATCCTAGCCCTGAGGACATGTTCATCATAAGAGCATGATGAAATGCATTACTGAAGGTAATATCAACATATTTGCATCACAGTAGCTGTCTTCTGTTAAGTCAGGGATGAAGGTGGAGAATATTGATATTGAACAAGGTTCTATGATTTCAATAAGGATGATGACATCTCAGGGTGGCAGAGACTAAGAAGTACTACCAAATTACAGACACACTGGGCAGTTAATTTTAATGGGCAGAGAGGGCTGGTGAGGTAATGATAATGGTTTGACACATAAGAATATTTGGCATTGAGTAATTGATCACAGGGTCTCCAGTGCTGAAATAGGAGAGTCATCCTGTTTACCTGGGTAAAGAAAACTTTCTGTGAAGTCAAGGCCCTTCGGTGAGCATATATATAGGACACAAATATTCTGACACTTCAGAGATACCTTCACATACGCCTTTCTCCAGACCAACTTGTTACCAATCATGTTATTCCTTTCATGTCCCTGACTTTGCTGCCCAATCATTAGCCCCTATACATACATTATTATAAAAGTGCCCGGCAGGCCATCTTTCCTATGGACCAAATGAGCAGTGAGATGCTGTTTAAAATTCTGCCCACTGGAAGGAATTCTCTATTCTTTCATGGCAGGGCCACTCCTTTGTGGGGCTGCTGCATTGCAGAAGTCATCTCCATTTGTCCTGCAAAACCATATATAAACTGGGCTCAGATTTCTTCTTTTTCAGGTAACTGGCCATAGAGAACACCCCATATGCACTGAGCATAGAATGAGGGCAGAATAGCAAGCAGTGCAATAGTAGTAGGCACACCAGGAGTGAGAGCCACCTGTTCATCCAATTTACACTTGCTCAAGCTCTGTCCCAAATATACCTCATGATTAAGGAGTGTTGCTGGACATCATAACTCTATTAACTTGTAAGATCTGACATTCAATTCACATGGGGCAGCTGGTATTCCACGGTCAGGTGAGTGTTCAGTCTCTACCACAGCCCGATAGCAAGCCAAGAGCTATCTCTCAAAATAAGGATACTTTTCAAAACAGGCATGATTTTACTCCAAAACCCTATGGGCCTCTGCTCTGAGCTTCCTATCAGGACTTCCGCAGAGTCTATACAGTGAGCGTCTTGGTCAGTCATAGATATTTTGCAAACTGCTGGACTCGGTATAAATAGGGTGACCATATAATCTATCAACCAAACTAGGACAGGCTTAGGAGTTAAAAGACACACTGGTAATAAATATACTAAGACAACAGACATATAAATTAAAACTATCCTGAGATGTATGGTCATCCAGTCACGAGAGCCAAGTGATTAATCTGTTTGCTGTGCATCCTTAAATAGCCAGAGTACACACTGAAAGATGAATCCAAGAAATTTTGATAACTAACAATCCTAAAACATCCTGGATTAAGTCACTGGATTTCAAAATAAGAAATCTTTGAGTATTCAGACAGAAAAAGTAAATATTTAACCAGTTGTTAAACTTCAGTGTACATTACAAGCACCTGGAAGTTTTATTAAAACAGATTGCTGGAGTTTATACCCAAAGTTCCTAGTTCAGCAGCTGTAAAACAGAGTCTGAAAATTTGCACTTTAACAAATTTCCAGGTGATATTGATGCTGCAGATCCAGGGCCCATACTTTAGCAATGACTCATCTACGGAGAAGAGAAAAAGCAAAAATCCCCAGACTGTCCTGTCTTTCCCATAGCAAAATTTAATACCAAATGATAATGAAACAATTGATACATTCTTTAAAAAATGTGTGTGTGTGTATGTATGTATATGTGTGTGTGTGTGTGTGTGTGTGTGTGTATATATATCAAAATGTAGTTGAAATTTTAGAGCTACTGACACCTTTCATAAACATGAACAAACTCAAGGAAAACTGCCTTTATGAGAACCTCTTGCAAAAGCTACGTGATGATGAAATCTAGATAAGAAGAGATGAACAAAAATAAAGAACTTGGGAATGGAGAAGCTGCATGAAATATAAAACCAATACCTACTAATTATGAGAATGATGACTAAAGCAGATTATAAATTTTAATAAAATAATACTTACGTATATGGACACAGAATAATATAGCTTATCTATGAGGAATATAATCTGTAAACCAAAATTTGAGCCTCCCTTTAAGAAGGGCATCACCATTAACTTAAAATGAAATTGAACAAAATTATTAATAGGTCCTAAAAGTACTTTTTTTATTTAGACACTACATTATAAATCACTTTTTTTTCTGATAATAAAATCTAGAGGGCACAGTATATTTATGACCAGAGTATCTAAAGAAAGGTTGTATTTCCTAACTAATTCAGGTCAGATGAGGTCTCCAGTAACACAAAACTTGACTATGATCTATCTTAGCTACAATTTCTCTGCTATATGGGAATTCCCTGATGGTGTAGTGGTTTAAGGCTTCGGTGCTGGCGCTGTCAGCGTTGCAGCCTGGGTTCGATTCCCAGCCAGGGAGCTACCCACATACCAAAAAGGGAAAAAAAAAAAATTCTCTGCTATAGTCTCCTGCTATTCAAGGTGAAGAAATTGAGACTCTTGTATTGTAAAACTGTCTAATGATTCATCTGACGTGTTAATCTTTATGTTTGTCAAAAATTGTGAAATATGTTTGAGATAATGAAAAGAAGTCCAAGGCCTGGCCAGTTCCTGTCTTGATGTATCACTGAACTTAAAATGAACTCCATGAACTCTGTCATCCCTGAAATGCTATCCTACATGAACTCTACCCCAAGAAAAGTGCAGCTTTTTACTCTACAGATTTATAAAAGACCAGAAAAGCTTTTGATTTTTAAGATGGCCATAGAATTCTTCATATTCCTTCTGTAGACATTGAAAAATAATCTTGAATAAAAATTACATCTTTTCAGATTTTCTAAACTATGTATATTAACTTTGTTTATTTTGACAAGACTAAATTGGGAGGTAAGGAGCAGAGATGAGAGGAAATATGAGAGTTTCTAGCATTCTCATTTTTGTACCAAGTCCACTTGAAACCTAGATTGTTGTTTTTTAAAGCATAATAGCTCCAAATGCTCAATATTTTTCTTGTCTTTTTTCAAAAATAAAGAGCTCTTTTCAAAAATAAAATCTCTTGAAATGAAACAGATGAAGTTTAACAAAACCTTCAGTTTCACTTCAATCTTCCTTTTCTTCTGTTAAAATAGAAAAAAATTTTAATTAAAACGAATTCATATGAACACATTTTAAAAGGATTTTTACCACTCATATGTATACAGAGAAAACATTTGGAAATGATGTTAACATTTTTACTAAGATACAGTACATGTATCATAGAATTCACTCATTATAAGTATGCAATACGATGATTTTCAGTAGATTTTACAAAGTTGTGCCACCATCACCATAATCCAAGTTTAGGACATTTCCCTTACCTCAAAAAGAAACGTCTTACCCATTTGAAGTAAATTCCTGTTTTCAACCCAGTCCCAGGATACTTTCTATCTCTATGTATTTGCATTTTCTGGACAATTTCATGTAAATGGAATTATATGATATGTGGTTTTACATCTGGCTCCTTTCACTTAGCTTACTGTTTTTGAAGCTCACCCACATTACAGCATGTATCAGTAATTTGTTCTTTTTTATTACTGAATATAATTCAATAGATGGATATACCACATTCATCTATTCCCAAATTGATGGAAATTTGGATTTCTTTCTACTTTTTTAGGTATTAAGAATAAGGATTCTATGAACATTCATGTACCAGTCTTTAGGTAGATATATTATTCCTCTTAGGTAGATACAAGGGAGTGAAATTACTGGGTCATATGATAAATTTATGTTTAATGTTTCTTAATTGACAAAAAGCTTTTCAAAGTAGCTGCATCATTTTACATTTTCATGAGCAATTATGAAGATTCCTATTTCTCGACATTTATGCCACCACTTATTATTCTGTCTCTTTTGTTATCATTTCTTGTGGGTATAAAGTGATATCCTATTATGGTTTTTCCTTAGTATTTTTCTAATGACTAATCACATGATAAAAAGTAAAAGCAAAAATAAATGAATGGGACTGTATCAAACTAAAAAGCTTCTGCACAGCAAAAGAAACCATTGACAAAGAGGCAACCAATAGAATGGAAGAAGGTATTTTCAAACACCTCTGATAAGGATCTAATATCCAAAATATATAAAGAACTCATACAACTCAACAACAACAAAAAACAAACAATCCATTTAAAATATGGGTAGAGGACCTGAACAGACACTTCTTTCAAGACATACAAATGGCCAACAGATACTATATGAAAAAATGCTCTACTTCACTAGCTATTAGGGAAATGCAAATCAAAAACCACAATGAGATACCACCTCACACCTGTTAGAATGGCTATCAACAAGACAATAACAAGTGTTGGAGAGGCTGTGGGAAAAAAGAAACCTTCATGCAGTGCTGGTGGGAATGTAAATTGGTACAGCCACTATGGAAAATGGTATCGAGCTTTCTCAAAAAATATCAGAATAGAATTACCATCTGACCCAGCAATCCCTCTTCTGGACATCTACTCAAAAAAATCTGAAAACATTTATCCAGCCATGTAATATGGAAAATAAAGGCATTTATGACTGGATTTTTTCCAGACAGCCCTCATATATACAATGGAATATTAGCCATAAGAAAAGATGAAATACTGCCATTTGCGACAACAGGGATGGATCTTGAGATTATTATTCAAAGTGGAGTAAGTGAGAAAAGTTGAGAACCATATGACTTCACTCATATGTAGAATAGAAAACTGAAAGCAACAAAAAAGACAAATAAATAATAACATAGATACAGACAACAGTTTA
The DNA here is from genome assembly GCA_004026885.1 of Lyroderma lyra. Classification (NCBI taxonomy): domain Eukaryota; kingdom Metazoa; phylum Chordata; class Mammalia; order Chiroptera; family Megadermatidae; genus Lyroderma; species Lyroderma lyra. Next base: position 226,262 of record PVJL010000918.1, read on the forward strand.
GTGGTTATCAGAGGGTAAGTGGGCAGGGGACCAGTGGAAGAGGGAAAGGGGGGTCAAATATATGGTGATGGAAAGAGAATTGACTCTGGGTGGTGATCACACAATGCAAATATATAGACAATGTATTATAGAATTGTACACGTGAAACCTGTATAATTTTACTGTCACCCAAAAAAATTTAATAAAAATTAAAAAGCACACATGTGCTTATTAACCATCTTTGTTTTCTTTGGTGAAATCTCTATTTAACTTTTACCTATTTTTAAAAATTGAGTTGTTTGTCTTCTTATTATGTCTTTATATATTTCAGTTAGAAATGTTTTATCAGAAATATAGTTTTTTAAAATATATTCTCTAAGTGTGTGGCTTGTGTTTTCATTTTGTTAATGATGTCTTTTGAAGTGCAAGTTTTAAATTTTGATTAAGTCCATAGAAATTTTTACTTTTAAGGATTATGCTATTGGTATCATATCTAAGAACTTGTTACTTAACAAAGGTTTTCTTTTACCTTTTTTTGGAAATGTTTTACAGTATTAATTGTTACATTTAGGTCTATTACCCATTTTCAGTTAATTGCTTGTGAGTGGTATGAGGGCCTAAATCCATCTTTTTGCATGTGGCTATCCAAGGAAACAGCACCATTTGTAGAAAATATCTTTTCCTCATAAAACTGCCTAAATAGCTTTGTCAAAAATTAATTTACCATAAGTATAAGGATTTATTTCTGGACCCTTAATTTTATTCCATTGATCACTATGCCTCTCTTCATGTCAGTACCACACTGTCTTAATTACTGTAGATTTATTATACAATTTTAAACTGGAAGGTATAGGTCCTCTGATTTTATTTTTCAAGATTGTTTTGATTATTCTGAGAACCAGTTTTGCATACCTGAAATTAATCCTACTTTTTCATAGTATGTAATTATTTCTATGTATTAAAATATTGGCAATATTGTTAAGGGTTTTGGTATTTAAGTTCAGGAAGGGTATTTGTCTGTAGTTTGTTTATTTGTTTGTTTGTTTGTAATGTCTTTGACTGGTTTTGAAATGGCCTCCTGAATGAGTTGGGAAGTGTTTCTTCCTTTTCCATTTTCCAGAAGAGATTGTGTAAAGTTGGTGTTAATTACCCTTTAAAGATGTGATAGAATTCTCTAGTGAAACTATCTGGGCCTTGAGATTTCATTTTGGAGAGCTTTTAATTAAAGATTCAATTTCCTTAATGGTTATAGGACAATTTAGATAATCTATTTCAACTTAGTTAAATTTTGGCAGTTTGTGGTTCTTAAGAAATGATTCTATTTCTTCTAAGTTGTCATATTTTATAAGCATAAAGTTGTATGTAGTACTCCTCCCTTTATTTATTTTTTTTCATGCCCCCACCTTTTTTTCCAATAGCTGCAGGATCTAGAATGCTATCTCCTGTTTCATTCCTGATGGTGTTCTATTTCTGTCAGTCTTGCTAGAGGTTTATTAATTTTATTGATATTTTAAAAGAACCAGCTTGTTTCCCTTTTTTTTGTAATTTTTCTATTTCCAATTTTATTTTCTGCTCTTTATTTCAATCCTGCTTGCTTTCGATTTAATCCTTTTCTAGTTTCTTGAGGTAAGAATTTAACTCATTGATCTGACACCTCTCCTCATTTTTAATGTATTTAGTACTATAAATTTCCCTTAGTACTGCTTTAGCTGCATCCTACAAACTGATGTGTTGTGCTTTCATTTGTATTTAGATCTATGTACTTTTTAATTTTCTTTGAGACTTCTTCTTTGACCCATAACTATTTCTAAGTGTGTTGCTTAGTTTCCAAGTGTTTTGAAGTTTTCTGTTGTCTTTGTTATGGATTTCCAATTTGATAACATTATAGTCAGAGCTCACACTCTGTATGATTTTAATTCTTTTACATTTGTCAAGGTTTGTTTTATGTTTTGTTTGTTTGTTTGTTTTTCTATTTGACATGTTCCACAGGCAATTGAGAAAAACATACTCTGCTGTTGTTAGATGACCTGTTTCATATATGTTAATTAGATCATGTTGATTTATTGTGTTGTTCAGATTGTCTATATCCTTGTGATTTTTTGCCTAATAGTTCCAACAGTTACTACATGGGAGGGGTGTTGAAATTCTCAACTATAATCATAGATTCCTCTCTCTTATTTCAGTTTTATCACTTTTTGCTTCATGTATTTGAGGCTCGGTGGTTTAATTTGTACACATCATTATATTGTTTGCACTTTAGGATGCCATTTTATTATCTGTTTTCTATGTTTCTTCTGGTCCTTGTTGCTGTTTTCTCTTTCTTGCCTTTCTTCTGGTTACTTTAAGATTTTTAGGATACCATTCTGATTTCTATATAGCACTTTGGAGTTTGTCACTTTGTATAGTTTTCATAGTGGTGTCTCTGGGTGCTACTTATAACTATGTACCATTATCAAAATTTACCATTTCAAATGAAGTACAGAAACCTCACTTCCATTTGGGTCTCTTTACATTCCCCACCTTTAAATATCACTGTTTAGAATATTAGATGATATTATAATTTTTGTTTCAATAATCAAATATGATTTTTAAAACCCATGAAGAAAAGAATTTTCTATTGTTTGAACTTTTATTTCTGCTTTCTATTGTTCCTTCTTGCTTCCTGATGCTCAGTTTCCTTCTTTTATCATTTCCTTTCTGTTTAAAGAACTTCCTTTAGCCAGTCTTTCAAAGGTAGTTCTGCTAGTACAAAATCTGTTTTCATTCGTGAATGTTTTTATTTTCTCTTAATTCCTGAAAGTTTATCCAGATATATAATTATGAATCAACAATTCTTTTCATTTAGCACTTAAAAATATTTTGTCATTTCCTTCTTCAGGGTTTCACATGAGAAATCCTTTCAAATTGGTGAATGCATTTTTCCCCTCTCTGGCTGCTTTCAGGATTTTTTGTCTTTACTTTTCAAAAGTTTAATTATGATGTGCCTTGGCATGGATTCTTTGGGCTTATGCTGTTTAGGATTCATTTCATTCCTTGGGGATCTCTAGGTTAATGCCATTCATGAAATTTGGGTAGTTTTCAGCCATTATTTCTTCAAATGTTAGTTCTTCCCTACTCTTTCTCCTCTACTTTCTGGGACTCCAGTGATATGAATGTTGATATCTGTTATTGTCCCACAGGTCCTTGAGTCTCTGTTCATTTTTCCAGCCTATTTTCTCTCTGTTGTTCAGACTGGGTGAAGTCTGTTGTTCTGTCTTCAAGTTCACTAATTCTATCCTCTGCATTTCACACTACTTCTGAGCCCATTCAGTGAGTTTTAAAATTCTATTGTATTTTTCTGTTCTATAATTTCCACTTGTTTCTTTTTTTATAACTTAAATTTCTTTTCTGAGATTTTTCAGTTACATTATGGATATAAAAATCCCAAAGAAAAATCTTTGCCCAGTGCAGGCATTTATAAGCTATTTTTTCCAACATGTAATTAATAAGACTGGGGGTGGGGGGCAGGAAATGGGTAAGTCAACACAACAGGATCTAAATTAAGCTTGAGGTGATACACATAAAAATACTATTGAGGAAGATAGACATACCCCTCCTTTCAGGCTCTTTCCTTCCAGTCTTCCCAAGGAGGATCCCTACATCAAGTACAAATGGATTCATGGAGCCACCAAGGGAGCTTGGGAAAACAGGAGCATTAGAACTTATTATAGGGAGGGCAGAGCTCCTCTTCCTGGGGCTCTGAGTGGCAAAACTTGCTTGGAAGCTTCTGCTTAGGAAGGATGAGTGGTGCCAGGAGAAAGGCAGCTCCAGAACTACCCAGGTTGGCCTAGCTCTTCTCTGAGCTTTAGTCTAGAAGAAGGCTTAATCTAATCAAGTGCACCAAAGTAGATATGTATTTGGGGCAGAATCCTTAGGCTAATACATATTATGTCTTTCTTATTTATATACTCTGTTGTTCCCAGGAAGCATTTAAACTGATTTTAATGAATATACTATATAAGAATATAAATTAGATATACACACACAAAAAAAAAAAAAAAAAAGAAAAGAAAAGAAAAAAAAGAGCAAACAGAAAACAAGGAATGGGGTAAAGCTGGTACAAAACTGCTTCTCTGTGATTTTCTATACTTGCAATAAATAGCCTGTGAGAGGGCACACTGCTGGAGTGCTTCCTGTACCATCTCTGACTGGACCCTCAGGAGCACTCAGGATGGGACATGGGGGCAGCAAGGTGGACTGCTAACATGAAGGGACCCTCTAGATAACACAATAGAGGGAGACAAGTTCCCATAGAAATTTTCCTATAGTATTCTATAGATTTCCTCCTCCTGAAATAAGTTTAATTTTTTTTTCTTAAAGATTCCTGAGTTCTCACTTTAAGAATGGCCGTGGTTCTGAGCAATGTACCTAGTTGAAGACTCAGGCTACTAAGTTCTTCAGCAATCACATCCCATTTGAGTACATTGCAAGCCAGAGATTATCTAAATATGCAGAGTGTGAATGAATGCTAAAACTGTCATTAATTTTTCAAACTCTGGTTTTTAAAATTCTTCTATTTGATTCTCGGAATCTAAACCAAAACTGTTAGATACAGACTTGCGGTGTCCTTCCCAAGTCACTTGGAAATCTATGTGATGCTGATGACATGTGGGAGCCGAGAAGTAGCCACAGAAGTAGTGCTGTGCCCGAAGACTAAATGACCACACTCCTTCCACTATGGGAGCTCTCTCTCTCCTGAGGAATAGAAGAACACAAAAAAATCCAGTCAGCCGGGCTCTATTATCTATGCATACACTACACAAAGGTGTGCTTAATCCTGGTGCAAATCCTAGATGAATGGTTGCTGCTGGGACAGCAGATCTGAATCTAAAAACTAGTTCTAAACGCTTCACAAAGCCTGCCTCTCCCCCAGGGTTAGGTTTCTCTTTATTCTTATGTCTCTGGAGCCTCCCTTAGACACCTTTAATTTCTGAAAATTTCTTACAGTCTCATTCACTGCCTTTTGCTGACTTTTATTAATAACATCTTCAAGCCTCCCTTAAAATGAAGAAAAGGTACCTTTCCATTCATCAATCTAGCTCTCTACCATTCATTCATGAAGACATGGCCCGATTCTCCTTTTCCTATTTGTATTCTCCTGAACTATTCCTTCTCGGCCCTTGTCTAAAAAGTTTAGCTTCCTACTTTAGTATCTCTAGAAAGTTATTTTTCAAAGATCCCTAATTACCTCTTCCTGACCAAACTTGGTGGCTTTTTTTCAGAAATTATTCCACTTGTTCTTCTGGCTTTTTCAACTTGTTCTATGAGGGCATGCATTATGCTTTACATTTCTCATATTTCTCTAACTTTGTATTGTAGGGAATTGTTTTATTTAAGTTTTGAATATCTGCAGCTGTAGTCCATGTATGTGACCTTTCTTATCTTACTTGAAATGGCAAGATAAGGTATCTGTCCCAAAACATACTGATCAAAAAGCGCCGTATAGATATGTATGAATATTCATGTTGCTACTTAAAAATTTGTGTGTGTGTTTCCATTTTATCAGGAAAGTGAGTTTTAGGGGACATGGTTTCTAATCAAAATGCTGTGGGATAGATGCTCTCTGACACAAAGGCAGGCAACAAAATGAGGCAAAAGGATCTTGTCCAGGGTTTGCTGAAATAAAACCTAGACATGATCAAGGAATAGATATTTTATTGAAAGTAGATGAAGCATCCTGACATAAAAAAAAATTCTTTTAAGTCTGAGAGTCAAAAAAATAAAAGAAAACTCTTGGATTCTCTATAGAAAGTTTGAGTTTAGCTTGGAGAAGAAATGCAGTAATTTTTTTCTATTACAACAGATGTGTATAGACCACGTTCAGAACAAACCAGAAATGCCTTGAGAAGCCCTTTCTGACTGGATATGACTGGAAAGCAAGATAACTGATTTGAAGGAGGCCAGGAACACAAGGGCCACTCATTCTAAAATTATCTGGGGTTTAAAGCTTGATGTTACTGCTTCTTCTATTTCTGAGGTTGCAGCTTTGGCTGGAATGAAAACAGCAGACATGAAATGAGGTCTTGGCTGGAGTCCTGGTTCTGCAGTACAATGGGAGATTACCTCACATAATTCCCATTTTCGCAGGGGCACTATTCAGAGAATAGTTCTTACCTATTTTTCATTTCTACAAGATCAATTATATGGAAATCCTTGTCTGTTGTTATCTACTTATTAAACATTATTCTTGAGAGAGAAGGTTCCAGGTGAGCCAAAAGATATTTTTAGATTTATATTGCCCTGAATATTATTAATAAAGTATTTTTAATAAGTATAGTAGACTCTCAGTTTAATGGCACCCATGGGGATTGGTGGAGGCTGGATAAATGTAAGTAGACTGTCAGTTAACTGGCACCCATGCCAGATATATGTAGTATTATTTCTTTGATTTCTTTTTGCTGGTTGCTTGAGTTCTGGTTAATGGAGAGTCTACTGTATTTTGTAAAAAGCTATGTTAAAGCTATAACTTCTAAAAGCCAGATTTAAGAAAAATAGTAATACATCTTATCAACTCTAGGAGTAAACAGAAACTTCAAGTTACACATAATCAAAGATCACCATCTAGTGGCCTAATTATATTATAACTTCTGAAGTTATCAGCAAGCTCCAAAGACTTCAGAGGCTAGGAAGGTAATACAGGAAGCATCCACCCCCACCAAAGGGAGAAGCAAAGAGTGAGGTGGCCCTGGAGATTTTGGCCCCACTAAAGACATTCAAAATTCAAGTTACACACAAAACACTGTGCCCTTCAAACTAACCAATCTTCCAAATCAAGTTTTGGTCCTGGGCCTCTGGTCACTCAGAATATGAGCGGACAGTTGAATGTGATACAGTAAAGTGATAGCTCTTTGGGAGATAAAGAGATCCAAAACAATGAAGGCTTTTAAAATGATCTTGAGCAAAACATTTGCCTCTCACTAGCAACTTTACAATAAAAAAATACGGTTTGCTTGTGGTAGAATTTTTGGTCTGTATTTTTTTTTTTTTTTTTTTTTTTTGGTGGCAATGTATACACATTTAAATAATTAATTTAAATGGTGTGTACTTCTTGATGATAAAAAAAGCTGTGGTATTTTCAGAAAATGAAGAAATAAAGTCACAGAAAACATTGCCCCACATGATTCATGATTCCTTTCTCTCTTTCTAATGAGGCAGTAACTCATTGAAAAGGGCATAGGTTTGAAAAGTCAGAGGACTGCATTCAAATTCTGGCTCCACTTCCTAATGGCTGTGTGACTTTGGGCATGTTGCTTAATCTCACTGAGCCTCCCAGCGCTGTTGTAAGGATTAAATGAAGTAAGTCTTAGAAAGGTCTTACCCCAGAGCCTTGGTGTTCCTTTCACCCCACTGTCACTTACAAGAAACTGTATAATTTAACTTAGAGAAAATAAAGACAAGAAACTAAACTTAGAATAAATTTGGGTTTGAATTTTGGGTCAAAAACTGTTTTTTAAATTACCTTTTTCTATTAAAATGAAGGTAAGAGACAGTTCACAGTCACTATGTAATTAAAATAACAGCAGTTGTCCCAGCTCTAACTGATTCTGTGCTTTCCTTCAGGATGTGATTTTCTGACTGATAACATTAAAGAAAGAGTTATATCATCTGTAAAATGAATCGTCCAAATCTCAGAGTGTTGTAAGGATTAAATGAGATATAGCATAAATGTCCATGGCTCAGTACGACTTAGTTAGGATACGACTAAATTTAAGTATTACTAGTCTTTGCCTCTCTCGTGGGACTTCTGTAAGAATATGACATAATTGCCATTGATTATTTCAGAAATGCCTGCAGGCCTTTACTACCTTCTTCGCAAATTCCTCTCTCACCAAGGGTCTTCCTAGAAAGACCAGTGCTGTGACTCTCACAAGATACCTGCTCCTTTATGCACACCGTGCATGTGACTGATTTTTAAGCAAATGAGAGCAGAACCCACATTTCCAAATGGGAGTTATAGCCTTCAAAGTGTGTGAGACGAAAATTTTTGTTCCTATCCTATCCCTCTACTCTGGGAACTTCTCTCACAGCTGGCTACATATCCCTTTATCTCAAGAGAATCAAAGCAAAAAGGATCTTAACCAAAATGAGAAATAGATTTTTGTGGGTAGCTTTTAAGTTGGCTCTGAAAGCAGTTCATGAACATTTTTCAAACGATGATGGAAGAACTTTGCAAAGTGAAAACATTCAAAGAATACCATCATTTGGGTGTATTAATTATAAAATGATGTTTTTGGGAGGTGGGGGTTAGTTCCCTGGCTGGGAATCGAACCCAGACCACAGCGTTGAGAGCACCGAAGCCTTAGCCACTACACCACCAGGGAACCCCCAAAATGATTTTTTAAAGTCACATCTTTTTTTTTTAAAAATGGCCTATATCCCTCTAAGGTGGCTCGTACCCATTGGCACCTTGCCTTTTCATAGGACCCTAAAGTTTTAACTCATATTGGTCTTTTTTTTTTTTTTTTTTTTTTTTTAAGTAAGTTCAATGATCCTTTCCAGGGGGCCTCAGAGGACCTCCATCCTTGAATTTAACAGTGCCTTGCACACTGACCTGCACACCCAGAAGTGGCACACATATCTCTGTCTGGCCACATGTTCTAATTTGGGGTATGGAAATACGGTTGCTAAGTAAAGCAAGGCAGCTATAACAGGAAGTAAAGTCTTAGTCAGGACCAGCATTCAAGTCCTAGCTCCACTACTCACTTGGTGTTTAATTATTCTGAGCCTCATTTCCTCAACTGTAAAATGGGAGGACTAAGGATGAGAAGGTCCTTTGTAAGCATCCAGCGCCTCCCCTGCCCTCTGCACTCACTAGGACCCTCCTTTCTAGCTCTACAAGAGGTGTCTCACCAAGCCCACAGGGCAAGCTGTGCAAAACAAGGTACCCTCAGCAGTGGCACGTGGGGTGGCCTGTGCCAGCTGCGGCCCAGCCTGGTTGAAGGGTCCTTTCTGCCCATGCCCTACCCTCAGCAGGATGCCCCAGGCTCACCGAGCGCCTCTCCACACTCCCTCTTTTCCTGCCATTCTTGCCTGGGATGACATCCAGTGAGCGGTAGCTGGGTGGCTTCTCCTCTGGCCAGTTTGGGGAGTGGGAACGGCGGCGGCGGCGGACCCCCCTTCTCTGGGGTTGTCTCTCCTTCTCCTCCTCGGAGCTCCAAGAACTGAGGCCTGACGGCAGGGGAGGAGAGTAGCTTCGGTGCCTGCGCCTCTGGGGCCTCTGGGCACTCTCCCGGGGGCTGGGCCTGCGGGGTCGGTCTGGGTAGCGGCTCCGGAAACGGGGGCGGTTGGGCCGCCAGCGGTCCTCGCTGGATGAAGGGACATCGCTGAGGCTGTCCCTGTCTGACCAGGGCATAGGCGACCTGTTGTTCAGCTTGGAGCTGCGGTGCCTGCCACCCCGCAGTTGGTCCAGCTCCCATCGCTCCAACGCCCAGCGCTTAGGCTCCCGCTCCTGGAGCTCCTGGCGGAAATCCGAGTGGTGGTGCTGCCTCCTCTCCTCCCTCAGATCCCAGGGTCCAGGGGGAGTTTGGGTGAGCCACTGCTGGTGGGAGGAGCTGCTGGTCCTCTTTGAAGACGGCAGGTCTCTGATCAGTGGGGGCAGGTGAATGATTCTGCGCTCCACGACCTCAGAGCCCAGGGAGGACAGCACGTTGAAGGGTTGGCCAGATATGGCTTTGAGGTCAGGGGGCAGAGGCTGGGCTGGGTTGAGGTTCCGTAGCTCTTTCTCCAAATACTCTAGGACACCGTTGGTGATGGGAGGGTGAGCAGTGGTCTGAGTCATTGGCATCTGTGGGAGGCTGGATCGCATGGACAAATCTGAATGGAAGCAAGGGTAAGAACACTGCAGAACTGCTCGCCCAAAACATGCTCCTCAGAACCAGGGCACCAAAATGCCCCATTATTTGGCTTGCGTCTATTCCCCTCCCAGCCTCAATCATAAAGATACTCCACTATATTTGGTCATGAAGGCCCTGAGGCAGCCCATGCTCCTACCCTTGCCCTCTGCCCTCTCCCACCCTAAATCTCTGGCAAGGTTTACCTCGCTGCAGCAGTTGGTTCATTGGATAAGATGAAAACTGGGAGCTCCTGTCCGCCCCCCAGTATAGGGGTTTTTCCATCATCTGAGGGCCTAGAGCCTGAGCCTGCTTCATGTAGCGGTGGCGGGCCAGGGCTGCAGGGGAAAGAGGAGAAATGCAGACCCTCACCCAGGGAAAGGCCCACACCTCACACTTCTCTTGTCTCTACCTAGAGGCTTTGCCAAGAGGCCAGTTTCTCTCCTCAAAGTTCATTATGAACTTTGTCGTGCATGGGAGTAAGAGTAAAGGAAGTAGTAAATGAATCGTTCCCCTGAGAAGGAACCGGGAATAAATTCCCTAGGCAAGACTGCAACTCCTGTACCCCAGGAAAGTATGCTCTTAAAACTTGACTTGCTAATCTCAAAAACATTCCATCATCCTGCCCATTCCCACAGTCACCTAAAATGTATAGGTAGATGCATAGGATAATTAGCAAGCAACGAAATCTCAGGCCACAGCCAATGAGGCCTTTAGCCACAGGCCAAATATAGAAGGTACAGATGCAAAGAGCTTAGAGGAGGCCAGTAGTGCAGGGGCTGCCAGGGAAGCTCGGGGCTGCCTGCTCAGAGTGGGGAAAAAAAAGAGAAAGATGTGTATGTTGAGATCAATGGGCAGAATTACTGGCAATGAACATTTCTAGCTGGCACACCAGCCCTGGGCAGGAGAAAATCAGTGGGAGGAGGCAAGAGAATACAAAAAGCTGAAGTGGATCCAGTGGACATTTGGTACACTTCTCCTCACCTTATTAGGTGTTGGGGTTTTCCCTAAGTAAGGGGAATCTCTAAGGGGTGGCGTGGAGGCAGAGAAGGGAGATGGGAAATACCATTTCCTTTCAGAGCAAAGAAAATATTTTAAAAAGCAGCACAAGGGCTCCATGGAAAGGTCACTCCAGTTCCCTAGGTCTGAACCTCATAACCCATGGTGAGCCCAAGTTCAAAAGCGTTTAGTTGTTTTTATTCACAAATTTCTATTTTGAAGTCACTGGGACTGAGTGCCTCATGTCTCCCAAAGTCCCTGTCCATCTATGCATGTAGGAAATGTACTTGTGTGTTTAAGTGCAGGAAATGCCTGGCTTAGGCCCCTATTCTGGCACCCTCACCTCCTCCTGGGTTCCCCAAGCCCTGTGGCCACCCCTAATGCAGCAGGCTCTGCCTGGGGCTTCCTCCTGCCACAGGAGGGAGATAGGAGGCAGGCATTCTGGATCCAGCTGTACAGGATAGGGCATTGGGTAGAGCCAGCAGTGAAGGGGCCATCTGGATGGCTACCCAATGGCTCTAGTGAAAACAAACTTCCAGCACAATAGGAAGTGCTTGCAGCAGAGTCCCTAGAAATGTCTGGAGCTCCAGCCTGAATGGTGAGTCACAGCCCAACCTGGAGGGATGCAAACTTATAGTAGCTTATGCAGCTGTCACACCTTCATGCTAAAAACAGCACCTCCAGACCCTCTATAGACAAGTCCACATACTCAACCCTGCTTAATAGGTACCAGTCACTTCACATAAACTTACGAGTCCTCAGAGAAATCTCTCAATGTGGGAAACAGATAAGGAAGTTGGGCTCTGAGAGGTTAACTGTCCAGGCCAAGATTCCACACAAGAGACTGGCAGAGGAAGGGGGTGACCCTGTATTTGTCTGACACGCAAGCCTGCGCTCTTTCTGCTGAACCACCAAGTCCCCAGATGCCTTTATTTCTGTGAAGCAAAATACACTTTTTCCCTAGCGGTACTTTCTCACTGCTCTCTGTCTCAGCTCCACACATTCCACAAGCCTCTCTGGACTAGTCTCTGCCTATAAGGTCTGGGGACATCTGATTCCATTGGGAACAACCCTAGCCCTTCCCCACTCCTCTAAGTGAATCCTGGCTTCCTCCAGACGGTTCCATTCCTTCATTTGACCATGTACTTCTCTTATTCCCCCAATTTATTAGGAAGGAAAGGGTGAATTGGGCTTCCTTTGTTTCCCAAATGATCTTTTAAATTAATGGGACCCCCTGCACAAATAACTCCCAAGAGGCCCTTCCAGACCCTCCGTGAACTTTCCTGTCAATGTTTCACATGCTCCAGAGATTCAGCCACCTGTTCCCTTTGTAGCTGCCATGACCTTTCCCGGAGGGTCCCTCCCTTCCCTGATGCCCTGGAACTGATGAGATGTGAGTGGAAAGCACAGTCTCTGAGCTTCTCCCTTGCCTTCCTGTCCCTGGAAATAGCCCCACGGGGATGTCTAGACTATCGGGGTTTTCTGCTTCTCACCAGACAGGCAATAAAACAAACAGAGAAAGTAACAAAGCTAAAAAGACTCCTAGGAAGTTATCTCTGAACCTCAATGGAGTAAAGTCTGCCTCAGTCACTTGTAATGAGCTGGTGAAAAATACAAACTCCCGGAAAATACAAACTCCATTTCCCAGAGAGTTTCCTTCAGTCTAATGCACAGCAAGAAAATCTGTGTTTTCAACAGGCTCCCTGATTCTAGTTCAGGGAGTCAAACTGGAGTTGACTACTGAGGATTCTCAACAACCTTTTGAGAAATACGGTTCTCGGGGACAGATTTCGTCAAAAGGGGGCTTTGAGGGTCAGATGGACTTCAACCTGAATACCAGCATGTACTAGCTGTGTGATTCTGCGTGAGTTTCCAGAGGGTCTGGGCTAAATCCCCTCATCTGTGAGCTGGGGATAATAATACCTATTTTACAAGGTTAAGGTTAAATGAGGTAATGTGCACGAAATGCCTAATATATGACAATCAGTAGATAGTGACTCACTGTTATAATAATTCACTTCCTTTGCCTTAGATCCCAGATGAGAAAAAAGTACACATGTGCAGACTAAACCACCAAAGGCATATTTTTCTTCATTTCTAAGTAAAGCTGGGGGCATATTCTTTAATATGTTCCCTTCGTGACAGAAATGACACTCAATATTTCCTCTTCTGCCAGAGAGCTGGGCCTCTTAGGCCCTGCGGCCAGTATCCTCTATCAGCAAGATCTCTTGTGCTCCTGAAGATCTCCAATTGCTCTTGCTCCTAACTGCTTACCATTCCTTACCACCCGCTCTCCACTCTTAAAAGAACGCATTCTTTCCCCTCTTCTGACCCCTGGTCACAGAGTGTTTTCGCTTTTTCCCATGCTACTAGTCCCCTATGACTTGCCCGGCCAGTCATTTCAGCAACATCCTCAGAAGTTTTCTAGAAGCACACACCCCTTGAACTCTTACCATATGAGCTTTAGGGAAACACCAAGAGATGCTTCCTGGCCCCACATGCCAGAGCTGACTAGACTGTCGGCTAACTGACCTCGAATAGCCCTCCACCAACCCGACTTTCCCTGACTGCTCTATCAACCCTGCTCCCGTCCTCTAGAGCAGCACTAGAGTCCCCACTTGGCCTATCTTAAAACATTCCCCTCCTCACGAACTTTCAGCCAATAAAATCATCTTTGTTGGGGAAGAGGAACCAGCCCTAGGCATAGAATCAAGACACCTAGGTGTAGTCCAGGCCTCGCCACTATGGAGCTGTGTGTACCTGCGGAAAAGTCTCAGTAGGCCTCACATCCCTCATCTGAAGGGAGCGCAAGGAAGAGGGTGGCAGAGAGCAGAACTGGCACTTGGCCTGTGGCTTACTGCTGGGTGTGCCCAGGGGTTCTGTGGGGAGGAGGGCCAGTCACAGAGCTAGGGATGAAAGTTGTTTCTCCAGTTCTCACATAAAAAAACGGGTCAGTTTCAACCACTTTCATCTTTAAGTTCTACCATGGCCTGTTTAGTAGTGCTAAGTGAATTACCCAGCATTTCTAAAATTCGGCGTCACGCTCATTTCTCTCCTCTGTGGTCCCCTATTAAATCTTACTAGTAAGCGGGAGCAGGGTTGGGAGGTGGGCTGTGGTCAGAAAAGTTCAAGAACCACTGACATCACTCTTGAAGCTCCCTTCTGCTGCTAGAATTTTGATGTGCTGAAATCAAGACAGGCTGATGTGAACTCCCTCAGCTTCCTCCTAATCATCTTCCACATTTTAATGATTTCCTCTCTCTTCAGAGGTCAGGCTGTTTTCCCTTTTCCTTTCTAAAGGTAGTCCTTTCACTGTAAGCCTGATGTCACTCTCAATGACTCCATCACTCCTCAGTGATTACCTCACTTCATAATGCTTCTCTTCACGCATTTTCCATTGGCCTTGGTTCTTGGCCTATAATACTTGGGGTTATCTTATTCTAAAAAAAAAACCAAAATGGTCACATATATACCCCTTCCCCAACCAAGAGCTTTCCTGAACAACTTCTGCCCCCTCCACGTAATTTCCTCTTGTTACCAACCTTCTCTGGACAATGTGCCCTACTGATACATTTTGAAAGTGACCTCATCTGCTCAAGTCTAGGAACCTTTATTTGTGGCCTGTGTTCCTTTACTTCACTTATTTTTCTAAATGAACTCTAACCACTTAGGAGGAACTACTCTCTGGGAGAACTTGTTCATCAGCTGACTGACAATGGGTACATTTGTCATTTGTGCAGGGTTTGTTCCCAGTCCTGCCTGTGTTAAGTATCCCACAGACCTAGGAATTCTCATAAGGCATCTTGGGAGAGTTTTTCCTCACCTCCTCCTGCATATTACTACTCCAGGGACAGTGACTCCTCCACAGCATTTCTCCCAGAGACCCCTTGAAGGTAGGGAGCTCCACAACCCAGTCTTGAGTTCTCTGCTATTTCTCCTCTCCTTAAGGAGTTCACTGGTATTTTAGCCAATCCCATGTTGTGGGACATGCAAGTTCTGATAAGTCAGATGAACATGGATTCAACACCATAGTGTCACTGCTACATACGAGCTGTGTGACTTCTCTGACCTTCAGTCTCCTCATCTGTTAAACAGTGATGATACCTGCCTTCTAGGGTTGTGAAGATTCACAAGGGAAATATATGCAAAGGGCCTACACTTAGCAGACATCCAATAACAGTTAGTTCTCTTTTCCTATAAGACAGCAACCTCAGAACACAGGTCTGAAACCAGACTCAGACCACTGACCTTCTTGACATCATAGATTAGGTTTTGTTTCCATCTTAAGAAGCAATTCCTTATTTTTCCTTTATAAAATTTATTTTCAAATGGGCCAAAATTGTAAGAGCGGTTTATCTCTGGGAACTAACATTAGTCTTCACATTTTCCAGAATTTCTTAAATTTTCTACAATGTAATGCTTTACTTGTGAGCATCAACAGAAAAAGTAAATGATATTTTAAAAACGCAAAAACTCCTTCCATTTAAAGAAGCTGATTCCACTCCATCTATATATTAAGAAAAGATCTTTGTAGAACAACCTATTATTCTTTTACCTTCACCATACATTCCGCAGCCAAATTATTTAGGACATGTCAAAATTCTGTTTTAAAAGGTCAAATTTCAGCCCAAAGAAAGATCACAGGAAGAGTGACATCTTCTGCTCCCTCTTCCCTTCCTCTAACATACAGATTCAAGTGTGGCCCTCAGACCAGCAGCAGCACATCATCTGGGAATTTATGAGAAACACAACTTCTCAGGCCCACTCCAGACCCATTAAATCAGAAACACGGGCAGTGGGGCCACTGAGGAAATGCCAGCAACAGGCAGAGCCACCTGAAGGAGGCCTTAGGCAGGCTAGAATGAGGACCGGCAACAATTTTCCCAGTTAACTATACAGTTTGCCCAAGCATCATTTTCTGGGCTGAGGCCAGAGGCTCCTGAGTCTTTGATGGGAGAACACAACGGAGAAGAAGCTGGGAGAAACTGAGCTTTTGACGTGAACACGAGATGCTGATCTGTTTGGGGTATCAGGCTCCAGCACCACCCTATCCCACTGCTGGTCCATCCCCTCTCACCTTCCTCAGGGCAGCAGCAACGGTGGGGACAGCAAGGGCAGCGGACATAGCAGCAGCAGTACTGAGGACAGCACTGGCACCAGCACACTCCAATCAGCAGGAGCAGAAGGAGGGCTCCCAGAATGATGAAGATCACTGTCAGCCAGTCTGCAGGGGAGAGGCCGAGCAGGGGCTGAACTATTAAACAGGCAGCGGCATGCTTCTAGTTCTAACATCCTAGAGGTCTAAATGCAGCTCTTGACCTACGGGTTAAGGTTGAGCAATATACTGGCAAACGCAAAGTTTAGCTTTGGTAAGGGAACTTCGGAGGTTCCCTTGCTTGTTTCTGTTTTTGCTTTTTTTCTGTATGAAAAATGTGTCGTGGTGGGTGGACAAACAGAAAGCTCGAGCAGCACTTACGCAGGACAATGAGTTTCACCTCCTTATCTGGGTCTCCAGATGTGTCCCCTGGAGCTTCGATGGTGCAATAATACACTCCATGGTCCCACCACATCACTTCATTAATCACAAGATCTGCTCCTGTAAAGAAAGGGGGAGAAAGTTCCATTGGTTAAAGGCTCTGGTTTAACTTACACATTCTAAGAGAGCCACTTGCAGTTCAGAAAAAGGTTCAATTCCTCCTTTTGAGACCCTCCTCTTCGTCTAAACAGGACAATGGTGGCAGAACTGATCATTCATTGAGCCCTACTAGATACCTCAAAAGGATCTGGGATACATCACCTCATTTACTTTCCACCACAACTCTCTAAGTGGGTGAAGTAGAGATTACCTGTTGTCTCCTATATCTTCTCTCTTTCTCTCACAGTCATAGAAATTTTGGTCATGCACGTGGTCATCCAGAATAAAGTCAATTATTTCCCATTCACTCTTACAGATAGACATAGACATGTGACCCAGTTCTGATGGACAGAATGTAAGTGGAGTGTCACATGATGACTCATAGGAACTTTCCTAAAAACAGTTTGGCAATACCTTTGCCCTTTTGTTCTTCATCTCTTCTTCTACTCTGTTATCTGAAAAGAAAATGTGATGGCTGCCGTCTTGGGCCATAAGAAAGAAGATGACATTCTTAGTGAGCTGGAAGGAGCTTGGGTCCCTGAAGATTTAATGGAACAGAGCCAGCACACTAGTTCTGGGCTGTCTACCTTCAAATTTAGACCTGGAAAGAAATAAACTTCTTTACTGCTGAAGTCACTAATATTTTGGGCTTTCACTTACTCATAGTCAA
The DNA here is from genome assembly GCA_004026885.1 of Lyroderma lyra. Classification (NCBI taxonomy): domain Eukaryota; kingdom Metazoa; phylum Chordata; class Mammalia; order Chiroptera; family Megadermatidae; genus Lyroderma; species Lyroderma lyra. Next base: position 243,414 of record PVJL010000918.1, read on the forward strand.
ACTTAATTCTGATATAGTGGGTACAATTATTAGCTGCATTTCAAATGAAGAAACCAAGAGACTAAGCAGGCCTTAGCCTTCTCCAGGATGCTAAAAAAACTGGCCTAATAACAGAGAGAGAATGCTTAGCAGAGGTGGGTTCAAACCCACATCTGTCTGCCTCCACGCTGGTGCTCTTAACCACTCAGCTCTAATATCCTCTCCAAACCGGGTAGCAAGTGCTATAGCCTGGTTCCCTCGCTGGCTGTGAACCGGTACTTCTGGATATTGAAGGGATAGGTTATGAGATGAACTTGAATGAGTAGGGATGAAATACCAATATTTTAAGGGTACATGTTATTCAAGAAAATAACTTCAATTCTGTTGAGCACCAAGCTCTGGACTACCCCATCAAGATAGATGAATGCTATGTTCAAGTTTAGTAAATGCAAAAGATGCCCACTGAAGACCTTTGGTGGGTCCAGCACTACATCAGACACTATGGGAGATCTGAAGAGGAAATACTGGAAATCTGAAGAGGAATTAGACCCCTTTCTGTCCTCAAAAGGACTGAAAGTCTAGTCAAAGGCATTAGGGCAGCCTTCACGTTCCCGCTATTTTAGGTCCAGTGCTGGGGACATTTTTTTTTTTTTTTTTTTGGTGGTTCCCTGGCTGGGAATCGAACTCAGACCGGGGTGTCGAAAGCACCGAAGCCTAGCCACTACACCCCCAGGGAACCCCTTCAAATTCTTAAAGACCTTAGCATTTTACTTGTGCTCCTGCTTAGCTGACAGTCACATCTGTAATTCTTTTAAAAAAAGAAAAACAAAACAACTTTTTTTTATTAAAGTATAATTAGCATACAGTATGTATTAGTCTCAGGTGTACAATACAGCAATTCAATATTTATATACCTTACTGAGTGATCACCATGAGCAGTCTAGTAATCATCTGTATATCTAAAATTCTTTACTACTTGTTTGTCAAGAAATATTCATTGAGGAAATGAAACAAAAATGTGAGGTCATATAATATTGAAGCTAACTTCAACTTCTGTTTCCTTCCCTTTCTACGTCAATCCCTACAATTTTTTCCTACCCATGATGTTCCAAACCTACTATCTTTCCCAGAAACAAGCTCACCACAGACATGGAACAATGATTTGGGGGAAACTCCCCCTCAAAGGTTAATGCATATTATAAATCTACTCCAATTTTTATTGGAGACATAAAGATTATTTTAGGGAATGTCAGAGTAATAAGGGTATTCAAATATGTTAACATTTTAAATGATGCAAGAACTGATTGGACAGGGTCACCTCAAATGATGCAAACGTGGGCATAAAAGTATCAGAAAACATGGGCTCCAGGAAGTCACAAATCTAGAGGTAGAAATAAAAACCAAGGGGAAATACCACTTTCCCTTGGGAGTAAGAAAGAGGTAGAGAGTCTGACCCAAAGTGGTTAGGAGTGGAGGTAGCACACTGCTCACAATTAGGAGAAAGGACAGAAAAGCCAAGACTGCCACCTATGGGGACTTTCATCCTTCAAAAACTGCAAAGGAAACTTGCTAATTAAAGAGATTTTAAACCTTAGGGTCAGATAATTTTGTGGGCTTTGGAAAAAGTAGAACCACCTTGAATCTTTGAGGATGCCCCTGGAGACTGGAAAAGAAGGACAAATGATCCCTATGGCCAGGAATTTAAGTACTGCTTGGGGGAATCACAGGGTGATTGTAAAAGGATGAGACTTAAGCATTACAGCAAAGTATTAGATACCAAATTGGAAGCAACAGTTAAACTGGCTCCCTTAGGATCTACTTTTAGACAGTCAGAAAACATTCGCTGATCTCTTCCCATTGTTACTTTGTGTCCCTTGAGTGACCTGCTGGGTGTGTCCTCCCCCACACCCTTTTTTCCTTTTAACCAGCAAATGTTTATTTAACACAGCACACAAAGCTCATTGAAATAGGCTCTGAACGCTGTGCCAATAAACTGTCACACTACTCCTGAATTACAAAATAGGAATATGGGGTGCTAACCCATCCATCCCAAAGTCTGCTGAGTGATCATCACTAAAGTTCACTGCATACTTTATGCACATCATCTCACTTAATCCTGACAACTCTCCAGAAGACAGGTACTACAGCAACTTTCATTTTTATAGAAATTGAGGCTAAAAAATTGAGGGGACTTTCCCCAGCTCACACACCCTATAAGTGCAGAAATGGGACCCACACCTGCATCTGATTGCAGAGCGAGGGCTCTAACCAGCACTCCCTGTACTGAGCACAGAGAAGAGATATACTTTAGACATAGCTCTCAGATGCCACTTTTGATAGTCACTTCAGTGTGGGGAGACAGAGACCATTATGCTCGTCTTTCAGATGAGGCAACAGAGGCCAGAGAAAATAATCTGCCACTGGTCCCTGGGCCAGCAAGTGAAAGCAATGGGACACTCAGCCAGGTGTTTTGAGTCTAAGCCCAGTGCTCTTTTCTGTACCAATGGAGGGTGAGGTTCTCAAGGTGACCACCTACTTGAAAGCCTCTATTTCCTTAGATATGTATTATATAACAGGCATGGCCAGAGGGAAACTCAGGAGCCTGGGGTTACAGCAGTCCCTAAGAATAATCCACAGAAGGGATCAAACTGCCCTGATCCACATTTGAATCTTAGGAAGACAAAGGGAGCCACCCACTCCCAGACGGTTAGCCAAAGCTGGAGGACATCCTCTCCTCCAGAGACCAACTTCCAGGGAAGCGACTTCAGATGATGGGGCACATTCTGTGTAGCTGGCATTTTCCTCAGGTTACAGCAGGGACCCAGTACACTGGCAGACTGCAGCTAAAGGGGAAATCCCCACAATGACTCAGCCTGCTGGGCCTAGTGTCTGCCGCTGTCACCTCCCCCGATCCCCCGACAGTCCCGACACTCACGGTTCTGGATAGTGATCTTGCGCTGCCGGTAATCCACCCCCAGCACGGGCTCGTTCTGACCCCGCCTCTGGGCCACGATGCGGACCTCCCGCTGGCTGTCATTGCAGTCATTGGATGGGTCCTGGCCCAGGGATAAAGCGGCCTGGTATGCTGAGGAGAGAGGACACACCCAGGTCACACAGCCACGGGGAGTTCCCCTGAAGAAAGGTGCGCTTACCGATCCGCTGAGCACTGAAGCTTCTCAGTGTCGCCTGAGCCTGCGTGTCCCCTGGGAATCTGATTCTGCAGGTGTGGCGTGAGAAGCAGAATCTGCATTTTTAATGAGCTCCCAGGTGATACCAGTGAACTTCACTTTCAGCAGCAAGCCTCCAGGCGCTGCACCCCAGCGAGGCCATCATTTCCAAAGCCTGGTTGCATCCCCATCCCCCACCCCAACTTCGCTTGCCTCATTCTCAGTCACCCCAGACTCTGCTCCCACAGGGTCTGTCCACCTGCCCGTATAACACGAAGTCTGAGAGCTGCGAAGGTTGCTGGGAGGTTCACAAATTACCAGTCCTCGTGCATCGTGTGGCGTGTGGGCGTGTCCTGTGTGCATTCTGCGCGTGGGGGCGATGGGAGGCAGATGTGCATTCTCACCTCACTGTGCTGGCACGCCACCAGACAAGGACTACGAGGCAGGACCTGCTCTGCCTTTTACTTAAAGTCTGAGCTGCCCTAAGTCTTTTTAGAACAAGGTGGGACATAAGTTTTAAAAACCATAACCTTCAACAAGTTACTTCATCTTCCTGGGCTCAATGTGTTTACCTATAAAATGAGGGAACTGGAGTAAGTGATCTTTGTGGCTTCATTTCACTCATAAGGATTTGTGATGCTAAGTAATCCCTACAGCCTAAAGGCAGTACTTCCGAAAGGGACCCGGGCAGGGCCAGATGGGGAGGGCACTCACAGGCAGAGTAGTAGTCAAAGATGGGGTCCTTGCAGAAGGACTTGAACCGCCATGTCACTACCACATCCTGAAGCTGGGCCGAAGTGGTGTAGTCACATTTGAGGATGACAGAGGCAAACAGGGTGACATAGCGCTCTGTGTGCTGGACCGTCACCAGCAAGGATAGGCACCCTGCAGCCAAGAGCAGGAAACAATGCTGAAGGCGGACCAGTCCTCTGAGAGGTGACCCACTTCTGTTTAGGGGGGGAAATAAAAGCAATGCAAATGAGCAAACACAGTGCCCCACCGGCTGGGAGCCCACAGGCAGAGGCGGAGTTCTCACCTGGCCCTTGCAGGGTGTGTGCTGTGGAGACTGCACAGACACTGGGGAAGACAGTGAAGAAAAAGATCAAGGATGACTCCTAAGGAGATCACAGTCCAGCAACAGCGATGATGTGTGCCACAACGTAAAGCATTCAGGTTACAATAAGGCCATATTAGTACTGGAGTCACTGCTACTATATATACAGAGGGTGCCAAACAATGTACACACAGTTTAAGAAAGGAAAAAGCTGTATTAAAATTGTAATACTCAATGGGTACCAATAACAAAAGATGAATACAAGTCACATTTGACCTCTGCAATGACAAGAGCTGCTCCAAGTGGTTACCATCAGCGTCCAGACACTTCTGATTACAGCAAACTACTGCTTGGGCAACACTGACCAACATGTCCACATGTGTCGCTGCGCTTGCCGTTTCAATCTCTTCCCAAAGTGCCTCCAGTGCAGCCAGTTGTCTACGGCACGCCACATCCTTTAAGGTCCCCATAGGTAGAAGTCAGGAGGTGGTAAGTCAGGGGAACATGGGGGAAACTCGAACAACATTCTTGAATTTAAAGTACCACGTTAAAATGGCCTTGCGCTCCTTGAACAACAGAACTTACATTTCTAAGATTTCCAGGGAGTGCTGATGCTACTGCTGTGGGCACTGTACTTTGAGAAACACTGGTATAGAGCAGACTGAAAACACACACACACACACAGACGCACAGAGAGAGACAGACAGACACACACACACACACACACACACACACACACACAGATACACAGACACACAGACTCTCTCTCTCTCTCTCTAAACCTCTTTCCTCTTATTATGAGGGCCAAGAAGAAAAGGGTTCAAGCTGGTGTTCTCAGATGGAGCTGCCTTCATTTACTCAGTTACTCCACAAACAAAACAGAGCAGGATAGGCCTGTCTCAATGGCCAGGGCCACATGGTTCTGGGTCCTGCCTCATCTTCTGAACACAGCCCTTCTAAGATAGTCCACTGTGACTTATAATGGGCACCTGCACCTGCTCTTCTCTCATCCATGGAGACAAAGCAGCATGCAATGAGCCGAGCCACCTCCAGGGCTGGGTCCTACTGAGGTTGTGCCTGTGACAACCATGCTGGAGAGAGGGTCTGCAGCAACGTGGGGGAGACTTGTGGCTGCAGGAGACTTCAGGAAGGAAGAGATTTACACTAGACACTAAGACTCAGGTAGGATTAAGATCACACATGAGAAACGGAGATCAGGCAGAGAAACTCAATGTTTCAGGACAGAAGAAAGAAGTGAGCAGAGGCCCTCCGCAGGAAGGGACAGTTACTTGGGGAACCCGGGAAGAACCAACCAAGCGGCCACCTCTGGCTTTATGGGAGACAGAGCGGATGAACAAGGTGGTGCTGGTCGAGGTGACTGGGACTCAGGGAAATGGAGTGGAGTCTATGTCACACTCCAATGTCTATTTCTAGTTCACGGATAATCACTGAAGGCTTTTCTGAAGATGAAAGCGGTGTTTTTAGGAAGACTTCCCTACTCAGCTGTGAATGGAAAAAGAACATCATTTTGCAAACAAGCCTTCAGTAGTGTGGGGGACAACAGTGGCCATCTTTACCAGCTGTAGGATTCCTAAAATCAATCCAATCTGAACAGAGGAGCCAGTGACCAGTATCTTAAACCCATCGTGGATTATACTATAATCTGCTTTTTTAGTTTTGCTTCTCTACCTTCACCACCTCTTGGTTTTCTTTTTTCTCAGAAGGGACCTGAAATAGACTTTGGAGATTTTGCCCAACACAGCTTTAACTGAACAGCACACGGAGCTACAGGTAAGATTTCTGACAATGAATTCGTCAACACTAGCTTGTCTGGGACAGTAACACATGTGGATTGGAATAAAGAGAAAAATACTAATTTGTGGTCCACACAAAATCCTGCATTCACAGAGCATTTTCAAATATTTTCTTTTACACACCAAGTATGATCCCTGGGAGGAGAGACACTGTAGCCATTTCATACACAGCAAATCTGAGATTGGAAAAGGTAAGTGACTTGTCTATGGTCATTCATTTTCTAAAGGATATCAGTCAAGGTTCTTCCCCCGAGCAGTGCTCTTGCCACTCTGCTTGGCTCTTCTTTAAATCAAGGAAGATGTCTGGTGTTCATTAGCTTGCAAATAAGTAACTGGAGCATGGAGTCAGGCTACATAAGCAATAATTAATATATAATTAGCAGTAGGCACTCTGTATCGTGATTAATAACCTACATGTTCGTTATTTTGCTGAATGGTAATTTAACATAAATAGCAGTTTATCCAAAGAACTCTATAGTCAACATTATTGGTATAGAGGTGGAACATTTGGAAGGGGTAGGGAGTCAGGGGAGGGAATCTGGTTGGAGCCAGAAGTTGCTCTGGGGTAGCTTTGAAGATTGCTGAATCTGAGGCAGGACAATAGGGACAGGGTGATCACCTTCATTACCAAATCCTCGTTCAGCTCCCCTTCCATGAATGCTCTTATTATGGGCAAACCATACCTGGGGTCACACAACTCACCTTTGCCGACGTCAGCACTGGCTTTGCTACCCAGGCACTACTCTTTCATCCTCTCTCCAATTTCATCCCTTATGTATTTCAAGCCTTAAAATATGGCAGGCTCCCAGATGTTCTCACCAGACTGAGCACACTCACACTCCTTCCAGGGTGTCTGCCAGCCCCACAGCATCCTGCACAGCTCTCAAACCCGAAGCCTCTGCCCCCACCCACTGAAAGTGGGGAAGGGTCCCAAGACAAAAGGTGCAAAGCAACCAGCAAAGCCTTCTCTCTGCTTCTCAGTTGTTGCTCTGGCTCTCAGTAGCTGCTGTGCCCTGGACAATGTACATACATTGTCTCTGATCCTCACAAACATCCTAGGGTGGAATTAGCCCTGCTCACCTATGTGGGCAAAAGTTCAGACAATAAACCAAGCCTTCTCAGCCTCAGGATTTGAACTTGGGTCTTGCTGACACCAAAATTCAATCTTTCCCAACCAGGCAAGTTTGACCTTCTAAGTAGAAGTCAAGGCACTGGACTCTCTAAAAGCAGATGAATTTTTCAAATTGTGAGGAAGAGAAAGGAATTAGTATGTTCATCTCAAAGGACCAAGCCTCCTATCTTTCTTTTCCTTTAGCCTAAAACTTCTCTGTAAAACATACCACACTGGGCACACACTACTAAGCAGATAAGGGTGTCAAGAAGAGGCTAAAGGCAGCAAAATCTGGGCTGAAAATATAAACAGATTAAAAAGATACATGCCCTCTTCATAGCGTGCGTCTTTGCTCTTTTAAACTTAATACGACAAGTTTTCAAATTTATAAATTTTCTTTCTATTCTTTAATTTCCTTCATCCTGTAGTATCTCCTTCCCCCCAATTCATTTCCCTCTCATTTCCTAGCTGTCTCTATCATTTTCTCTTGAATGCTTTGATTCTGGAGACTGACTTCCTGAGTTCAGATTCTGCCTCCGTTCTCCATCACCAAAAAACCCCAGCCAGTTGTTTCTTTATATGCAAAACTGGGATGATGCCAATACTTGCCTGATAAGGTTGCAGTGAGAATTAAATGAGATAACAAATGTCCAGCATTTAGCAAAGAGCCTGGCACATAATAAACACTCAATAAATAGTAGCTATCATTCTAATTATTTGTATGTATCTTGCCTACCTTAAAAGATTGAGATCGACTGAGACCAGTACGTAAATGTACTTTGAAAGAATTAAAACAATACAAATGTAAACTTTCACTATTGTACTGCCTTCTCTTTGCAAAATGGGTTAGTTGCATTAAAAGCTTTTAAAACTGTGTTGCCTTGTCCCTTGGCAAACCCATGCACAATTTGCCTCCTCTGTGAAAGAGCAAGGGAGGTACACCTCTCCTTTAAGAGCAGAAAGGTAACTTCAGAGGAGATACCAGAGCTCATGGGAAGGAGGGAAGGAGAAGGGGATTCTCTGTTTCCTACCATGAGGTACTTTCCAAGACTACGCTGCTGTGCAGAATGGGGACTACCATCTGACATTAAAGTGGAAGGAAAACATTACCAAAAAAGAAGAGTAACTTTACAACTAAATGCCACGTGTTCCCGAATTCATGCGTATCTTTGTGCATTTATTTATTCAGTCTTCCCAGTCCAGAATCAGATTGGACAAGGCGTTTTACAATTTCTGGAACATACTATCTATACAGTATAGGGATATAGGTGCAAAACATTTTTTTTTAAACTAAGAACTATTTTCAGCGGACCGGATGGCATTTCCCCTCCTTTTCACAAGAAGGGTCCTGCTTAGAAGTGGGTGGTAGGCAGGGAAGGAGAGCAGGGTCTTTCCGGCAAGAGGCAGTGGCCTGGTGCTGACTCTATGACAGCTCTCAATCCCTGAGTGGTTTTCAGGTACCCAGGCACCTCTGCTCCACTAAGCAGCTTAACAAAAAGTATACAGGACTAATCCTATCAGAGTTTATCTCTGAGCATGCTATCTCCCCAAGTATATTTGCTGTTGGTATTTGTTACTTTCCTTAGATAACAGTGCAAATATGAGGGAAATCCAGGGGAAGAGAGAATGGCAATGAGTACAGACAAAAAGTGAGGGATCCAGAGTCAGAAGAGAAAGGGGAACAAAGAGAAGCGGGACATTGGGGGCTTAGGAATTACGTATACGTAGGACACAATTACCAAACGTCTGGCATGTGTCACCACCAGTGCTGGGCTGGGGATGGCGCCAAGCATGTGGATACACTGGGGGGAGAGGGGGGCGTGGAACACTGAGCACTTACAATTCACAGACATGGCATTAGGTGCTTTGTTATATGGTATCTCATATAACTCTTACAAAAAGACCCATGAGATGAGCTTTATTTTTATCTCAATTCATAGGTGAGGAAAATCCTCAGGGACATTTAGTAACTGGTTTAAGGTCACACACCTAGTAAGTAGCAAAGCTAGATTTAAATTTACACCTCTACAATTCCAAAGCCTACCCTGTTTCCAATGTACCAACTGCCTTCTGAATAAGTTTTCTAATGTTGGAGGTTTAACTCTTTAAGGCACATTCACAAATTTATTTTAGCCACTGTGCATAGAAATCTTTTTGTTTTGCTTTTTTTTTTTTTTTTTCATTTTAAGTAAAAAAAAAAATAAGATACTTGAAGCAATAAAGTAAAAAGTTCCTCCTTGCTCGTCATGAATTCCACACGCCAGTGGTATAATTTAGTGTATGTCTACATCTTTTCCTATGCTGTTCTTAAAAAAAAAAATTATGTACATTGATTTGCAAGTTTGTTTTTTCTGCAAGCTAATGATATATCATTATATTCTATCTCAGTATTTATAGATCTAATTATTTTAGTGGGTGCCTGAAAATTTACAACATGGATGAACCATAATTTATTTATCCAAATCCTAATGATGAACATGTAGATTATTTCTGATTTTTCACAAAAAATACTGAAATGAGTATCTTTATATAAAGTATCTCTTCACATGCATGCCTTCCAGTAAGATACATTTCTCAAAGTGAGATTCCTGGGTCAAAGGGAATAAGACTTTTATATTTTAAAAGAAACTTCAGGAAAAATATTTATATTCCCATCAATAGTGTGACAGTCCCATGTTTCACCGCAATCTTTCCAACAGGGGAAATATATCAATCTTTAAAAAAAATTTTGATAAACCACCAGGTGAAAAAATAGCCACTCAGGTGGTTTGAACTTGATTATTCCCGTGGTTATTAGGGGTAGAGGACAAGACCTGGTTGAGAGGCAGATGCTCGGAGTTTCCCCACATCGGTCACCCAGATCAGTGACTCATCCGTGTCCCCACATGCTAATATCAGAGCATATGCAAATTTGAGGCTCAGCAGAATGGCAAATATCTAAGTGCCTTGGGCCTTCAGAAGTTAGTCATTCAGTCATTCATTGAGAAACTACTACGAGCCAGGCACTATTCCAGATGATAAGAGCGTAACAGCAAATGAGACAATGTCCCTATATTATTGAAACTTACACTCTTGGTGGGAGAGTCAACAATAAAAAAATAAACATACAGTCAAGGTACTTCATGGCTAAGTTGTATGGAGTTGCTCAGAAACTGCTAGAGCTTTGAATATCAAATCCTACTACTGTACAATAAGGGATAAGACAGACACACAGGATCCAAATGCTCCTGACAGCTCTTCTTGGTTGTTTCAAATTCTAAATCAAGCCCCAAATTTAAATCATCATCCTTCCACACAAACCTGTGCTGCTCCCATGTTTCCCATCTCAGTTAACGGGCAAGACTAGGAATCACCCTTGACATCTCTTTCTCCTTCACCCTCTATATACTTTCCAATATCAAATTGGGTTTATTTAGCTCCTAAGTATTTCTGGAATCTTCTCTACCTCTCTGTCTATCTTCATTCCCATCCCAGCACAAGCTACCAGCATTTCCAGCCTAGACATCCCTCAGCTTAACTTGTACCTGCACATACCGAGTTCTCCATGTGGATTCCACACTGCTATCAGTCTCTCAAATCCTTCTCTTTAAAAATCTCCATAAGTTTTCCACTGTTCGTAGGATAAACGCAAATCCTTCTACCATGACCCATGAAGCCCTGCGTATCTGGTCCTACTCACCCATTAACCTCATTCCCACCACGTGCCGTGTGACTCCCTCCACTCAGTCATGCTGACGTTCTTCCCTTCCCTCATGTTCACTGAGCTCCTATCCAGCAGTCTTGCATGTGCTATATCTTTAGTTTGAAATGATGATTCCTCAATTCATCAGAGAGGGCCTCCCAAATGAGCAATTCTATTTTATGCTCTTGTGGTACCTTATAGCTCTCTCTCACGGTTCCTGTCAAGGTATACAGCAGCCTCTCTGTTAAATGGAACTCAAGGAACCAGTATTCTCAAGCAACCAGCATTCTAAAGCAAGCAGCAAAATTATTTTTTGCCAGTTCCTTGAGATTTTGCTGGTTGCTTCAGAGTACTGGTTGCTTGAGGTCCAGTTAAAGGAGACTCTACTGACATTTATCTGGCATCTACCAATCCCCATGGGTGCCAGTTAACTGAGAGTCTACTATATTTCTACACTTACTTGTATTTCCTTCAGACTTTAAGCACCATGGGGCCAGGACCATGTCTGCTTTTGTTTGCCAGCACACTTGCTGGTTCATCACCCAGCATCTCATTCCACTGAATTGTTGTGCATTAAACATTTGCTGAGTAAAACAACAAATAAATTCATACCAGACAGGTTAAACTGCTTGGAACAAATTTTAAGTGCTCTAAAAGTACAGAAAAATAATGTTAACCACTTGTAGTATGGACAGACAAAAAAGCAAGGCAGAAGGTTATGTGCTGTGGGTAGGGGTACAAGAGCATACCTATCAATGGGGACAAGGCTGCCCCAGTTAGTGAGGCCAGAATGAGTGAGCCTTGAATTCCAAACAAAGAGCTTTAACCCACTCTTATAAGCTATGGGGATCTAGTGAAGGTTCTTGGAGGATCAAGTACAGGTAGGAAAGATTAACCCAGATACATTAACCTATCATCTGGGTAGAGGATGGTTGGAACTAGACAGAGAAGTAGCAGGCGTAGAGGCAAGAAAGTTGTTAAAATGCTTCAAGTGGGCCAGTGTGATGCTTGTCACGAGGAATAGAAAAGAGGGGCCGATCCCAAGATTAAGCAACAGAACTTGGTGATTAACTGAGTTTGGGAAATGAAGAAAGTGTCAAAACTACTTTCCTCTGACCCTACCTTACCCTAAGATGTATACATAAGATGATACAGAAATAAGGACTGACATGATCAGTCTTTCCAACTGTTAAAATATACCATTTTATTTCTCCCTCAAAAACTTCAAGTAAGGAAATAAAGTATTAGGTTGAAAGAAACCCAGGGAGATGATACATTAATTCCTCAGCATGTCATTCTATTGCATTGTTGTTGGGGCAATATATTTAATAAATAGCATTTAGTAGACATCCAGGAGGCCATCCATGTCCATTTCTGCATACCAGGATACAATCAGACAGAACCAACCTGCTCCACGGCATAAAGTAGGTGAAAGAGCAATGGACTAAGAGTGAGGATGCCAGGGTTCTCAGCTCTCTAACTCCACTAGGTATGTGACTTCCCTGGACACAGATTTATCTCTAAAACTGTCTGGGAGGGGAGGACAGGGACTGGAGGTAATTTCTACTTGTTTTCAACTGAGCACCAAATTTTAGAAAGATATAATACTTCAAGGGGTCCCATGGGGCCAAGGGAGGAGTCAGTGGGCAGCCTCCCACCCACCACCCACACCTCCCTCAGCCTGAGAAGCTCCACTTTACTATCTACTGTTAGGGATCAAGATGTCATTAAGTCTTCAGTATGATCCCAACCTGCATCGTTACGACTGTGTGAAAATTACTAGTTTTAGATGCTCGCTAAGAATCTCGTCCCTTGGGAGTCAGTTGTCTGATTTCCCCCCAAAATTATATTACACATTGATAGCTTTACAGTGTGGATCTATAAATTAACACCATGCTAAGATCTTAAAATTTTTTCACAAAAGCATAAATGACACATACCCTTTTAGAATTTGGGGGTGGGTGGTGGGGGTGGGGAATGAACTTTCATTCCAGGAATAACTTTGAGGTTGGACAAAGGCAACCAGAGCTGTGAGCCAATAATACGAAGGGCTGCAGGTCATTACTTCAGCTTTATCTCAATGTTTTAAGGAGCAAGTATCACTTGTGTGATAAAAATTTACTTCTTTTTAAAAGAGGGGAAAAAAACCTCTGACAACTGATTTCTTCACAGCTCAGAGCACAGGGACTGTAGTAACTTTCCAGGACTCCCTGACCTCAGAGGCTTCATCGGGGCCCCAAGCCACACCAACTAGTGAGTTCCCACATATGACACAATTCATTAGGGGCCCTTCACTTTCAATTGCAGAAACCTGGATGCTAATCAGAGAATCGGGAAGACTCTTCTTTATAAACAGAAGAATGATGGGCCAAAATGAACACACTCTAGTACTGCGTTTTCCAAAATTTCTATCACAGTTTGCAATGGATCTGAGGAAACTAAACTTACTGGATTTTTCTATTTAATATTGTTAATGTGAGGAATATTTTCCATGAATTTAAATGTTATTAAAATAATATTTGATGTCAGTTATTCTTTTATCTGACATAGTAATGGGGTTTTGTGTGTGTGGGTGTGTGTGGGTGTGTGTGAACCTTTTGTTTCTACTTTATTCATCTTATATATGTGTGCACATGTCACAGTGTAAATAGTAATTTTTACTGGGAGCCGTGAAAGAAAGTTTGAAAAATACTGCTTTGGTAGATAGTGGGAGTGAGAGAGGAAGTGGATCTTCAGCAGTATGATCATAGAGACATTTTAGTAAGTTTGGTTTAAAAATAAAGAAGTGAGGCCAGTGGGGAGGGACCCAGTATTTCCTGATGACCATGTTGTAGACACTGCTTGATCATAACCCACCCAAGAGTTAGCCTTGTTGGTGGGGGAGAGGGGAGAGGGGAGAGAGGAGTGGAGAGAGGCTTGTTTTCTAGACGAAGGGAAATGAAGTGATTCCTCCAAACTTACAACTAGTAAGAGGCAGATTCTGAACTCCAACCCAATAGTTATCTGATTATTAATTGGAATTTCTTAGTTGTAGGGGAAGGAGGAAGAGGAAGACCTAAATTATTTCTTTAAAGATAGCTTTTAAAAACCCTATTTGAGTCTAAATCATGATTACCTACCATGATCACCATGGCTTACATCAAGCCTTCATTTTGTTCCAGGCACTGTATTAATTAAGTGCTTTAAAACCTTCATTTCATCCTCACAAAAACTTTACATAAAAACAAAAACAAAAACAAAAACAAAACCTTTACGTGATATGTACTATAATCATCCCACTTTACTGGAGGCTTTCAGCAGTTCAGTAAGTTGACAAACATTGTAGATTCAAAATCCAAATGCACATTCAATAGTTGAATGCAGCTTTATTTACATTTCCTACACATATTCAGGGGGAAAATATCTGCTAAAAGAGCTATTAATATATCCCCCTCAAAGTGTTAAAGTCAAAACTGCTGAAATCTCAGTTTCTCACCTATGAAATACAAGTGCAATTAGATATTCACTTGGGACTTTTTCTGCGTTTAGCAGTCTCTGATTCTAAAATGTGTCGTGCAGGTAGTCTTCCATTTAAAGAATGCCCAGCAAACACAGCAGCCTGTATTATTTTACCACTTCAGCATTCTGGCTACTCACACTGCATGGCCGGCTCAAGAACACCTGGCGCTCCGCGTTCTGAAGTCCCTGTCCATTCAGTAATGTGCTTGCTAGAAGAATATACCCTTTGGTCATCATCACTGTCTTTGAAATATGTTCAGTGTTCAATATTCTTCATAAAAACTGAACCGCTTTTAAAACATTGTGCTGGTGATTTAAGAATTGGGGTTTATACCCCAGTGGAATTTTTTGTTTGTAAGGCTTCTTTTCTTATCCTTTTGACCCAGATGACTGCTGGCTACAAGGTCCATGCCAGCCCTTCTCTGTCCCTTTCAGCTCAGGAGCATTCTGGGGATCAGGTACCCAGGGGCGGAGGTTGGGGGGAGACCTCTATTTTCCTAAAAAGACAGTTCAAACAGCTTCAGAAATCCATAGCTGCTGTGAACTTTGAACTGAACTTTAGGAAGCATAGTAGAGAAAACTACAAAACTGTGGGATTTTTATGATTTTGCTTTCATAGTCCAAACTGATGACTGCTCTAGTGGAATTTCAGGCACTTGGATTTAGGTGAGTTCTAGTCCATTGCCTTGTATATCATGGGTGTCCAACATCTGGTTTTAGAAGCTTCAGATAATTTGTAGGCCCTATATGCTGCAGAAAATGTTGTAAGCCAGAGGACCTTAGGAATATCAATTATTCTAGTTTTTCTACCCTGTTGCAATCCTCCTTCCCTCAGCATTAAGCTTAAGTTATTGCAGAATTGTATCTGAATTAGATTTCATTACATTTCAGTGATTTTCATGTCCTCTGAAGCTTGAAAAAATGGAATTACATCTTTTCCCTCAGAAAAATACATGACTCTAATTGGTCTGTGGTCAAACTGACAAAGAGGTAAGAGGGCAGCTATTCTTAAAAGAGGGAAGGGGCGGGGGACAGGTAAAACAAAACAGGCCAGAAATTCAAAGAGAAATGATAACGTTCTTGTTTGCCAGGTCACGCCTACCTCCTAAATGAAAACTCCTCCAAGAGCGTGCACATTCCATCACTCAGCTAGACTTTCCTATCCGGTTTCACTCATGCAGATACACACTCTTGTCATATTCCCAAGACATAAAACTGAGACACACAAAATCATGCTTCCCAGGGCAGACAGGATTGGTGGGACTGGTGTGGAGGTTTAGAATGAAGGAGCTGGTAGGTGGCTGGACACCTGACGGAGAGATAGTGAGCAAGGGGAGGTTAGGGAAGGGAAGGGGAGGGGGGGGGGATACCAAGAAAGACTCTGAAAATGGTTAGCAAAGAGCCACAGGCTGTGGTCCTGTAAACTAGATTCTGAACCGTAGCGAACACCCATTTTATACCTCGGGACCGAGAATAATGCCCCAGGAGTGAAATAAATGTATTGCTGGGACAGTATGGTGGTCACAATATCTAAAACCTAAAAGCAAGCATCAGATGAAAGGAAAAAGTCATTAGGAATTATAAAAGTGGTGTTACCGCATTTATCAATTCAGCTTTGGAGACCAAGAAGTGCCTAATAATTGCAGGAGGAGGGTTGTGCGTTACACCTGTTTCTGACGGGCCTGGGCTAATAAAAGAGGAAAACAACAGGTTCCCACGGGCGGAAACCTGACCCAGTCCCCGTACCTCCTGTCGCCCGTGCCAAGAGCCAACGGAGCGCAGCCCAGGCCTCTGCCGTCCTGCCTGCGGCCAGCTCTGCAAGGCGAAGCAACAATGGCTTCCTGGCTCCTTGGGCGCCAGGGTGGGACCCATTTCCCCAAGGCTCACCTGTTGGGAGCCAGGTGAAGAGCAGCAGCCAAGGTTGGGGTAGCTCGGGGCCCATGACAGCCCCTCTTTGGCCCCTTTCTGCTCAGGGGCTCTGGAATACTGTGTCTCCCTCAGCGGCCGCCCTAGGACTCAGCACTTCGCCAGGAATCCCTCCGCTTCCCCGCGCTCGGCGCAGCGCCGCGCGGCGGGTGGGCAGGCTCTGTCCGAGGGCGGGGACCCTCCGCTCATCCCCACCTGAGGCGCGCCCCGCGGCTCCGCCTCCCGCACGGCGCCGCCGTTTCCTGCTCCGCCCCTGGTCTCCGAGGACCGCGGCCGCTTCCCTACCTGTCACCGCCCCGTCTGCAGGCTGCCAGGTGTCTCACTCCACGTAACACCGTCTCCTGCCACTCCTTCCCATCGAGAATGTTAACCATTTTTCTCCAGAAATTCAGGCGGAATCTTACCCCTAGTTAATTTCTCCCCCTCTCTTTGTAGAATGATGTAAATAAACTTTCTAGGGAGTATGTCCTGCGTTATATTTCCATTCACTCATACGTGCTTGGAAAGGTTCGTGTTTGTTTTGTTTCGTTTTGTGTTTTTGGCTTTTCCCCTCATAAAAGACACACTAATGTAAACTTTACACATAATGTTTAGATTTTTCTAGAAACCGAAGATTGTAGGGTATGAAATAGCGAAAAGAACTTAATTTTTACAATTATAAAAGTAACAGATACTTGTTATAGAAAAGTTAGGAAAAAATACAAATTAAGGGAAATAAAAAATCTTGCTCCCATCACCCATAGTTTGGCATTGTTAATCTGAGTATATTCCTTTTTATTATTTCCCATCCTGTATGCAGCTCAGCAGCCCCTCACAGACCTCAGTCCTCCCAAGGTCAAAGATTCCACCTGCTTTATACCGAGGTACCTAGGATCTAATTCTGTCTCTCTTCCTTGGCAGGAACTCACAGGGAGGAGTAAAAACAGGACAAAGCACACCTGCCTTCCTGAACCAACAAACCAACATTAACTTGGAAAATTACCTATGTGCTGGTCAATGTGAATAGACAGCAAGATATTTTATACCCCTCTCTCTTACCGAAGATTTTTAAAAATTATGCACCCCTTCTGTAACAAACATAGATCTTTCCAACCACCATCTTTTTTCTCAACAAAAGAATTATAAAGATGCATTAAACATGGTTTCTGTCCCTCAGGAAGTTTCCATCCTGGTCACTGACCTTAAAAGTGATTATTTTTCTCTCCTACGGGCATTCCTGCCCTGTTCTGCAAGGAAGGGTTCTCTTGGCTGATGTCATTGGTGTCCCTCATCTTGCCTCCACCCAGAGGATCATCATTGTCCTGAATCTTATTGGAAGTCTCAAGCCAGTTTCTTCTCCCTATCTTTTCTCCTTCCCCTCCACTCCTGGGTCTGGCCTCTGGTTCCCATATTGTGTTTCTTCACTTGAAATCAAGCTTGTCCCACCTGTGGCCCATGGGCTGCATGTAGACCAGGACAAATGCTTAAATGTTCTTAAAATGTTATGAAAATAATGCATGGACTTTTTATTTTTAGCTCATCAGCTATCATTAGTGTATTTTATGTGTGACCCAAGACAATTCTTCTTCCAGTGTGGTCCAGGGAAGCCAAAAGCTTGGACACCCCTACTTTAACTGTTTTTCTTGCAGCTTCTCTTCCAGAAAGTAGGAAGTAAATGCAGGAGTCATGGCCAAAACCACATGGTACAGTACTTTTAGGAGCCTTTAGATATTTGGCAGTGGGATCCCAGCACAGCAACAGAATGCAATGTGAGTGAGGGGTGCTCCCCTTCCCCACTCCAGAGACCCTGTACATGCTCCCAGGAACTTTGTACCTGTCTGAGTGTTTGCGACCCTGAGGAATTTGGGTGGTTCCTGGCTTTGTGACTTGTTCTAGGCAAATTTTCAGTCCCAGTCTGAAAAAGCCCTTCCCACACCTACATCCCATGTCCTTGAGCCCTTGCTTTGGCATACAGGTTATTTTAGTATTCATTGAAGCCAGCATTTTGCCATGTTTATTCCATGGAACAGTAGTTCCATGGAATGTTAATAAATAGTATATGGGAAAAAGGCTCTGTGATCAAATAAATTCGAGAAATGCTGGAGTAAACTAAATAAGACATTAATTTTTCAGGACTTTTCGAACCCTTAGGGTGCTAGTATACATTTGAATTTCCAAGGGAATATGTCATACAGCATTTCTCAGTGTTATTCAACCACAAAACCCTTTTTACTCACACACATCTCAGGGCATATATTCCATGAAACTATTCCATATTTTGGTAAATCCTGGTGGTATAAATGAAACATAACTGGGAGATATGTTGAGAACTTTTATAGGAACAAAACAAAAATGACTTTAACAAAGGTTATCCTAAGTGCAAAAGAATTCAAATTTTCTTATTTTCTCTTGAGAATCACTTATTCAATTAAACATCTACCTTCATTGTTTTTCTTAGCGTGAACCTTTAAGATTATGTTTTTCTGTTTACTGCATTCACCATTTTTTCTTCACCATCTATTATACATTATGTACCAAGCAATGTTCTAAGTGCTTTAGATACATTATCTCATTAAATTCCCACAATATCTGTATAAAATGAGGACTACTGGTATCAATCCCATTTTACAGATGTGAAAGTATAAAGAAATAACTTGCCCAAGGTAACAAAGCTGGTAAGTGGTGGAGTTATGAGTCTGAGTGAGGCAGTATGATTCCAGATCTGTGCTCTTAGCTATTATACTCTCTCCTAGCTGTGGCTCAATCTGTATTTATAGCTAGCTGAGTCTATTGGTGTGTGCTAGTGCAGTTTTTTCCACATGTGTCATTTAGCTTTACATAAAGGAACTTCTATGACTCTGCCATGAGCTCTCCAGGGCCACTCATTCTAACAACATGTGCCATTGGTTCATTAAAATTTAGGTAAGAGTACAAATTTTACTCAGAACAACAGAGTTCTTTCATTGCTAGATATAGAAGTAAAAATCACTTGACCTGCTAATAGTGACTGAGATAAAAGTGTTCCCACATACAAAGTAATAATAATATCTACCACTTATTAAACACATATTGTGCTAGGCACTATTCTAAGCACTTTTATATAAACTTCAGTAATTCTCTCAACAACACCATAAGGCAGAGACTATCATTGTCCTCCTTGTACAGCTCAAGAACTTGAGGCACAAAGGTTCAATTACTCTGAATCACCCAGCTTGTAAGTAGCAGAGCTGGGATGCAAACTCAGGCCATCTGCCTTCAGAGCACACAACCTTAATCCCTGCCCTAGCCATACTGTGCTTCTTAGTGTTGACCGGTCCAGAGTCTAAACATAAAGTACTGATCTTACAATCTCATCATTTATAGTCACACTTCCTAGTTGAAACTGTGGCCATGAATGTTTCTAAATACTGTGTCTTGATGCATGTGTGCATCTGTATTTGAGAATAATGTGATATTTATTTATCAAGAATGGAGAAGAGAAATGGCAGAAAAGAAAATAAACATGTAAGTAAAAATCATGGCCCAGGAATTTAAAACTAAAAGGAGGCAAGAAATAAAAGTAGCTAACGGATGTTGCAATATTTGGAATACAGATGGCCCCCTGTATCCACAGGTTCCACATCCATGAATGCAACCAACCAAATTCTGAAAATATGGAGGGCCACTGAGGGACTTGAGGATCCACAGATTTTGGTAACTGTGGGAGGTTCTGGAACCAATCCTCCTAGAGATATCAAGCTATGACTACGTATGTTATTCATCTTTGTATGCCTAGTATCTCTTATGCTACTTAGTGTAAATAAATATTTCTTGAGCTCTTTATCCATAGTTTCTGGAGGAAGTGATGTGTGAACTGACTTTGAAAATGATTAAGACTGCCAGAGCAATCCAAGCAGAGAGACCAGTGTGTGCAAAAAATCATGGCACTAGGAAATAGCATAGCTCAATACACTTATGAACTACAAGTACTTCAGATTTGCTAGACTACAGCACAAGGTGGGGAATGGTAGGAAATTATGTTGGAGAGCTAGCTAGGGTAAATTAAGGGCTTACATGACCAGCTAGAGAACTAAGACTCTATATAGTAGACATTGGGGAGCCAGCAAAGGGTATTAAGCCAGGCAAATATGATCAGGCTTGCATTTTAAGAAGATAAACTTGGCAGCAGTGAAAAAATTATAGGCAAGAATTGAGATGAAGGGCAGGGAAAACAGTTAGAAAACTTTTACTAAAACCAAGATGGGAGATACTGAGGATTCAAGCCAATCATTGTGTTGGAAATGGAGAGGAAAGAATACTTTGGCAGGTGTTTAAACTCTAGAACTCACAAGACCGATGATAAATTATACATGGGAATTGAGAGAAAATTATAAATTTATGACTATTGAGTGTGGGTGCATGGTGATGGCTTTAAAGAATAGATATATGGATAAATTTTGCATCACTTCAGACACACTGTACCTGCAAGAATAGTGGACCATCTAAACGGAAGTTGTTTGGACAACTTTATTAAGTGCAATTGATTGAATGAGGGTGGCAGGAGCTACTTAAGTATATATGGAAGTTTGAGTCAGTAGGGATTGTTATATCCTACTTCTTGGTTAGTAGGCTATAACAGGATAATTCATCTTGGAGTAGGGCTAAAAGCAAGAAGTAACAGAATCTAGTGAAAGGAGTTTGGGAACAAATATGTTATTATTACCACTCCTATTCACATTGTATTGGATATTCTGATTAGCACAATAAGAACATAAAAATAAAAAGACTGAAAATGAAAAGTGTTGTTATTAACAGTTTCATGATTACACAGAATGTTGAAGAAAATCTAGTAATTTTATATAAGGACTAATGAGAAGTTGCTGGAAACGAAGTCAATATACAGTAGACTCCCAGTTAACTGACACCCATAGGGATTGGTAGATGCCAGATAAATGTAAGTAGACTCTTCATTAATCAGAACTCAAGATTTTCCAGTTGCTTAAGTTCTGGTTAACGGAGAGTCTACTGTATTAATTATTGTCACTGGCAAGTGTATGTACCAGCAACATCCATTTGGGAGGTACAACTTTAAAATATACATTTGCAATAACAATAAATCTAGAAAGTAACATAAACCTAACAATATATGTGGAACAACTTTATAAAAAAAATAGATAAAAGTTACTGAAAACTTTTTAAAGACTTGAATGAATGCAAAGATGTACCATGTTAATGGATAAGAACACGGTATCACTATGGATAATCATTTTTTCCCAAATTAATAAATTCTATATATTCTAACAAAAATCTGAAAAATCTCCTCAAAACTTCACAAGACATTCCTAAAGTTAAGTGGAAAGTATAGGGTGGTAAATAACCAAGATAATTTTGAAGAAAAATAAAGAGGAAGATGGGACTTTGCCTCTTCAAGTGATAAAGCTAGAACAATTGAAGCGATGTGGCATTTGCATATAAATAGACAAATAGACAAACAGAACATAAAAGAATTATGGAAGTAGACACACATATAGATGAAAACTTGACATGTAACAGGATTATAACTCAATGGGACAACCACAAACTGGTTAATAAGTGATGCTGGGACAATTAGCATTTGTTATGTTAAAAAAATAAGAGGTACAGTCATACATCAGAGATATTGCAGGTTCAGTTCCAGGTTACCACAATAAAGCAAATATTGCAATGAAGTGAGTCATAATCTTTTTGCTGGTGACGGGTATTACTTTCAATTTGTAAAAAACACATCTGTGAAGCACAATAAAAAATGGTCTGCCAGTATTTTTTTTCATACCACAAACAAGATTCCAAAGTGAATAAAATATAAATGTTAAAAGTAAAAAATTCAAGCTTTCAGAGGAATATATAATAGAATGCCTATATGACCTTGAAAAAAGAGTAAAATCTTAAAAAACAAAAAGAGTAATTCATTCGGGAAGACTGGCACACAGCACTATATTAAATCAAAAAGTTCTGTAAACAAAAGACAACATATACAAAATGAAGAGTAAACCACAAACTGGAAAGAGATATTTGCCATGCATTTAAAAGGTAAAAAAGAGTATAACAAGCATACATTTTTAAAAAAATCTCCTAAAAAGTAAATAGGAAACAACCCAATGGTAAGGTAGATGAACAGACAACTCACTTAAGAGAAAGAGCTAGTTCATTATTAAGCATATGAAAAGATGCTCATTTGACTAGTAATGAGAATGTATAAATTTAAAACTATGAATGCTATTTTACATCTGGCAAATTGGTAAAAATGTAAAAGTCTGAGTCAACCAAGTGTTGGTAAAGATGTGAGAAATGTAAATTAGCTCAAGTTCTTTAGAGAATAATTTGACAATGCCACATAAAATTGAAGATGCACAAATCCTAGGACCTTGTGATTTCCTTTCTGTCTCAACACTATAGAAATTTGGACTCTTGTGCACTCAGACACATGTATAAAGATGTTCGTTGCAATTTGTGCAGAGCTTGAAAACAGCTTTCTATCAAAAGAAATAAATAAGATGGTGTTTTATCAGTGGAATGAGATAATATGCCACTGTTAAAATGAATTAACTAGATCTGTACCATGGATGAATATAAAAAGTATAATGTTATATGTATAAACAAGTTAAAAGATACTATTTATAGGATTTTGTTGAATATTAAGACACAGAACTATATCACATAGTATTATGGAAGGTTTATATATGTGTAGAACAAAGTATAAAAACATTCAGGGAAATGGGATTTACCAATCTTAGAGCATCATTACTCCTGAAAGGAAGGGAGGAGAGAACTGGGTTGGGAAGGACTTTAGCTGAATCTGTAACATTTATTTTATTTTATTCAGTAGGAACAATTTATTATGTGGTTTTCCTAATATAAAAGTAAAATCGTATTTATAGTTTATTCAATATTTATAAAAAGAATAAAAGAAATAAAATGTGTGATCTTTAAAGATGAAAGACAATTGCTCTAGAAATTGATATAGTATCTTGAAAACCAACTACGGTTATTTTAACTCAGAGCAAATTTTATCACACTTTGTCCATATATAAAAATGTTATTTAGTGACTCCTGTCAGAAAATGACTTTAAATTTTGTATTCTAACAGTTTTTGAAGGAGCTACACTCTTATACCCAGTTAGGCTGTATTTTTTTTCATATTTATTTTTATTTTTCAGTTACATTTGACATACAATATTATATTGGTTTCAGGTATACAGCATAGTGGTGAAATATTTATATACTTATAAAATCCTTATTCTAATAAATCTGGTTTCCATCTGACACCATATATAGTTATTACGGTGTTATTGACTATGTGCTCTATGCTGTACTTTATATCCCTGTGACTATTTTATGACTGAATTTGTACTTACTGATTTCTTTCCCTTTTTCACCTACCCCCACCCTCTTCCCATCACCCCAACAAATCTAATGCCCATCTTACACCACCCATAGTAATTGCAACATTATTGACTATATTCCCATGTTATACCCTATATCCCCATAACTATTATTTTGTAACCACCAAACTGAACTTCCCAATCTCTTCCCCCTTATGTCACCCTCTTCCCCAACCTTCCTCCCATCTGGCAACAAACCAAATGTTTTCTTTATCTATGAATCTCTTCCTGTCCCACTTGTTAATTTTCTTCTTCGGATTTCACTAATAAGCAAAGTCTTCCTCTGTCTTCCTCTGTTTCACACTACACTCAGTGCAATACCCTCCCCCCATGTCTTTGTCTTGGTGCTTTTATTTTTTTTTTTTTTTTTTTTTTTTTTGCTATGTGGGTAGCTCCCTGATTGGGAATCGAACCCAGGCCGCAGCGCTGACAGCGCCAACGCTGAAGCCTTAAGCCACTGCACCATCAGGGAACTCCTGTCTTGGTGCTTTTAATCCATTTAAATTGAAGGTAATTGTTGATGTGTACCTATTGCCATTTTATTGTTCATAATTTTGCTCCCCCCTTCACCCCCATCTTAAAGCATTTCTAACATTCCTTGTAATACTGGTTTGATGGTGATGAACTCCTTTAGTTTTCTCTTGTCTGAAAAGCTCTTTATTTGTCCTACAATTTTGAATGATAGCCTTGATGGGTAATCTTGGTTGTAGGTATTTGCTTTTCATTCCATTGAATATTTTCTGCTACTTCTTTCTGGCCTGCCAAGTTTCTGTCAAAAAATCATTTGATAATCTTATGGGATCTCCCTTATAAGTAACTACTTGCTTTTTCTCCTGCTGCTTTTATGATTCTCTCTTTGTCTTTAACCTTTGCTATTTTAATTATAATGTGTCTTGGTGTGAGTCTATCTGGGCATCTGGGCATATCTTGTTTTATCTGGGCTTGTATGTCTGTTTCCTTCTCCAGGTTAGGGAAGTTTTCAGTTATTATTTCTTCAAATAGGTTCTCAATTCCTTATGTTCTCTCTTCTCCTTCTAGTACTCCTATGATGTGAATGTTGTTGTGCTTGATATTGTCCCAGAGACCTCTTAAACTATCCTTATTTTCTTTGGATTCTTGTTCTTTTTGCTGTTCTGCCTGGAAGCTTTCTGCTACCTTGCTTTCCAATTTGCTGATTCTACCTCTGCTCCATCTAGTCTGCTGCTGATTCCTTCTATTGCATTCTAAATTTCAGTCATAGTAGTCTTCATTTCTGACTGGTCCTTTGTTGTTGTTTCTATGTCCTTCTTTATGCTTACTATTTATCTGATGAAGTTTTCACTAAGTCCTTGAACATCCTTTAAATCATCATTTTGAGCTCGTAGCTGATAGTTTGCTTGCCTCCATCTTGGTTAGTTCTTCTGGATTTTTCTGCTGTTCTTTTATTTGAGACATAATTTTTTGTTTTCTCATGTCTGTATTTGTTTCTATGTATTAGGTAGATCTACTATGTCTGGATAGCCTTATGTAGTAGGTGTTCTGTGGGGCCCTGGCACTCTCTTCCTGGTTACCTGTGCTGGGCGCTCCTGTAGATTCTGGCTTAAGCCTGGTGTTGTGCATGGAGCTACTCAGCAAAAGTCTCGGAGCACACCAATGCCAGTCACAGCCAGGTGGGGCCTACAGACTTAACTAATTTTCCAAGGAGGAATGCAATGTGAGTGGAGTTGGCTGCTCCCTGGAGAAAGTGCCTCTAGTGTTGGCAGACTTGGGTGAGGTGGGGTCCCAGTAAGTCAGCAGGGTGAAGTGAGTAAAGCTCAACAGACCAATCAAGTCCAGATTTGGCTGTGTGGAGACTAGCACAACACAGAAAGATGGCACCCACCAGCCAGCTGCATGGGAGGAGGGCACACTGAGGGAAAATGGTGGCTGTCCTCCAGCCCTTGTTCCAAAGTCACACAGAGGTCTGCCCCCTGTATGCCTCCAATGCCCTCTAAGTCACTGTCCTTCAGCTGGAGCCCAGGGTGAGTACCCACAAGTGACTGTGTCTACACAGGCACTTTCAGAGGACATCTGGGTTTCCTAGAGCCTTCCATCCCATGACCATGGACAGTCAGAGTCCCCATGGTTTTTCACCATCAGATGTTGTGTTCCTCTTCCCAGCACCAGTGGGCCAGGCTAGGGAGCCTGGTATGGGGCTGGGATCCCTTGATCCTCTGTGGGGAACCTCCTCAGCTGAGATATCCCTCCTGATTCTCTACCACTACCAGAGGTTTGGCTCCTTTTGTGTCTGCACCCCTCCTACCAGTCACACTGTGGCCTCCTCTTTTTTTTATCCTTAGTTATAAAGCTTCTGTTCCGCTAGACTTTAGATGGCTCTCTATGTGAGTTGTTTAATAATTTAGTTGTAAACATTTTATTTTTTTTTAATATGTGAAACAAATACCCTAAAAATGTAAAATCAGTTAAATTTATATGGTATAAGTGGTGCTGCTTATGTTATTTTATGTGCTTTTCCACATCTTTGGTATATTTTGTAATTAAAAATATTTTTAAGACAAAAAGTGAGGACAAGGTATAAAAACAAACTAAGTGTGCTTCTGCCAAAACATTTCCTCTGACGTCCAGTGTAACGTTATGTAAGTCACTTTGGCCAAGAATGTTTTTATCTATCAAATGGGAAACTGGATGAATTACCCTCTTTGGTCCTTCCCAACTCTGGCATTCTGCAGTTCAAAGGTGAGAAGGAGCCAGATTAGCAAGAAGTAGGTTCTCTTACCTGGACAGAGAAATACAGAACTAATGCATCTCTAAGACTGACCTCCCTCAAAGAAGTGTCTTGCTGGGATCTGTTCATTCTAAGCAGCAGTGTAGACTCCATGTTCTGCCCAAGTCATGCATGAAAGCAAGGTACTATAATTGCCTTTGTCATGCAAGGCCTAAGAATCTGGTTTTCTCAAAATTTTATTATAAGAAGAGAAACCAGGGACACATGGGGGGCTTCATTCCTGAGGCTGGAACCATAGAGAACAGGTCATAGAAACAAAGGTAGAGACCCTAAAGTTTTGCTACTACTAGAGGTATTTATTTTTCTCTCTGGTGTTTCTTCCTCTTGTAGCAAGGCCCAGTTTACTGTTTAGACTTCCCTGAGATTATGACCTCAATCCATGCACATCTCAGTAAAGCTCAGTAATGAACAGAATATCCAGTTCTTTATAGCCCATTCCAGTGAGCCTGATTCAATTAGTCTATGGGAAATCCAAGGAAGCTGTTTTTTGTGTGTGTTTTTTTTTTTTTTTTGGTTGTTGTTTTTATATTTTAAAAAGTACATTGCTAAAGTATAATTGATGTAAAATAAATTACATATATTTAAAGTGTACAATTTGGTAAGTTTTGTCATATGTCTATGACCATGAAACTGACTCACTATCAAGGGAACAAACATGTCCATTATTCCAGAAAGGTTCCTGGTGCCCTAGTGTAAATCCTTTCTGCCCTTCTCCCTAGGAAATCACTTATTTGCTCAGTTCGCATTATCTAGAGTTGTACATAAATGGAATCAGATGAACTATTCTTTTTTTGTAAGACTTCTTTCACCCTGCATAATTATTTTGATGTTCATCCATTACATTGAGCATATAAATTGTTCTTTTTTTTTTTTTTTTGAGTAGGATTTCAACGCATGGTACCACAATTTGCTTATCTATTCATCTATTGGTAGACATTTGGGTTAAATTTTGGGCTATTATGAATAAAACTATGTACATGTTCACATACAGGACTTTATGCAAACAAATGTTTTCATTTCTCTCTGGTAAAACTCTAGTAATAGAATGACTGCATCATAGGTAAGTGTATTCTTATCTTTACAAGAAACCAACAAACTGTTTTCCAAAGTGGTTGTATCAATTTACATGTCCACTAGCACTGTGATTTTTCTAATTCTTCTATCCTCAACAATAACTGGTATTGTCAGTCATTTTAATTTTAGCCATTCCAAAATGTATGCACTGATATCTTAATGTTGTCTTTTTTTTTTAAGTTTATTTTTTCAGTTACAGTTGACATTCAATATTATTTTATATTAGTTTCAGGTGTACAGCATAGTGGTTAGGCATTTATATAACTTGTGCAGTGATCCCCCCAATTAGTCCAATACCCATCTGATACTATACATAGTTATTGATACACTATTGACTACATCCTCTCTCCTGTAGTTTACATCCCCATGACTGTTTTGCAACTACTAATTTCTATTTTTTTAATCCCTTTACCTTTTTCATCCAGTTCCCCAACCCCTGTCCCTTCTGGCAACCATGAGATTGTTCTCTATTTCTGTTTTATTTGTTCATTGATTTTGTTTATTATATTCCATACATAAGTGAGACCCTATGGTATTTGTCTTAGTCTTACTTATACCACTTAGTATAATGCCCCCCCCCCCAGGTCCATCCATGTTGTTGTAAATGATAAGATATTCTGTTTCATGGCTGAGTAATATTCCATTATACATAGTATGTACTACCTCTTCTTTATCCAATCATCTGTTGATGGGATACTTAAATTGCTTCCATATTTTGGCTATTGTAAATAGTGTGGCAGTGAACCTAGGGGTGCATATATATTTTTGATTTAGTGTTTTGGATTTCTTCAAATAAATGCCTAGAAATGAGATCTCTGACTCATAAGGTAGTACCATTTTTAATTTTTTGAGGATCCTCCATACTGTTTTCCATAGTGGCTGCATCAATTTGTAATGCCACATGCACACACACAAAAAAAAGGCATGACAGTTCCCTTGTCTCCACATCATTCCCAGCACTTGTTATTTGTTGGTTCATTGAGAGCCATTGTGACAGGTGTGAGGTGATGTCTCATTATGGTTTTAATTTGTGTTTTCATGGATAATGAGTGATGTTGAGCATCTTTTTATATATCTAGTGGCCATCTGTATGTCCTCTCTGGAAAAATGTCTATTCAGATCCTCTACCCATTTTTTAATTGGATTGTTTGTTTGTTTGTTTGGTGTTGAGTTCTATGAGTTCTATATAAATTTTGGATATTAACCCCTTATCAGATGTATCATTGGCAAATATCTTTTCTCACTCAGTAGGCTATCTTTTCATTTTATTGTGAAAAATATTTTAGTTTGATGTAGTCCCATTTGTCTATTTATTGTTTGTTTGTTTCCCTTGCCTGAGGATATAGATTAGATAAAATATCACTAACAGCCATATCAGAGAGTTTACTGCCCATGTTTTCTTTTTTTTTAAATTTTTTTTTATTTTTATGTTTTCTTCTAGGAGTTTTATGTTTTCAAGTCTTACATTTAAGTCTTTAATCCATTTTGAGTTTATTCTTGTATATGGTGTAAGAAGGTTATTCAGTTTTATTTTTTTACATGTATCTATCCAGTTTTCCCAATATCATTTCTTGAATAGACAGTGTTTACCCCACTGTATGTTTTAACCTCCTTTGTCATAGATTAAAGGATTATATAGTCATGGGTTGATATGTGGGCTCTCTATTCTGTTCCATTGATCTTTGTGTCTGTTTTTATGCCAGTGCCATGTTGTTTTTATTACTGGGGCCTTGTACTATAATTTGGTATCAGGTAGCATGACATCTCCAGCTTTGTTCTTCTTTCTCAAGATTACTGTGGCTACTCAGGCTCTTTTGTGATTCCATATAAATTTTAGGATTAATTGTTCTAGATCTGTGAAAAATACAATTGGTATTTTGATAGGGATTGTATTAAATCTATAGATTGCTTTGGGTAGTATGAACATTGTAACAAAGTGAATTCTTTCTATCCATATACAAGGTATGTGCTTCTATTTATGTGTATCTTCTTTAATTTCTTTCTTCAGTGTTTTATAACTTTCCAAGTACAGGTCTTTTACTTTCTTGGTTAAGTTTATTGCTAGGTATTTTATTATTTTTTGTTACAATTATAAATGGAATTCTTTATTTCTTTTTCTGCTAGTTCATTATTGGTGTATAAAAAATGCAACTAATTTCTGAATATTAATGCAACCAATTTCTGCTACTTTACTAAACTTATTTATCAGTTCCAATATTTCTTTGGTGGAATCTTTGGTTCTTTCTATATAGTAGCATGTCATTTGCAGATAATGACAACTTTACTTCTTCTTTTCCCATTTGGATGCCTGGGTCTTTTTGTCTTATCCATTCAGCTATCCTATGTCTTTTGATTGGAATATTTAAGCCATTTACATTCAAAGTGATTATTGATAGGTACATATTTATTGCCATTTTATTATTCATCACTACGTTCTTTCCACCACCCCACCTCCTTTCTTCTTCTTAAAAAAGTTCTTTAACTTGTATCACTGGTTTGGTGGGGATGAACTCCTTTAGCTTTTTCTTGTCTGAGAAGCTCTTCATCTTTCCTGCAATTTTAAATGATAGTCTTGCTGGGTAGAGTGATCTTGACTGTAGGACCTTCCTTTTCATCACTTTGAATATTTCATGCCAAAGTTTATGTTGCAAAATCAGCTGACAATTTTATGGGAGCTCCTTTATACGTAACTTGTTGCCTTTCCCTTGCTGCTTTTAGGATTCTCCTTGGTTGTTAACTTTTGCCATTTTAATTATGTCTTAGTGTGGGTCTCTTAGGGTTGATCTTGTTTGGGACTCTGCACTTCTTGGGCTTGTATGTCTAGTCTATTTCCTTCACCAGGTTAAGAAAGTTTTCAGTCATTATTTCTTCAAATAAGTTCTTAATCCCTTGCTTTCTCTCCCCCTGGTACCCCTATGATGCAAATGTTATGCTTGATGTTGTCCCAGAGGTCTCTTCAACAGTCTTCATTTTTAAAATTCTTTTTTTCTTTTTACTGTTCTAATTGGGTGTTTTTTGCCACCTTGTTTTCTAAATCGCTGATTCAGTCCTCTGCTTCATCTAGTCTGTGGTTGATTCTTTCTAATTCATTTATCGTTTCAGTCATTGTATTCTTTATTTTTTACTGGTTCTTTTTATTGTGTCTATGTCCTGTTTTATGCTTGTTATCTCTATGTTGAAGTTCTCACTAAGTTCCTTGAACATCCTTATAACCATTTGTTTTGAACTCTGTGTCTGGTAGGTTGCTTGCCTCCATTTTGTTTGGTTTTTTGTTGTTGTTGTGGTTTTTTTTTTTACTTTTCTCCTGTTCTTCCATTTGGAACATATTTCTTTGCTTCCTCATTTTGGCTGCCTCTCTGTGTTTGTTTTTGCATATCGGTAGATCTGTAGGTACCCTGTGGGGCCCAGTGGCATAGTTTCCCTTGTTACCTGTGGTGGGTGCTCCCAGAGTGTCCCTTGTGTGGGATGTGTGTGCCTTCCTGTTTTAGCTGAGCCTTGATTGTTATTGACTTACCAGTGAGTGGGATTGACCCTCAGGCTGACTGGCTGTGGAATTTGGCCCCATCTATAGCTTACAGGCTACTGTTCTAGGGGTCTTACACCATTGTATGTGATCTATCCCAGTATGTGATCTATCTGGTGCCTGTTCAGACCATCCTTTGGGTATGCCACTTGTGGGACTAATTGGGTCATGCTCTGCTGTGATCTGAAGCCAATCTCCAAGTATGTTGGTTCTGGAGCATCTTAGAAGGGTCTCCTATGCAGGCCCCATTCAGCCACAGCCTGTGACTGGTGGGGACTACCTGATAGAAGCTACAAAGTGACCTGAAATTGGTGACTGTCTGTGTTGGACCTGGAGGCATATGGGAGAGGCCATACAATGAACCAAGAATGGTTGCCACCAGTACTATGCCTGGAGTAGCTCCACAAAAAGTCTAGTCCACCCTGAAGTCTGCTGCTACCTTTTGGCTCTGGAATTCTTGGCAGCTGATAGAGCTTCCTGCAGTATAAAATTTGGTTGAGTTGGGGTCTCAGGGAGTCACCAGAGTAGAGTAAGCGAAGTTCACCAGGTCAATGCTGATTCAGATTTGGCCATGTGGGAGGAGGTCTAAACACAGGAAGGATGGCACCCACATGTTGTCTGTCCCCACATCTTTGTTACCAAACTGGGCATTCCCCAGGGTAGTCCCTAAATGGAATATTGTCCAACACATTTCCTATGTCAGCTTCTCTTTGGTAATTTTGGTTTGCCACCACCTTGAGTGACAGAATAAGAGAGTTTTTACTCTAAAGAATATGACGTTTAGCTTCCCTTGTCTGGCTTCTCCACCAGGACAACATAACATACTCATGGTGCCATTAGATAGGAGTGAATCTCAGAACATTACCACCAAATAGCTATGTAACTCTAAACAAGTAACATAGTCTCACCAAGTCTCAGTTTCTTTATTTAAAATACAAGGAAGTTAGACTTGTGGTTTTCAGTGGTTTTTATACTGTGCTCTGATAAGCTCTGGCATTCTGTGAAGTACCTAAGTGGTTGCCTCTACCAAAGATGTCGATTTGAAAAATCACTAGATAAAATGATTCAAGCCTTTTCCAGAGCCAGTATTAGACAATCTAAATTCTACAGGAATGGATTTATGCCACCAAGAAAGTCTATTATAACCCAAATGCCAAAGATTATATTCACCATCTGTGCTTTATAGCAGATATTACAAGATATGACTTGGAAGCCACATTTCACACGCAGACAGACTTGTTTGATTTTGCCTGAAGAGTGCTCCCCGCCCTTGGTATCTTCTTAAAACTTTCCAAATTTGAAGTATATGACAATTTTGAAATCTGCACAATTCAGAGGCATATGGCTCAGTGGACTGTCATGATGTAAACACACACCTTTGCAATCACCATTCTGGGCAAGTTATAGAACAGTATCACCATTTCAGAAAGCTCGTCTTCATAATTCCTCTTAATTATTTCCTCCTTTCTCCTTTCCAAAGGTAACCACCATCTTGACTTCTTACATTGTAGATTGGTTTTGCCTCTTTTAACATTAATTCAAAGGAAATAATGTAGTATACATTTTCGGAGTTTGTCTCATTTGTTCTATATTATATTAGTGAGATTCATCTATGATTTTGCTTGTATTGGCTTATTAATTTTTATTTCTGAATAGCATCCCATTCTTAGAATATACCACAATTTATCCATTTTATTGTAGACAGACGTTTGATTTGTTTCTACAATTTGGCTGTTATAAATAATGATGCTATAAACATTCCTTTAAATGTTTGGAAGGCCATACACCCACCCATTTTGCTTCTATTACTCAGAGTCAAATTGGTCATAGGGTACGTGTGGTAATTTTAATATATGTTCATAATTTCTTTGACCTTGCTCCCTTCAAAAGGGGGAGTCTAAACTTATGACCCTCAAGTGTAAGCTGAACAATTGACTAACTTCTAATACTAGAATAGCAGAAGTTACAGTGTGTTACCTCCAAGACTAGATCATAAAAGGCATTATAGTTTCTTTCTTGCCCACTCTGGGGGAAGCCAGCTGCAATAACATGAGAACATTCAATCCTATGGAGAGGTCCACATAGTTAGGAAGTCCTCCTGCCAATAGTCATTTGAATGAGCTATCTTGACTACATTCACATCACAATAGTCATGTGAATGTAGTTAAGTCTTCAGAAAAGCTGATATTGTGACTGTAAACTCATGGGAAACCCTGAGCCACAAACTATATAGTTAAGCTACTGTCAAATCCTGACCAACAGAAAGAGTGACAGCATATGTCTACTGTTTTAAGCCATTAAGACAATATTGCTGCTATGCAGCAATAGATTACCAATATAGAAAACATGTTCAATCTTAGTAGAAAATGCCAAAGATTTTTTAAAATTTACCTGTACACTACCATTGTCTGAAAGTTTTAATTGTTCTATATCCTTGGCAATGTTTGAAATCTGTAGTCTTTTTCATTATAGTTCTACTGGTGGTTATGTAGAACTACATTACATTTTGGTTTATTATTTTTTTTGAGTATTTAACATAATTTTATTTATTGAAAGAAAATCCAAGGGGAAACAACATACTGCTATCTGAAACTATTTAGCAGAAGGAAAATATCAAAAGGAAAAAGTAAGTTAAATCTAAATTTTTGAGATCTAAAATGTAACTAATATTCAATATAAATTTAATGCAATGTGTACTTGATTAAACTTATACATTTAAATATACTGATGAAACTCAAGAAATAAAAATGATACCCTGGAAATCCAGGACAACCATTAAGAGTCATAAGAAAACAAACTGAAACTAACAAGCTAATCCCTATTTCATAGAATTTTCCATCATTTTATTGAGAAATAAGAATACGTTTTAGCTCAACTTATGGAAAAATAGTACAATTGAAATTAATTTTCTTTTTAGAACTCTGAGGGGTATTTTATTTTGTTATGTCTTTTTTTAAATTCATTTTTATTGTTAGACTTATTGGGGTGACATCTGTTAGCAAGGATTACATAGGTTTCAGGCATACAATTCTACAGTGCATTGTCAACTTGATGTATAATAAGTTCACCACCTAATATGATTTCTCTTTCCATCACCTTGTATTTAGCTTCCCCCCCTCCTCCCCCCCTCCCCTTTCTCCCCTCCCTGACCCACTCAACATTTTGGTTTAATTTGCATTTCTCTGATAACTATTGAAGTTGAGCACTTTTAAATATGTTAATTAGGCATTTGGATATTCTTTTTTTTTTGCTTTGATGGAATCTTTTATATATTTTTCTATTCAGTTTTCTATCCTTCTCTTATTGATTGGTAGGAGTTTCTTATGTTTCCTTAATATGGTCCTTTTTGTAGTTATGTAGGTTAAAAATACCTTCTCTCAATTTGTGACTTGCCTTTTTGCTTTCTTAATGATATTGTTCAATAAACAGATATTTTTATTATTAATCTTTTAATAATTTATTAATCTTTTCTTTTAACATTTCACTATTTAATATTTTTCTTTAATTTTAATGTTACTTTGTTAATATTTTCCTTTAATATCCTTAAGGTTTTGGTGTTTTATTTATAAATACTTGTTTTTCCTGGAGTCATGAATATATTCTCCTCTATCATTTCCTAAAAGCAGTATATTTTGCTTTTTACATTTAGATCTACAATCCAATAAAACTGAGGTGTGTAGAAGGGAGTTAAGTTTCACTTTTCTTCCTATGGATATCTAATAAAATTATTTTTTCCCCCACTTAGCTTGTCAGCTTTTCCAAAAGTCAAGTGTGTACACATGTATCTCTTCTGGGTTCTCTATTCTTTTCCATTGGTCTATTTATTTGCCAACTCTTGTGTCAATATCACTTTTTAAATAATTATAACCTCAGAAAAAGACTTGATATCTACTAGAGCAAGTTTCCCCACATCATTTTTTTTCTTCAAGAATGACTTGACTATTCTTAGCCTTTTGCATTTTCACACACATTTTATAAACATCTTGCTGATTTCCACAAAAACCTGGTAGGGTATGAATTGGGATTGCCTTATATTGATAGATCACTTTGGGGGGAATTGCCATTTTTATATTATTGAGACTCTTAATATACCTCCATGTATTTTTTA
Source organism: Lyroderma lyra (assembly GCA_004026885.1). Taxonomy (NCBI): domain Eukaryota; kingdom Metazoa; phylum Chordata; class Mammalia; order Chiroptera; family Megadermatidae; genus Lyroderma; species Lyroderma lyra. The sequence goes on from PVJL010000918.1 coordinate 278,493, forward strand.
TGTTCTTCACCGTCTCTCAATATTTGATTTTTAGTATTTGGGAGCAGAATATTACATATCTTCATGAGCTTTTTTTAGGTATTGATATAGTTTGATGGTGAATTGTATCTTTAAAAAAATTTTGTTGTTTGTGATTGGTATTAATATATAGACATTCAGTTGATTTTTATTAATATGTTGACCTTGTATTCAGCAAACTTTTGCGTCTGGTCACTTATGTTGAGTTCTATCTGTGCATTAGATACCCAGAACTTATTCACCTTATAACTAAAAGTTTGTACTCTTTGACCAACATCTCTTCTTTTCAATCCTACAGTCCCTGGAAACCACTCTTCTACTCTCTGGTTTTATAAGTTCAAATTTTTTAGGTTCCAGGCTTTTGCATAAGATAAGGAAATAGGTAAATGCTATACTCACCTCCTGCTATGAACATATCACAATGACAACTAAACTATTGAACAAGCATCATTGAGAATTGCCTGAATTCTAGCTGAACAGGTGTCCTATAACTAAGTATGTGCAGAAAAAAATGACATCAAGACTAGGAGGAAAAGAGATCCAAGATGACGGAGAAAATAAACACTGTGCCTGCTTTATTCTGTGAACACATTAAAATTACAACTAAATTATTGAACAACAATGTAGAGAACCATCTGAAGTCTAGCTGAACAGAAGCTTTATAACTAAGGGTGAAAAAAAGAGGAGGGCACGGCGAGACTGGTAGGATGGGTACAGATGTGAATGAAGCCAAACCTCTATTGGTGATAGAGAATTAGGGGGGATATCTCAGCCAAGGATCATTCCCTCCAGAGGAGCGAGGGACTCCAGCCCCATACCAGGCTCCCTAGCCTGGACCACTGGTGCTGGGAAGAGGAGCACCACAACATCTGATGGTGAAAAACAGTGGGGACTCCAACCATCCAATTGGGATGGAAGGCTCTGGGAAACCCATATGTCCTCTTACAGTGCCTGTGTAGACTCAGTCACTTGTGGGTACTTACCCTGGGCTCCGGTTGAAGGACAGTGACTCAGAGGGCATTGGAGGCATACAGGGGGCAGACTGAGGTGTGTGGCTTTAGAGTAAGGGCTGGAGGACAGCCACCATTTTCCCTCAGTGTGCCCTCCTCCCATGCAGCTGGCTGGTGGGTGCCATCTTTCTTGTGTTGCACTACACCCCACGTGGCCAAATCAGAACCTGATTGGTTTGTTGAGCTTTACTCACTCCACCCTGCTGACTCACTGGGACCCCCACCTCACCCAAGTCTGCCAACACTAGAGGCACTTTCTCCAGTGAGCAGCTAGCTTCACCCACATTGCCATCTTCTTTGTAAAACTATTTAAGTCCACAGGCCCCAGGCTAGTGGTAGCTGGCATTGGTGTGCTCCAAGACTTTTGCTGAGTAGCTCCATGTGCAGCACTGGCATCAAGCCAGAGTCTACAGGCGCAACCAGCACAGGTGACCAGGGAGACAGTGCCAGGGACCTGCAGGACACCTACTACAAAAAGCTATCCAGCAATATGGGAGACATAGCAGATCTACCTAATACATAGAAACAAATACAGAAAGGTATCCAAAATGAGAAAACAAAAAAATTATGTCTCAAATAAAAGAACAGTAGAAAAATCCAGAAGAAAAACTAAACAAGATGGAGACAAGCAACCTATCAGATACAGAGCTCAAAATGATGATTTTTAAGGAAGTTCAAGGAACTTAGTTAAGATAGCAACTTAGAGAGATAGCAAGCATAAAGAAGGACACAGAGGGAGATGCAATAAAATGGTGGCATGAGAGGGATCACTGAAAAACTTCTCTGAAGGTTACAACTTAGAAAACACCTATACCTCAACCAAGGACCCTCTACACATTGCACAATCACAGCTAAGAAACCCATGCATTGCATTAAGATACCTACAGGTGGGCAGAGGGTTAAACAAAGAAGAAATAAAAGGGAAGAGCAAGGACTTGGCCACTCAGGTCCCTGCTTGGAACTCTACCACTGGGAGAGAGAGGAGCAAGAAGGCGGTTGGAGAGCACTCCAGGCCTGACTCGGTCCGAGGGACAGAGGGTAGGAGGCTCACAGGTGGGGCAAGAGATACCATAACCACTTCATTTTGGCCCCAGGAGATACAGACCACCTGCAAACTGCAGCGGCTGGATTTCACTCCAGTTCTCATAGGAGGAGGAGAAGCAACTGGGCTGTGAGGAGCTGCAGCACAAATTCTCTGGCCAGGAAGGAGAAGGAAAGAGAGGGCTTCATGTGTGTTTCTCAGCCCACAACCAGAGTGATCTGAGAGACCACAAAGAGGACTGACCCCAAAGCTCAGGGCAGAATCTGTGCATGGGCAAACAGAGAACAGAAAGGTGCAATCATACCCAAACTCTCTGTACAATCCCCAGAGCCACAGGGAGAAAACAAAGCTGCAAACACCCCTCCCCCATAAACCTCTGCCCACCCAGTATCAGAAGCAAACACCAAAGAAATTACAACTTGGAGGGCACAGAGAGGCTGCAAAAAAATGAGAAACCAGAGAATTAAAGAGATGGGGACAGGTGACCCATCAGAAACTGAGCTCAAAGCAACAATTATAAAAATGCTTAAGGAATGGAATAATAACTTCAACAGAGAGATAGCAAACATTAAAGAAGACTTACAAATCATTATAAAGGACCAGACAGAGATAATGGCTACATTAACTGAAATGAAGAAGGGAATAAAAATCACCAAACTAGAAATAATAGAAGTGCAAAGCAGTGATGTGCAGGAAAAGCCAGTACCCATTTAGAACAGACAGATATAAGAATCCAGAAAAATGATGGTTTAAGATTCCTCTGGGACAATTTTAAGGAAAGAATATTAGAATCATAGATGTTCTGAAAGGACAGAGAGAGAGCAAGGGATCAAGAAATTATTTGGGTATTTTGTTCACCATCATGATTTATCAGTATTCATCTTGAGTTTTAGAAATATTGCATTATAATAAATATCTAGATGACTGGAAAAAAAAGAAATTATTTGAAGAAATAATGAATGAAAATTTTCCTAATCTGGTGAAGGAAATAGACATACAAGTCCAGAATGCATAGAGAATACCAAACAAGAAGATCCCAAACAAGAATACACCAAAATACACCATAATTAAGATGATAAAATTAAAGAAAAAGAGAAAATTCTTAAAAAAGCAAGAGAAATGCATAGTAACTTAAAAAGGAACACCCATTCGAGTCTCAGCTGATTTCTCACCAGAATCTTTACAGGCCAGAAGAGATTGGCAGAGAATATTCACTGTGCTGAAAACCAAGGATCTACAACCAAGAATAATGTATCAAGCAAGAATAGCATCCAAAATTGAAGTACAGACAAAGAGCTTCTCAGGTAAGGAAAAGTTAAAGAAATACATCACCATCAAACCAGTACTACAAAGAATGTTTGAGGGACTTCCTTAAGATGGGAGAAGGGATGGGAGAGTGGGTAAAATAAGGGAAAGGGATGGAGAAATTTAGTTTGATTGTTAACATAGAATTGAAAGTAACAAAGAAACAAATCTCATGGACACAGTCAATAATTTAATAGTTACCTGAAGGTAAGAAGAGGCGGAGTCAGGGAGAAGGGACAGGGACACAAATATATGGTGATGAAAAGAGAACTGACTCTGGGTGATGAACACATAATACAACACACAGAAAATGTTATGTAGAATTGTACACCTGGGACCTATGTAATTTTTACTAATCAATGTCACCCCAATAAATATTAAAAAATGAAAAGAAAAAAAAACCAAAAGTAGGTCATAGAAACAACAACAAAGAACCAGTCAGAAATGAGGAACACTGTAATTGAAATTCAGAATGCAATAGGAGAAATCACCAGCAGACTAGATGGAGCAGAGGATCAAATCAGCAAATTGGAAGAAAATTAGCAGAAAACATCCAGCCAGAACAGCAAAAAGAAGAATCCAAACAAATGAGGATGGTTTAAGGGACCTCTGGGACAATATCAAGCACAACATTCACATCATAGGAGTACCAAAAGGAGAAGAGAGAACACAAGGAATTTAGAATCTATTTGAAGGAATAATGACTAAAAACTTCCCTAACCTGGTAAAGGAAACAGACATACAAGCCCAGGAAGTACAGAGAGTCTCAAACATGATAAACCCAAATAAACCCACACCAAGACATATTATAATCGAAATGGCAAAGGTTAAAGACAAAGCAGGAAGAGAAAAGCAACTAGTTACTTATAAGGGAGCTCCCATAAGACTGTCAGCTGATTTCTCAACAAAAACTTTGCAGGCCAGAAGGGACTGGCAGAAAATACTTAATGGGATGAAAAGCAAGGACCTACAACCAAGATTACTGTACCCAGCAAAGCTATCATTCAAACTTGAAGGACAAATAACTTTTCAGACAAGAGAAAACTAAAGGAGTCCATCACCACCAAACCAGTATTACAAGAAATGTTAGAAGAAGTGCTTTAAGATGGGGGATTGGGGGAGGGCAGCAAAATTATAGCAATAAAATGGCAATAGATACACATCAACAATTACCTTCAATATAAATTGATTAAAAGCTCCAATTAAAAGATATGGGGGGTATTGCACTGAGTGTAGTGTGAAACAGAGGAAGACAGATGCACATTGACTTTGCTTATAGGTGAGATCCAAAGAAGAAAATAAACAAGTAGAACAGGAACAGATTTATAGATACAGAAGATATTTGATTTGTTGCCAGATGGAGGAAGGTTGTGGGAGGGGGTGAAATAAGGGGAAGGGATTGAGAAGTTCACTTTGGTGATTACAAAGTAGTAGTTATGGGGATAAAGGTGATAACATGGGAATATAGTCAATAATGTTGTAATAACTATGGGTGGCATCAGATGGGCACTGGATTGTTGGGGTGATGGGAGGAGTGAGGGAGGGGTAGGTGAAAAAGGAAAAGAAATCTTAAAGTACAAATTCATAGTCAGAAAATAGTCACAGGGATATAAAGTGTAGCATAGGGCATATAGTCAATAACACTGTAATAATGATACAATGTGTCAGATAGGAACCAGATATATTGGAATAAGGATTTTGTAAGTTATATAAATGTTTCATCATTATGCTATACACCTGAAACCAATATAATATTGTATATCAGATGTAATTTTAAAATAAAAATAAATGAGAACAAAAAGAAAAAAAGAAAGAAAAGACTAGTAGGAGAGGGAGAGACAAGAACAGGCTGGTCCAACACCCATGTGTGGCCAAAAATCAGGAGGGGTATCTCAACTGCAGAGTTTCCCCTGAGAAGTGAGAGATCACAGCCCCTAACCAGGCACCCTAGCCCAGAGTTCCAGTGCCAGGAGGAGATGCCCTCATAATTTCTGGCTATGAAACCAGTGGAGATTTTGGCTGGGCAAGACAGGGGCTGGCTTAAGGCCCAGGCATTCCTCTTAAAGGATCCAAGTAAGGACTTATTGATAGATTCACATGCTCTGGTCTACAGCGGGCAATAGTTCTAATGGCACCAGGGACATGGGGGAGGAAATGAATTGTCTGGCTCAGGCTAGGGCTGAAGTGGCAGCTTTCTCCCGGACAGAAGTACTAACAGAAACCATTGTTTCTTTGTTGAAAACCTCCCCAACCAAGCCTGCACATGCAGGTGGTCACCTATATGATTCTCCATCAATCTAGTTAACACCACTAGTCACCCTGCCCTGGTGATTCCATCTTGTGGGCCCACTCAAACTGCTTACAGTGTTTTTTTTCATACAAATGTCCTGTCTTGGCTCATGCTGCAGATTTTCCTAAACTCTTTCAAAGGTTCACAAACCCCAAACAAACAATACCTTGCCTCAGAGTGCCTGGTACCTCTTGCTAAGCAGCCCCAAGCCTGGCACTAGTGTCAGTCAACTTCATTTTACAGGTTAGCCTCTCTCAGGCATCTTCTTGCTCAGCACAAGTAGCAACCATCTGCAGATCACTTTGTAGCTCATACTAGGTGGCTCCAGGCAGGGCACAAGCAGCGGCTGACCTTGGCCTGCACCACAGGCCCTGCCCAAGAAGACCCGGAACCAACAAACCTGGTAGCCAGCTTCAGACCACACCAGAGAACCACCCAACCACCTCCACAAGTGACACACCCAAAGGGCAAACTAAGCAGGCACTAGAAGCCCATTAGAGTGAATCCTGCTCCACAGGATCAGCCCCTGCACAATGGCCCCTTTATTGTAGTCATGGCCAATCCTCATAACCAGTCAGCCTGAGGGTCAATTTCTCCCACTGATGTGTCTGCAGCAATGAAGGCTCAACTACAAGGGTACATACAACCAACACAAGGGACAAACCTAGAGCAACTGGGTTGGGTGACCAGGGAGACTGCAACAATGGGCCCCATGGGACACTTACTATTAATACATAAGGCCACTCTACTAAGATCAGGGGACATAGAAGCTCCACCTAATACAAAGAAACAAACACAGGGAGGCAGCCAAAAGGGGGAGACAAAGAAATATGTCCTAAATGGAAAAATTAAACAAAACTCTAGAAAAAGAACTAAACAAAATGGAGGATAGCAATCTAGCAGATGCAGAGTTCAAAACACTAGTTATAAGGATGCTCAATGATCTCAGTGAGAACTTCAACAGAGATAGAAAACATTAAAAGGGAGATAGCAAACATAAAAACCAGTCAGAAATAAAAACTCTAATAACTGAAAGGAAGAATATATTAGAGGGAATCAATAATAGATGAGATGAGGCAAAGGATCAATTTAGCAATTTGGAAGACAAGGTAGAAGAAAATACCCAATCAGAAAGGCTAAAAAAAGAACTTAAAAAAATGAGTTTAAGGGGCCTCTGGGATAACATCAAGGGTTTCAAAAATCACATCATAGGGATACCAGAAAGAGAAGAGAGAACTAGAAATTGAAAACTATTTGAACAAGATGAACCCAAACAGGCCAATGTCAAGACACATCATAATTAAAATGCCAGAAATTACAGACAAAGAAAGAATCTTAAAAGCAGAAAGAGAAAAGCAGTAAATTACCTACAAGGATGCTCTTATAAGACCATCAGCTGATTTCTCAACAGAAACTTCACAGGACAGAAGGGATTGGCAGAAAATAACTATTCAAAGTGATAAAGAGCAAAGACCTACAACCAAGATCATTCCACCCGGTAAAACTATCATTTGGAACTGAGAATGGATAAAGAGCTTTCCAGGCAAGAAAAAGTCAATAAAGTTTATCACCACTAAACCAGTATTACGAGGAATCTAAGAGGAACTTCTTTAAGATGAAAAAAATAAAGATTAAAAAAAATAGAATAATTAAATGGAAATAACTACATATCTATCAACAATTACTTGAAATGTAAATACATTAAGTGCTCTAATCAAAAGATGGCTGAATGGATAAGAAAGCAAGACCCTTACAAATGCTGCCTTGAAGAGACTCACTTCAAACTGAAAGACACACACAGACTGAAAGTAAAGGGATGGAAAAAGGTATTTCATACAAGTGGAAATGAAATAAAAAAGCTGATGTAGCAATACTTATACCAGACAAAATAGACTTTAAAACAAAGTCTATAAGAAGAGACAAAGAAGGACCCAGCAATTCCACTTCTGGGTATTTATCTGAAGAAACCCAAAGTACTAATTCAAAAAAGACATATGCATCCATATGTTCGTTGCAGCATTATTTACAATAGCCATGATATGGAAGCAATCTAAGTATCCATCAATAGGTGAATGAATAAAGAAGTAGTATATATATACAATGGCATATTACTCAGCCATAAAAAATAATGAAATCTTGCCAACTGCAACAACATGGATGGACCTAAAAGGTATTATGCTAAATGAAATAAGTCAGACACAGAAAGAGAAATATCATGTGATTTCATGTATATGTGGAATCTAGAAAACAAAATAAATGAACAAATAAAACAGAAACTCATGATACAGAGAACATTTTGATGGTTGCCAGATGGGAAGTGGGTTGGAGGGATAGGTGAAAAAGGGGAAGGAATTTTAAAAATCGATAGTTAAAAAAGAAATGGATAGTTACAAAACATTGATAATTGTAGGGGTGTAAAATATAGCCCAGGGGATATACTCAATAATATTGTAATCACTATGTATGGTGTCAGATGGGTACTAGATTTGTCAGGGTAATCACTTTGTAACTTATATAAATGTCTAATCACTATGTTGTACACCTGAAACTAATATATAATACTATTCTTTGGCAACTGTAATTTTAAAAATTATCAAAAATTTTTTTAGATTCCACATATAAGTTAGATCATACAGTGGCTGTCTTTCTGTGTCTGGCTTACGTGACTAAACATAATTTCCTTGAAGTTTATGTTGTCTCAAATGGCAGGATTTTCTGCCTGTTTATGGCTGAATAATATTTACTTGTGTAAGTGTGTATGTGTGACATTTTCTTTAATTCATTCATCTATCAGTGGACACTTAGGTTATTTCCATATCATGACTATTGTGAATAATGCTGCAATAAACATGAGCTTATATGACAGATTCTGACAATACAATTGTTGTCTAGGTTGGCTAAAGATTCCCGGTGCTTCTTAGTCATCTTCCCAGAATCCTCTCTGTCACCTGTTATTTTCAAATCTCATAAAAAATAATATTGATAATCTATTTATAATACTTCTTTCTTAACATCCTGATCTTCTACACTAATTAACAATTGTCTAGTCCTAGCTCTATACATACATTTAACAGGCTTTTAAGCTCATCATTATTTTTTTTTTCCATTATAGCTTCTTCATTCTTAGATTTTCCGTTTGAATTCATTTTTATTATTCTAGAACACATCTTTAACTAGTGTATTTTAGAAGGTTATCTTGGTGGTGGTATTTTTTTGCCTACTTGGTAACATATTTCTATTGACTTTACCCTTAAATGGCATTTTGTCTAGGTAAAAAATGCTACCTCAAAATTCTGTAGATATTGTTCTGTGGTTTTCTAACATTTAGGGTTGAGTAAGAGGCTGAGCTGACTTATCTTTCTCTGCAGTCGTCTTACTTTTTAATTTTGTTTTTAGCTTTCTTTTCTTTGGAATTTAAAATATTCACAATATTTATCTGATTGAAAATTTTTTTCATAAGGTTTTTGTTGTTGTTGTTTGTTTGTTTGTTTGTTTTTGACAGTCTGAACCCTTTGAGTTCCTTAATAGTACCCTTTTTAGTTCAGATGCAGAAATTTCTTTTCTTCTGGGAATAGCTTCTGCTTGATGAATTTTCTATTTCTTTCTCAAGTACATCTCTTGATTTTAAGATGTTGCTTTTTTCCCTTCAGGCTTCTATTTCAGGAATCTTCTCTTTGACCACTTTATCCTTTGCTATAGTAGGAATAAAATAATAAAAGCAGTAGTCTTGTTTGCCCTCCTTGCTTATTCAGCTGTAACGGAAAGACAGGCCCTTGCCCCTAAAGTTCAGTGAAATCTTCCATCATCTTGGTGGTAGAAATCAGGAGGGGGAGGCTACTCACTCCCAAATCACATCCCTAATAAATCAAACTTCTTATTGTCTTACCAAAATCTATAGAATATTCTTTAATTCCAACTTATAGAAACAGGGATTTTTTTCTTCCTTTTTATTATCATATTTTCTATATTTTTGGAGGGACTTTCAAGAGGGGGGATTTTAAGTCCACCTTATCATAATGCTGTGTCTGGAACTCAAGCCAATGAATTAATTTTTTAAAATATATTTAGACCTAGGTCAACAAATTCAAAGTAAAGAAAGGGTTAAATTTCTTCCACAAGTGTCAGCAAAATAAGAAAACTAAAAGAGGAACAGGCTTTGCTGAAGAAACTTACAGGGTATATAGTCATTGAGGAGGAAGGCTTTCACAGACGAGAAAGCTATTGCTCCTCCTTCCACAGTTCCTCCGACTACCATACATCGATAGACAAGCAGGACCCTTCCCAGACGTTAGCTCAACAGCAGACACAGACAAGATAGATCTTGGATGGTGAGTGATTATTCTTATTATTCTTTGAAAGGCAATTTTGAATTAAGTTACCTCAGCGGCAGGCTAAGGTTGAGAATGGTGCTCTATTTTCTGTCTTTCCTGCCCTCAAATGCTAATATGTATTAAGGACATACTCATACTGAAGCCAAAAATAGAAACACACAGAGAAAGAATAGTCTACACTATGAAACATAAGCGAAAGTCCCAAAGCCCTTCTCCCCTTCCTGGAGCTTCCACTCTATGTTAAAGCCATAACTCTAACAAAAGAAGCTCTTAAAAAATTATTATCAAAGATATTGGACGACCACTCAAAGGTAAGAATTATTGAACTGCCAAAAATTGTATTGGTCATTGTTTTTTACAAAGTGATTCATTTTGATTTTGTAACTTTGTTTTTCAAATATTTTAAGTTGCAGTTGTAATTTTTAAGAATCGTGAAATTTTTAAATGTCTGCTTAAGTATGACAAGGGATAGGCAGCAGATTTTGTGTATATCAAGGTCAATTTGGCCTGGGGATGGGATAATGAGATAGAGAAGGTAGGAGACAGGCAAAGAAAGGAAGAGGAACAAGAGGTGTAAGAAGAAAATGCCGAACCCAGATGATGAGTCACAAACAGGCCGTGGGATATTCTGAGCAGGGTGAGGTAGTGGAAAGAAACAAGAATAATTCAATTACTTACCGGGTAGTAAATATGCTTGATGTGCTGTGCACCTACCAGTGTTGTTTCACTGACTTCTAATCTTCCCAATGACTCTTGGGCAGTTAATATTATCATTGTATTCTATGAATGAGATAACTGTGACTTAAAGAGACTAACTGAAATTTACACTGCTCATAAGGAGTGGAACTAAACTCTTTCTTGCCACTTTACTCTGCATCACAACATTTCTCGATGCCCTAGCAGGCCCCCCTGGCAGTAACTTACTGGAAGAGGTCACACCCACTCTTCTCTTGGATGATGGCACTGAGGTCATTCACTGTTTATTACTGTTCTTTGAAAATCTAAGTAACCCTAATCTACCTAGTGTTTACTGGTGTGGGAAACAGTTTTCTTACTTTTATTTCAGAATATTAAAATTTAATTTCCAAGTAAAGATTGTTTTTCCTTACAGTGGAATTTTGAAATGATACACATGCATGAAAAAAATTTTTCAGAATTTATAATTTTTGTGGGACCACAGAGGGGGTACCACTTAATTATGTTAAAACTGCCTGCAGATGTCTGTAGAAGCACAAGCCACTGTTTATATTGCTCTCGTTAAGATTCTCTTTGTTTCATTGTGTCTGAAAATTCATTATGAGCAGGAAATTTTAAAATATAAGTGGCTGATAAATAATATTTAGTTTTATCTGAAATAATAGAAATGCAAATTAAAATGGTGAAATATCATTTTTCTTTTATCAAAGGGGCAAATATTTTGTTTAAAAAGCAAGTTAAGAAAATAAAATTGTTTTTTATTTTCTAAGGTTTCTAAGGTGGGAGGAACATTTATACCCTTATTACTAGATGATGGTAATATAATCTTTCTGGACAATAATTTGGTGATACATATCAAAGCCCTTAAAATGTATATGAGTATGCCTTTTAGCTAGATCAACTTGTAGGAATTTATTGTAAGGATATAATCATGTATGTTTGTAAAGTTATAATGAGATGGATATTTTTGTTGCCATTGTTTCTAATAGGAAAAATCTTAAAAATAACTTAAATATCTAAACCTAGGTAATTGGTTAATTAGGGAATATCCATAATGGAATATCATGCAATCATTAAAAATTCTATTGTAGAACAATAATTCTTAATGTGTTTAGCTTAAGAAAAAAACCCAGAATATACAGTGCTTCTACTTTTATACATGATACCTGTATATGTACAATGTTAGAAATACAGATGATTTTTATCTTCTACTTGGTGCTTTTAAACTGTAGATCTACAGGCAAAAAAATAAAATTCAATATTTAAGAAAAAGAAATCAATATTTCATAATTTGTGGAATTTCATTGTTAGGGCTTTGGCCCTTTGTGTTTAAGCTTTTTGTATCTCCAGTCATCTTCCAAATACTATACTCACTCTACTCATAATTTACTAGATCCTAATAGGCTTGTTGTCATAGGATGCTCTATGTGGAAGAGACCCGAGCTCTCATTTTCATATTTTATGGATATGATGGCATGACTCTAGAGTGAGATGCATGTTGGGAGAAAGGACAGAGTGGCTCAGTGGCCACACTTTGGAACCAGAGTGCTGAGGTTTGAATCCCAGGTTCTCTCACTTTCCAGCTGTATGACCTTGGACAAATTGCTTCACAATTGTAATCCTTAGTTTCTTATCTGTATAATGGGGATAATTGTGACTTGTCATAAGATGGCCGTGTGATTTTAATGAGACAACCCATGTAAAGTGTTTAGAACTTTGTTCTGATGAGTACTCAGTAATTATTATTAGTTTTTTTAAAATTACTATTACTGTTAGGATTAGGAAACAGAAAATAATTGATTGTCGATTACTTGATGGCCATGCTATGACTAGAATTCAGAAAGGTTTTTTTTTTTTTTTTAACACAAGTGCCCAATACCCTCTGAGCTGTCAGAACAAGCCCAGGCTGGGCTCCAAAGGGAGCTGACCTGAATGAAGCAGGCAGAACCCAAGGACACGGACAGCCACTTCCAGGGAATGACTCTGATCAAAGTGGGAAACCAAATACTGGAGATGAGGATGAGGCTAAGGAAGCTAAGAGCCAGGTTGGGTGTAGAAACAAAGACTGAAACAAAGAACTAGTGCTGGAGAGGACATGATTCAGAGACACTGCTGAGGCTTTTATAGACCGCCAGTTGTGGACTTTATGGGAGGTCAACGTGGTTTAAAGTGCCAAGGTCTGGGTGACTTGCAACTATAGCTTTGAGAGGATGCCTGACAGGTAGTATTAAAAGAGGATAAGGTGGAAACTTGGAGGGACCAGGACAAGGAGCTCCCAGAGCCCAGGCATGCAGTTGTGATTATCCTAAATTCACAGCCTAAGTCTGAAGAGTCATAAACAAAGAAAGATAATGATAAATTTTGCTTTAAAAAATTCCTCTGACAGGAGAGTGAAGAACTGATTTGGGGTGACAGCAGATCATTTAGAAAGCTGTTGTAATAATTCAAGGAAAGGTGTTGAGGACATGAAACCAGGGCAATTATGGTGGAATCAGACAGGAGAGGATGCATTTAGAGATTTTTAAGCACCAGAATTGACAGGATGTGGGGACAGATGTGGAGCTTGGAAAGAAACATCTAAGTACACAGTGGCATCCTTCACAAAATGGGAAATATAGAAAGTGGATTGGGTTTGGGCCAGGGGGGAAGAGAGGACAGAAGTTGAGTTCATTTTTTACATGAATTTGAGATCCTGTGGAGCAGCTGGACGGTGGTGTGTAAGTAGATACATGGATATACAGGTGCAAAGCTCAAGAAAGAAGTATGGGCTGGAGTAGACATTAAGAGTCCTCAGCTGATAGTTGAAATTCTTGTGGGTGAGATCACTAGGGAGAGGGGACGGTAGAATGGGAAGAAATCGAGGATGGAATCTGTAAGACTTTGACATTTAAGGAGAAAGATGAGGATGAAAAGTCCAAAATAGACACCAAAGTGGGACTAGAGAGCTTGGAGCAAAGCAGGAGAAAGAGATGTCATAGAAACCAAGGGAAGAGAGAGATGCAAGACAGGTTAAGTGTCCATGGAAAGATAAAGCATATTTACCAATCTTTTACAGTGAGAACATGAAATATGACGGAAAAAGTGACTGTAGGAACTAAGTGTCAAGGGTTGAATTGTGTCCCCTAAAGATTCATATGTTGAAGTTGTGACCCCCAGTACCTCAGAAAGTGATTGCGTTTGGAGATAATCAGATTAAAATGAAGTGACCCCAAATCCAAGATGACTCGTGCTTGTAAAGAGGAGGAAACTGGAACACAGAAATATGCAAAGCAGAAGGTAGTCACAGTGTCGGATTCTGCAGAATGGTGAAGTAGGAGAATGACTGAAAATGTCAATCCAGAGGACTTTGATGACCTTTGCAGAACACTCCCAGTTGAAAAGAAGAAGATCTGAGAGAGCTGAGAACACGGAGACTGCAGGTAGAACTGCTGCAAAATGTTTGATGATGAAAGGGGGCCTCTTCACTGAACCAAACTCACCTCCACTGTCCCTAAAGAGTCACATGGAAACAAATCAAGAGCGAGTCAGCCAGACCTGGAGTCTCCTAACTTACCAGCTAAATACAAGAGAGAAAAGTCAATACTACTTATTCCACCCAAAACTGGTTTAGGAAAGATTTCAGGAAAAAGGGATTTTTGCAGCTGTCGTACGTGCTAGGGTTTTGGTACTGATTCCATCCTCTTTTGTTAAGCCATAAGAAAGGCGTAATTCAGAGGTGAATGGAGAAGCATTAAAGCATTTTCTTAGAAAGCTTTGACATTAAAATAAGTCTCAGTGATATTATTGGTCAAACAGCCAATGTCACAGTTCTATATTAGCGGTTCAAATTAATCGGATTTGACTAAAAGATGTAATAAAAGACCTAATTTTAAAAAAGGAACACTTAGTTAAGTAAATTAATTAGTCAATACTAGCCAGAAATTAACCACAGTGTAAAACCTGGAGTAAATAACTACCCAAAAGAGAAATCTAGATTGTCACCCCATCTTAGAACTATTTTCAAACAATTAGACAGTAAGTCTTTATCAAGAGCCTAAAAGGTTTTGTTTGTTTGTTTGATTAATCATTTGGTGAAACCTGTGGCCCTTCCCAAGGCCATGACTGCAGCTATCAGCCCTCACATCTCCCTGTGCTTGTGGACTGGTTTGGTGATCCACCGGGTGGCAGGACTCCATCTGATAACTTTATGGGATAGATCAATTAGGATAACCTCAAAGAATTTGTAAATGGAATTTTCACCAACTCAGTGAGAATTCAGGACTCTCAGAGCCCCAGAGTGGCGTCCTGCTCCCTCTCTGGCAACACACTGAAGGCTTCAAGCAAACTTTAGCTGGTTAACACTGTGATAAACAGGCTCAGAAGCTGGGTACTTGTGGCCATCACGGCACACATGAAGCTGATACATGACATGACCTTGCTTGGCCTTGGTGCTTTATCGGCTGGGTGGGGCGGGGTCTCTGTGGAGCGCAGAGAGCTGGTGGTACTCCCTACAGCACATCCTGAGAAAAAGTGCATTACATCAGACAGTTTTTTCCTCCATAGCTCCTGGATGTACTTGTAAGCACCCATCTTGGCTTACCTAATGACTGTGGCCAGACGGAAAGGAAAGAACCTGATGGTTTTAAGGTACCATGAAGAACCCAGAAGAAATAGCAACATGCAGTTTTTGCAGTCTAATTAGGAACAAAACCCAACAATTATAAAGTGACAAAAGCAATTTAATGCAGTTAATAGTTAAGTGATTTAAAAAATAAATATAAATGACAAAAAATTATTTTCACTAGATATTAAGCTCCAACTAGATAGTTTTGTTTATCAAATTAAACAGTAAAACAATCCAATTAGAAAATAAGCAAAAGATATAAAAAGACATTTCCCCAAAAAGGATATACCAATGACAAGTAAGCACATGAAAAGATGTTCAGTGTCATTCGCCATTATAGGAATTAAAGTTAAAACCACAGTGAGATATCACTACGTACCTATCAGAATGGCTAAAATGAAAAATAAGAATGTAACCTCATCGCAAGTTGTGAAGCATCTGCACAATCAAACACCCATTCTGACCACTGGCTATTTCTCTATGTTCTAGTAATTTTTTCAGTTCATTCAGCATTTTTGTTCCAGGCACTGTGCCACACAGTAGATACATCAAAGATGAGTAAACACAATTTCTATCCTCAAGAGCTCAGTTTAGTGGCAAATATAGCAAATGTAATGATTTTTTTTTTTTTTATAATAATGGTGTGTGAGCTTCTACTGGACCACAAAGGTATCTGTTTTCCACTTTTAAGCAATATTGTGTCTTGGATAAGTTGCAGAGTTTTGAGTCTGTCAAGCTGGTGTCAAATAATAGGTAGTTGATAAAAAGTTCTATATTTATCAGCAGTAGCACCTTGGACAAGCGATCCAAGCTCCTTGCACATCAATGCCCCCATCTGTGAAATACAGCTACTAGTATTTACCAATGCCATGGGGGCTAAAAGAATGTATAATGGATGTAAAGTCTTGTGGAAATAAAATACTTTAGGCTTCGCAATCTTTACTTTAAAATCTATTATTTCCTATATTTTAAATTAAGTCTTAATTTTCTCTAGTTCTGCCTTTTCTGATTTAGTTCTAGCCAATAGATTCTTACCTGTAACCCAGAAGTTGCTACAGTAGACCTCCTAATGTTAGATAAGAGAAAGGCAGGTTCATTGAAGGGGAAAAAAGCGAAAGCCACCTACAATGTATTAATATTGTATGGAAGGGTAGGATGCCGAAAACATTAAAATAAAATCCCATCCTATGATTGAGCATCATGTGTCTTCATTGTCTGTGAAATCCCTTTAGTAGCCTTCTGGACTTCCAATACTTTATGCTTGCTATGTCTGCTTTCAATTTATAAAGACTTTTTTTGCCCATTAGTCATTGTGGTTAACGTATTCAAATTTGCACTTCTCATTCTAGAAGATATATAAACTACCATTTTTCTTTTTTCTTGAACACGTTTTCTTTTTTTTTTTTTGGTAGTTCCCTGAGTGGGAATCGAGCCCAGGCCACGGTATTGAGAGTGCCGAAGCCTAGCCACTACACCACTAGGGAACCTCCATTTTTCTTTATTGTAAAAAATGCTTATTCCTCCTGCTTTAATAATTTCACTTTTAAGGATCTAGATAATTAAATAATAAGTGGGAGGAAAACAGAAATGTACACAAAAATTATTATTTCAGTATTATGTAATATAATGAAAAATAAGAATCAACCTAAGTTTTTCTTTCATATTAGGTAAATGGTTAAGTAAATTTAAAATGAAGTTAATAATGACTTTTTAATGACAGAAGAAAACATAAGATTATGAAACTATCAGGAAAATAATGCATTGCTTCTCGGCCTTTTGGCTAAGATCAAGTGTAGAAAATAATGCATAGAAACAATACAGTGAGCAAATATGTCAAAGTAGTCACAGCGGTTACATCTAGACAGCTGGGATTACAGAAATAGGGACTTTTTTCTTGGACTGAAATTGCTAAATCTACAGTGAACTTATGTTGCTTGCCTAAGCAGAATGAAATCGAGTTTAAAAGTAATGTGCTGGTGAGGTCTAAGTCAGGAGGGGCAAACAGACCGCCTCTGGACGCCCTTGGGTGACAGAAGTGAGGGATGCAGGCCCGTGGTGTGTTGTATCCTCGTGATGTGTGAATGGCAGAAGGTGCATTACACCAGCAGCCAAGCCTCATCTCAAGTGATGCTGCTGCTCGTCACTCTGTTGTCCTTTATGCAGGAGTGTGGTCCAGTACAACCTTATCTTACTTTTCAAGTGAAGTCAGAAAAGTAGATGTATACGTGCCATCTCCTGGTTTTCACATACATAATGCCTCAATATCTGGATGGGGTGGCTTGACCCAGGCCACCATTTTTTACCTCTGACCTGTGTTAGTACAACAGATGTTTGGAGGAGGAGATAACTGTGGATGGAGTGGTTTAGGAATATATTAATATTATAAGATATTCCAGGCTATAGTGAATCAGAGGTAGAAGGGATGGGGGCTGAGACTATTTATTAACTTATTCAATAAAGTTTTATTTTTAAGAAAGTGAAGATCAATCAGATAGAGATCCTATTTAGAAGCCATTAAGGGAAGAAGTTTCACCACAACCAACATTTCTTACCATGTGAAGGCATTATGGTACACCATACTGCATCATACAAAGGTTGACAATTAAGTTCACAAACTCATCCTAGAAAAAGTGCTACATACCTTATTGCTGAATACCACTACAGTCACCTTCAAAGTATTTTTCTTAGGAAGCTATACACCGGCAGCAGCACCTAGTCCACACTTCAAAGCAATTTTGGAACACTTTTTATGATACGGCTATCAGAGCTGTCATTGTATGACCTTGATGTCCTGAATGTCATCAGAATGTCTTATTTTCAATATTTCCTTTATCTTTGGGTAAAGAAAAAAGTGATTGGGAGCCAGATCAGGTAAGCAGGGAGGGTATTCCAATACCGTTATTTATTTACTGGCTAAAAATTCTCTCACAGACAGTTTAAGCTGGTACATTGTCATGATGCAAGAGCCTTGAATTGTTGGCAAAAAGTTGAGGTCATTTTTGTGTAACTTTCTCACACAGTCCTTTCAGCACTTCCAAATAGTAAACTTGGTTGACTGTCCAGTTGGTACAAATTCATAATGAACAATCCCTCTGATAGCTAAAAAGGTTAGCAACATCATCTTGACTCTTAATTTGGATCGATGGGAATTTTTTGGTCTTGGAGAATTGACTGACTACTGTTGTGCAGTTTGATGCTTTGTTTCAGGATTGTACTGGCACACTTAAGTTTCATAATAACAAGACCCAAAACATTGTCTTGCCTCTCCATAAGGTCTTGGCAAACTTTAACTCTCCTTTGCTTTTGTTCATCAGTTTTGAGACCATTTTTGCACACATCTTTCTCATGCCCAGATTTTCAGTTAAGATTTTCCTAATTGTTTCTCTATCAATGTTTACTTGGTTCTCACAGTCAGTCAACAATTTTGACACACAATTCCACAAATTTTTGCAATGTTGGCTGCTGTGACCTCTCTTCATCAGTGACTTTCTTTCACCTCAGAAAGACATTTAATTCATTTGTACACTGTCGTTTTCTTCATGGCATTATCCCCATAAATTTGGACTAACACACCCCTGATTTCATATCCACTCTTGCCAAGTTTAACAAAAATCTTAATAATTGTTCATTGCTCTAATTCAAGCTCTGGCATTCTCACAAGAGATCAAAACATGCAACAACAATAATGGTCACCACTCAGCAAAACACCGCCACATGTTGACATGAACACAGCTGTGAGACACAGTTATATCAGGGTTATGAAACCTTACTGAGTTGTTTGTACAGTGCTGCCCACGTAAGCGCACCGTGGCAAGTTGGCAAAATTAATTGTCAGACCTCATACATTAGTTCATTTAATCCTCACAACTCCAAGAGGTAGGTACTATTATTAGTTCTCATTTCCCACAAAAGAAAACTGAATCTTAGAGAAGTTAAGTAAGTTCCTCAAGTCACATACCTGGTAAAAGAGCCAAGATTCCAGATCCCAATTTGATTCTATATGAAAGCTTTAAACAAGCATGTTATATATTATGAGTGATCAGGGGAGGATGAGACAAGAAAGATTTGTGGGTGAAAAGATTTGAACTTGGAAAGAGCTGTGTTGGGTCAGGTTCTAAAACAAGCTCTGGCAACGAAGTGATGAAGACAAAAGCTTGAGAGCTTGGTCTGAGGTAGAGGTTGAAAACTAAAGATGGTAGACCCAAAATAATACATAGACAGTGGTCTTTGAAGATCTGGAGGAGTCATGTAAATTTAAATGTCTAGCTCTTCGGGGAAATCAGAATACCTGGTAACAATGGACCTGCATTCCCATATGATAATGACTGATGAATCTGGTACAGGCTGCTCGACTTTCAATGGGGTGTAAGCTCTTCTCTTCCCATGTGGCCTACTTTGCTCATTTAATTTTCTGCCAGGAACCTTCAGACACTTGAGTCTTTTTAAAAGCCTTGGTCTAGGAAGTGAAGCATCAGCATGTAGGAAGGAATAACCAAATGGAACTAGGCAGGTGAGAGCTGGGAGTACAGAAGCTAAGGATCCAGAAAGTATAATCCTGGAAAGACACTTTCTGAGGATGCCAGATCCTGATGCAGAGGCCATTAATCTTATTCCCTTCTAGCATGGTTGGAAGTAACCCCAAGATCGTCACCTAGGGATTGGAAGGAAGTGGATTGGGGGTAGAAAGGACTTGATTGAGGGCTCAATGGATAGAGTAGAAGTTTGATGGACATGGAGAATTTAGACCACAGAGAATAAAAAAGTTAATGTGACCAGTGAGTGGTTCAACCAAGATTCTGTTTCCAAGCGAATTCTCTGGCTTGCTAAGTGTTTTATAATTGCCAAGGTAAAAAAAAATTATTAAGAAAGAAAACAAAAAACCTAAATCAAGTCTTTTTAATGCCTCTAGTTGTATTTTCACAAGTCCAGGAAGAGTAATCCCTTTATACACTACTTAAGTATTGATCTGAGGGTCTCATTCAGTGCTGGGGAGCCTTAGGAAAAACATTCCCTTGGATTAAAGGAACTTTGGACTTACTCCTCTTACTTCTCTTCTCTTGCTTCTCTTACTACCTCTCCAAGCCTCATTTTCTTCGTCTCTTAAAAGGTTTCATAGTTTCAAGTTTTCACAAGGTAGCGATTAAGTGAATGAATGGAGGAATGTGAAGGGTATGGATCAGAGTAAGAAGGAATAGGTGATTGCTGTGATGAACAGGGATGAAATTAGGAGCCTTACATAGGTGTTGCCCCTGAATCCTTAAAATGACCATGTGAGCTAGGTATTACTTTCCCCCACTGCAAAATAAAATGAGAAAGTTCAGTTTTAGAGAGGTTAGTAACTTACTCATCCTCACAAAATTAGTAAGGAGCTGAGTGAAGAGATTTAGGCAAAAAGTTCCAAACCACACCAAACAATCATAGTCATATAACATTCTCAGCTAAAATTAAAACAGATTCAATCCTATATCCTGCTAAGATCTTGAGGTCACCAGCTGCGTGTCCCTGGTTGAGTGTCCTAACCTCTTTGAAAACTCAGTTTCCTCAACTGTAAAAGTTTATATGTTTATTGTATTAAATGAAGTAATGCATTTGGAGTACTTAGCAGAATACCTGGCTTATAAGTAATCAGCTAACAGATACTAACTTTACTAACATTTACTGAACCTGTTAGTGTACCAGGGATGCAAAGCGGAGTGAAACATGTCCCCTGCCTTTGTGGAACTCAAAACAGGACAGCTATACGAGTAGTGAAATTTTAACACAAAAAGGAAACTATTGTAACAGAAGAATAAATGACATGATTTGATAGGAGAAAGATAGAGATACGGCGAAAAGAGAAGGGAATGATGGCAGGGAAGGTTTCAACTGTGAACTGCAGAGTGATCTCTAAGGAAGAGTAGAGTTTGGCAGGCAAAGAAGGCAGGAAAGACATTCCAGGCAGAAGGAACTGCTTGTGCAAAAGCAGAGAAGGCAAAACCTCTAAAACATCTAGAAGGGTCAGGGAATAGTGAACAGTTCAAGTATGCTAGAGGGTAAGTTATATGGGTTGATTGATAAAAGCAGAAGAGAAAAAATTCGCTGCAGGCTGTGCAGGGCCTTGTGTGGTTTGCTAAGAAGTGTGACCACTAGCTCATGAGGAACAGAGAGCAAATCGTTAAGGCAAGAATATTTTGTAATCAGATTGTTTTTGATGAAAGAGAGTAGTAAGGTGAAGGTTAATGGAAGGAGACCAGCCAGGAGTCTACTGCAATAGTCTAGACAAGAGGTGACGAAGACCCCACAACTAGCTGCCAATGAATTGGAAGTGGTGGTAAGGAAGAGAAAGTGAAGGCTGACATAAATACAGTATGTAAAATCCAAGGTATGAAAATGGCTTGGTCCGTTCTTACCACAGTTACCCCAAAGGACCAAAATAAAAACAAAGAAAAGCCTCTGTTAAAAATAATCTCTTTTGTTTATATGCAAATAGGCCATGCACAGTGAAAATGTAACTCAAGCGAGATGACGAATGCAATATTTTGTCTCTAATCTATGAAAGGCAAACATTGAATTGGTTTACCAAAGCTGTCCTACTTAAACATTCCAACTCCTCACATTAAAACTATAGCCAACTAGTGCAAGGCTTACGTGTGATTGTTTTCCATCTTAGACCAGATTTAAGGAAAGCTATTTAAGGTCTTTTTCAAGAGGCTATTCCTTACTCATATTGTTGAAGAGTAGGAAAAGCACATCTTGTTTTACTGCAAAATTTCTTTCAAGTAGCACCACTCCTATGTGGTGGTGGACCTTTAGAATCTTCCAGAAAAAGGCATGCAAAGAGAGCTGCAAAAATTAAACCTCTGTGGTTCTGCACCACCAACTTGAAAATTGCAAATCCAGGTTGATACATGAATATTTTAAGGGTTCTCAGAAGTCTTCTGTGCATTGCTTTTGGGTACAAAGATGCTATAGGGAAGTGAGCCTTTGGCCGTATAATCCCCACTCCCTCAACCCTGTTGTGAAATGGAAGGTTTAAAAAATCCAGTGGTTTTTTTTTTTAAACAAGGTTAGTCATATTGGCTGTGTTTTGTGTGTCCCAACCTATTTTATTTTATTTTATTTTATTTTGTGGTGCAGCTTTCGTTTATACTCTTATATAAATATTTTGCATAAAATGTGCTTTCACAGATCTTCATGCTTGCTTAAATTTGAAATATGCTGCCATTTCTTAAAATGTGTTAGTTTTGTTATATATTATATATCATTCTCTGCACGTGTAAGAAAAAAATTATGGACTTAACTCTTTAAGCAAATTTTACATTTAGAATAGTACCTCATTTTATTTCTTCTGAGATTATAAAGGAAATGACAAGTGTCAGATGCTTTGTGAAAGAAATGACAGTTTCTCAGAATGCGTAAGTGCACACCCTTAAACAAACGGGGCACTTAAATTCAGAGATCACAATCTTCTGAATCTGGGTTTAATGTTCCCAGGTAACACTAAAGATTGAAAGAACAATAAGTTTCAAATCAGATATTTGTTGAATTCTGAATTTGGTATCAATTTTTAAACTTGTTGCTGTATGTGTTTCATTCATCTTGGAAATATTTTACATAGTTTGGTTATTTGCTAATAGGACATCTTTTGTGTAAAGTATCAGAGGAAGTTCTGAGATTGTCAGATTGTATTGTAAGCCTTACTGAATAGCTAGACTGTAGAATTATTAAATAAGTTAAGGATCACTTAGTCTACTCTTGCCTCGAGTGAGTTCTTTCTCCTGTGACCCCCATGACTGATGGTCATGCAGACACCATGACCACTATGAAGTAAAGGAGAACCAATGTCACTTGCAGAAGCCTAATCCTGAGATGGAAGGCCGGGGGAGTTTTTTGTTTGGTTTGGTTTTGAAGTTCTTTACTTTTGATTTTTGCAACGTCATTCCATGCAAAAGCAATAGAAACAACAGTCTTAACAAGAAGTTTACAATTGACTATTTGAATAAAAAATCTGTACATGTTATCATTTACAGCAATTACACATGGTAAATTAACTGTGTAAAAAGGTGTTCTTTCTAATCCCTCAGCTGCCTTAACTCTTGGGGTATTATTGGTGGAAGGCCTACTCAGCACTATTTGCAAGTACCAAATTAAGAATCTATAACATCCATAAAAATCTATTAATTTAACAGCTCAGTTTAGTATCTTTGACTATCCAGTGCTCTGTGTGAAGGGAAAAGCCACCTTGACATATTGACAAAAGGCCAAAAATTAAGTTTCCATAAAGATATGAAAGGCATCCAATTTTGAGACTACTTAGTCACATACCAGTAAAGAAAGCTGATGCTAGATTGGTCCTGGCAACACACAGTTAAACCCAAACCAACCACCTTACAAGTAGCAACTTAATGTCTAAAACACCTGGGTAAACCACATCGTGTGCTTGTCAGGTTAACCTGGAAGACCTGGGAATTAGGCAGTTAAGTTTGTTGCAAGATAGCTTCAAGTTCAAGTTTCATTGAATTTAGTAATATTTGCGATTTAAACCATGCAGAACACACTCAGTATACATAAAATTGTTTCTTAAGACAAGAATAATAATTCACCACGGGATAATAAACTATCAACAGAAACCACCCAGTTACAAATGCACAAGGCATGCTTGGCTGGCACCCAGTCAGGTAGAGGCAACTTGCTCTGAGTGGCCTCCACGTGGCACCAGTTAGCTCATGGCCCTGAGGTCTTTCAAGGGTTCAGTTAAACGCAGCTTTCCGGTCAGACTCGTTCTCCCCTTGGCAATCCACATGCCTAACTTTGGTGCGTGTATCAGGATAACACATCCAAGTTGTCCTGAGAGCTGGTCTGGGACTCAGGGCTGCTTTCTGTCGATTCGGTCTCTGTTTCTCCGAGATCTACGGGGTGTGTTTCTTGAAAATTATATCCTTCTTCAGCAGGAGGATCCCCAAAATGCAGAGCCACCTTCCAGACTTTGAATCGCTGATCCCACAATCGTCAACGATACTTCCTGAATTTGTTGGGGTTCTTGGGATGAATGCCAGGTTGTTGAAGGTGTCTTGGGGCTTCTTTAATATGACCAACATAGACGATGGACCTGACTTGATCAGCTTTCCATAGCTGATCTGCCTGTGTCTTCTTATCAGGACACTTTCATCTGTGTCCAAGGCGGCAGGCACTGCAGACACAGACTCCTTCTAATCAGAATTTCCCCATGATGGTTTTCTCTCTCTTCCAAAGTCATTTATAGGTTTTCTTTTATATCTGGCGATTTTGTTGTTGTTGTTGTTGTTCATTCTGGTCCTCATTTCATTTTTCTGTTGCTCTTGCCCAGTCTGTACATCTAAGACGTGGCTTTGGGCCTTGGGAGTGCAAAACTGTCAGGTCTGCGGCCGCTGGGCGGCTCTGCTGGGCCCGCAGCACCCCCTGCCCACCTCCGTCCCCCGGCCCCCCGCCGGGGCCCTGGCTTGCGCCCCACCTGCCATCTCCCCGGAGGAGGCGGGCAGCAGGCCTCAGCCACCCATTAACGTCTTCTCCACTGGCGCTGACAGACTGCTGTGGGAGGGGGAATTTTTTTCTTAATTGTGACCTTCATGACATAATTAGAATCTATGTCATGCTCTTGAGATGGTATTTAATCGTTGGGAGGTCATATTTAACTATGTTGTTTATGTGAAAATCACTTGATGGCGAGTACATTGACATTATTGGATTAGTGTAGTCCCTGCAGGCTCATGGAGGGCAAGGATGCTCTGGTCTTGCTCATCTTGGATCCCAGGACCAGCCCAGGGCCCCCATTCAGTTGGAGCTGGGCAAGTATTTGTCAAATGAATGAAGGCAACTTAAAAAGTAGAAATTCCAAATGGTGTAATTATAACTGTGAATGTTAAAGTATTATTGGAAAAATGGGAAATAATAGATAGAAAGATGGATTGGAACAAAGATCAAGCATATACGTGCAACTAGCGTCTGTAGTTACCACCAGTATCTATGGATGCCCTGGCTGCAACTCTGAAGCACTATCCAGCCCCTTTCATGAGGTGTTGGGCCACAGGCAGGCAGACAAGGTGGGAGAGAGGCTCTGAATGTGGTCATGCTGCTGTAATCCTGAAGGTTCTATGGGGTGAGTCGTGAGTCTTTTTGGTTCTACAAACAGCATTCCTTCTCTGGCTTAGCCTGTGATTCAGTTCCCTCCTGGCCCCCTGGAGCCTGTTCTCTAGTGATGGGCCTTGGTCCACAGAGAGAAATAATGAAGTGTCTCTTCCCACCATACTGTAGATACCACACTTCCCAGCAACTCCCCAATGTGCCATGTCTCCACCAGACCACAACCCCTCTCAGACCCTAGGTATGGAAAGACTGGTTCCTCAGTTGCTAGGGTTGTTGTCCTTGGCCTGAGATCTACCCAGTCCCACCTTCCTAGTTTTACCCACTTGCCCATACCACTAAAGTCACAGCTCACCTTAAAGGTCACACCACTCCCTGGTGCATTTTTCTAAAATGCATACATCCTGTTGCTTACCCTTTTGACAATTTTTTCCTTCACTTCCTTTTAATTTTCAATCCAAACAAATGTATTTTGCTGCTGAAGTTGGGTATGTTTTATTAATCTCATTTGAGAGAAAGTATGGACAAGAATCTTTTGCATTCACCTGATAGAATCTTACAGATAACTCTTGGTGTCCCTTGCCTTTCTGACTTCCCCTTGGAGGACATCTAGGCAACGATGTATCAACTGGGTCCTGGTGTTCGTGTTCAGGAGTTGATTGAATACAAGTTAAAAAACAATACACGTCGCCTCTTTTTTAGCATGCATGAATGGTAAGCGTAAATTTGCATCATGAGAAAGTGAATAAAAGAAGGTACTCCAGGGCAGTCAGGGAGACTGAACAAGTCAGCCTAGGACTAGAGGGGAGCCTGTGCTAAAGGCTGTAAGAACGAGGGTCTTGCCCTACCTTGACGACTCACTTGTAGGGTATAAATACCGAGGCTGCAAAATTTTGGCTCAGACAAAGAAAGAGACTCAACCTCTAATGCTTAACTGTATAAAATCTACTTTTAAATGTAGGGCAAGACTGTATCTCCTCTTCAAAGAAAAAAGAAACTTACTGTATTTCTAAGAATGTTCCTCCAGAAACATGGAACTGAAAGCTATTTTTTTTATTGATCTGGCCCTCAGAAAATAATGGGGCTTTTTCTTTAATTTACCTAAGGAATGGACGTAAAAATCTATAATTCTGCACAAGAAAGTGGCAAAACATGTCAAAATAGAGGGCAGAAATACAAAACTGGAGACTTTGACGGCAATGTTATATGTTTTGCATTTGATTGCAAGTGTACAACATAGAGAAGTGATCCTTTGGACTGTGAAATTGATGCTAATTTTCTTACCCACTAGTCTAGAAGCCGTCTAAAATGTCACATCATTCATTTAGTTACTTTACCAGGAATCAGTGCATGCGGTTAATGTGTGTAGTTTTTTTTTTAATTAATAGACTTTACTTTTAGTACAGTTTTAGATTTACAGAAAAATTAAGCAAATAGTACAGAGAATCCCCATACGAGTATATCCCCTTCCCTGCTCAAGTGACCCCTGTCATTACCACCTTGCATTAATGTTACATTTACTTTAATATACTTGTTACAATTAATGAACCAATATTAATACATTATTATTAACTAATGTTTATATTTTACATTGTTTCTCTATTTCTGTTCTACAGTTCTGTGAATTTTGACAAACTTATAATAACATACATATCCACATTTACAGTATCATAGAGAAGAGTTTCCCTGCCTTAAAAATTTCCTGTACTCCACCTATTCATTTCCCTTCACATACCCTGGCAACCACTGATCCTTCTACTGTTTCCATGGGTTTGCTTATTTCAAAATGTTATTGAGTTGGAATCATATAGTATGTGAAGTTTTCAAACTTGCTTCTTTCATTAAGCAAAATGCATTTAAAGTTCCTCTGTGTCTTTTCATGGCTTGATCTCTCATTTCTTCTTATCATGGAATTTTATTCCATTGTATAAATGTACCATAGTTTATTTATACATTCACCTATTGAAGGGTATCTCAGTTGCTTCCAGTTTTTGGCAATTGTGAATAAAATTGCTATAAATATTCATGTGCAGGCTTTTGTGTAGACAGAAGTTTTCAACTCATTTGGGTAAATACCTAGGAGCATGACTGTTGGATTGTGTGGTAGGCTTATGTTAAGTCTGGTAAGAAGCTGCCAGAACGTTCCAAAGTGCTTATAGTGTTTTTCATTGATATAGGCACCAGCAATGAATGAGAGTTCTTGTTGCTCCACATCTTTGTCAGCATTTGGTATCATCAGTTTTTGTATTTTAGCCTTTCTAACATGTGTATAGTATTAGTTCATTGTTGTCTTAATTAGCAATTCTCTAATGACATATGATACTGAGCATCTGTGGTGGGGTATATGATCAGACCCTTTGCCCATTTTTAAATTGAGTTGTTTGGTATTTTATCTTTGCGTTTTAAGAGTTAGTTGTACATTTTGGACATCAGTCCTTTATCAGATATACGAGGCCTCTCCGGAAAGTATCCAGCCATGTATTATAATATGAAAATAGAAGCATGTATGGCTGGATTTTTTTTTCCGAACAGTCCTCATATGTTTTGGAAATATTTTCTCCCAGTCTGTGGCTTGTCTTTTCATTCTCTTAGTTAGTACATTTATGCCTTATGGAGAAAGTGCTCTAAAAATGCAAGTTTACAGTAGCAGTAAAAGGAAAATTTCATAGCAAATGTTTTATGCCATCTCTCAGGTTGTGTCAGGGAACTCTGTTTGTATACCCAGCAGAGTTTTATTAAAAGGAAAGAGTCAGGTCTTGGAGGCTGTGAGTGACTATCTTGCATTATTACAGGTTGTGCAGCAGGACTGGGAATGAGAACAGGACCCAGCCCTGACCTGCATCACTTCTAAATTAAGAACAATTTGGGAACTGTCTTTACAGTCCAGTCCTGGGCCCCTTGCATCGATTATACTATGTATAAGGTATGAATCGCTGTCCATGAATCCAAGTATGTAAGAGCTGATCACTTTGTATTACTTTTAATTCAACCTAATCTACCTCTGAGCCCCCATTCTGCTAGCTGGACCAGAGGCTCTGTCTTAATCATACAGGAGAGCTCTTCCCCTCCTGCAGCCCAGTCAGGACTTAAGAAGCTCACCTGGTGCCTAGGAAGTGGTGGCAGGGCCTCAAGTCCCTAATCTGTCCTGATGGCTGCTGGCAACCTCACTATTTAGCCCACAGTGGTCTGCGAAGTCTGGCAGCTCTCTGCCCCCATGTCTCAGTGGGGAGTGCTATTATCTAGTGAGGCTGGGCCCCCTGAGCCAAGGGCACTCCTCTCTAGGTATGAGCTACCTCCCCTGGGGTTATTATACCCTTGGGAACACTAGGAAGGGGGTTTGGGTCCTACTGCTCACTGGACCCATACACCTCTGTCCTTCTCTCCCTTCCTCTTGCATCTCAAAAGTACTCCGCCTCTTTTCTCTCGCCTTTTAAGGCATCTGTATTCTCTCTTCTATGGGCTTTCAAACGGGTCCAGAAGTGCCTTTGATTTTAGGTTTCTTCTGCTTTCTCCCCTGCAAAAATCCCTGTGTCAAGAAAGCTCAGAGAACAAACAGTACCATTTCAATAAACAGAGCTACTACAATTGCTTGTGGAAACAATTTCCTACTTTCCTGGGGCCCTACCACCTGGGATACTTTAGACTGCCTAGGGGTCACCAGCCATGGGAAGCCATTTACAGAGAGCAACAAATCTATGGCTGGAATTGAAAAATTCAGCTGAGTGTTTAGATATTTCCACCTGCAGGTTTCTGGCTTTGCCTCCCAGAGTTGAACCTAACTAGGTGGTGCCAGGGGACTCTCTTGGGCAACACTGACAAGGACATCAGGAAGGTATCTGTTTCCCCCACCCAGTTACCACTATAGCCACTCCCTTCCTGCTGCTTTTCCTTGTAGATCTGGTTCTCTCAGACCTGACAACACCCGAGACTGAGGCACTGGAGGAAGCAGCCCCACACAGAGCAACTTCCTCCTCACTCGACACAAGCAACCGATTTTCATTCTGTTTCATCTCTTCTCAGCATTTGATGCTGTCGACCACCATTTGACCACCTTCTATGTTAACCCTCACTGTCCTTGGCCCTGATGACCCATGGGCAAGGCCTCCTTATCAGATTTTCAAGTGGCACAAGGCTTGGAAAGATGGCTAATACAATGAATGACATACCTGGGATTCAGAGTAATTTTGATTATCCCAAAACACTGATACACAAATAAGATGAGGCCAGAGGTTGACGATCTGACTTGACATGGCAAAAAAGAATCATGGTTGGCCAATGTCCCAGTGCAACTGTTATAGGTTAATTTGATCTCTGACTCTTTAACAAAAGTGATCTTGTCATTGCCGATCCCATTCTGTAAGATCTTCTGCGAAAAAAGTATGCTGACAAACTCAGGGAGATGGGGACCAGGGGGTGAGCCACCAAGTTGATTAGGTCTAGAGACTACGTCGTAAGAGGAACACTTGAGGACACTGATTATATTTAGCTGAGAGAAGAGACTATTCAGGAAATTTATAGTATCTGCATTCTAGCATTTGGAGGGTTTTATGTAAAGGGGTAAAATAATATATATTCTGGTAGTACTCATGGGTTTGGGAAGTGAGGGGTGGGAGGTTTGGGATTATTATTATAAAGAAGACCTTTCTCTTATAACTGTCTTATCAGAGAGTCTACCAACATAAGTGAAAAAGCAAAGACTAGACATCCAT
The DNA here is from genome assembly GCA_004026885.1 of Lyroderma lyra. Lineage (NCBI taxonomy): Eukaryota > Metazoa > Chordata > Mammalia > Chiroptera > Megadermatidae > Lyroderma > Lyroderma lyra. Next base: position 308,595 of record PVJL010000918.1, read on the forward strand.
CTATCAGAGATGACATCAAGGGGGTCCTTGCTTGAGTGAGGGACTAGAATGACTTCTAAAATCCCTTAAACAACCTTGCAACTCCAAGTCATAGAGTAAGAGAATTCCATGACACTATATCATCCTTTATTTTTGCTGTCTGTCTTACAGCACTGGGGGAGTCTTCTTTAAGAAGAAACTGCAATAAGCAGATGAAAGAAGGGATATAAAAAAGAAAGTACCTATAATATGCCAGAATCTGTGCTAGGTACAATAAGTCATCCTATTTAATCCTCACAACAAGCTTATGAGATATTTAGTATTATTTCTGTGAGGAAACCAAGGCTCATAGAAGTTAAATAACTTCCCCAAGAACACACAGGCATTAACTAGTGGAGCTAGGATTTGAACACAGATCTCTGTGATTCCAAAGCCCAGTGTGATGTATTATTTTTATTCATCCCTTATTTATGGCAAATGATAGTGCTTTAAAATTTTTTCTATTACTAACATGAAGATTCCTTTTAAAATAAATTGACTTAAAGTTAAAAGAAAAACATCTTATAAAGAATATTACAAATTTTACATGGATAAGAAGGAGACTAGTACCTAGAATGACTGAAGTTTGGAAAATGCTATTCTAAATATTTTCCTATCGGACTTTGCAATTTGGTCTGTCTTCTAGTTTCACTGCTGAGTACAAGGAAAAGAAGGAAACTTGAAAACTAAGTTGAGTATGAATGAATTCTCCTGTGCTCTGATGGGTGGGTAATTGCACGTTACAATAAAGAAACCAAAATGGACCCTTTCAAATAAAAAAATGATATGATTGTGAAATCCAGAGGAAACCCCCAGGTGGAGCCTATTTGAATAAAGGATGAAGTTTCCAATGTATGCATATAGAAGAGCTGAGGGGAAGTGCTGACCCTATGAGTCAGGGCCCAGGACCCTATGGGTGTGAGGGGCCCTGGATGGGAGGGGAAGGGGTTTATAGAGCTGTTTTGAGAAGACTGATCATTACCTGTTCAGCGAAAGAGGGCAAGTCTCTGTGGAAAGGTCAAAGTGAAAATTGGAAAGTCTGAAAAGAAGATAGGAAAGTAATAATGAAGACTAAATAGCCGCATAGCATGCTCTGTACCAGGTAGTTTACATGAAAGATCTCGTTTGTTTTTCACAACAATGCAGCAAGGAAGCTATTCCATTTCGTAAATGAGAAGACTGAGACTGGGAGATGCTCCGTCCTCTTGCCCAGGGTCCGGTGATCAACCCAGGACTTGAACTTGGACCGCCAGTTCCAAACCTGGACTACTTCCTCTGCACCACTTGTCTTGCTTGAGTGGACTTCCTCAACGCAAACAACAACAACTTTCACTTTGTCATTTTTAATTTCCCCAGTCCTGCAGGGCACAGCTAGCCTCAAAGAGAGCGGGGAGGCATGCTTGCCATGGGCCACCGCACTCCTAAACTGAAATGCTGCAGGCTCAGAAGCATATAAATGTCCCCCACATTGATCAGAGGACTTTGCAGGGCCCAATCGGGTCAGAAAAAGAAGCCATGCATTTGGGGGCAGGATTATATATGTAAACCCTGTCCCTTCTGAAGCACTAGGCTTGGAAAAAATCTACTCAGCATTCACACACTTTCTCATTTCTGCTTTGACTTATCCTGAGACAGAAGAGTACGGCCCACTTCCAGGAATAGTGAACCAAGGTAATAGAAACATTCTAGATTAGGACATTTAGGATAAAATGAAAACAGGAGCTGTGTATATTAATTGGCTTCTGAAAGGATCCATAGAGAGGTAGTGGAATGACTTGGGCGGGGGTGGGGGGGGGCGTGCGGGAGGTGGCAGGTGAGTAACCCGGCCTCTCTGTTCTCTCTGGTAGAGGCCCGCGTCTTGCAGGCCTGCCCGTAGCCCGGCCTCGCACATGACGGCTCAGTAAAACATCTGTGAATTGAGCTAAATCTTTACCTACGGGCCTTCGAGGCTGCACTCCTGGATCTGTAGATCCACCATGGAAGGTCTCATGTTTGTGAGTGGGGCTCTCTCTGGGGAGTTTCCTCAGGGCTTTACACTCACTCTCTGAGAGAGCACTCACAGTCATTGTGATCGGTGGAAATGCCCACCTGTCAATCTTATCTGGAACAAAGGCTCAGCCCTTCTGTGGCGGTATTTTTTTCTGGTTAGTTCCCCTTTCTGCAACTTTTTGAGTTCTGGCTTCAGCCCTAACATTATTTTTCTCTCTGCAAGAAGTGTTAGGAGGACGGGGGCTCTTCTTTGTTTATTCTTAATACCTTGCTCCTGTGTTCCTTGGGAATGCCACTAGGCTTATACCTCTGGTCTCCGGGAGCTGCGGCGGACAGGCATTTGTGACAGGTACGTTCTTATGAAGCTCGTAAGAGAGCCTGGTGTGGGATGGAGCTGCCATCTGGGGGCAGACGTTCAGAATTGGGGTGATGGCTGGCAAGGGAGTGGGTAAGGAGTACGGGGTACATTATGAAAGCCTTTGACCATCAGGGTTCGTTCTCAGAATGACTATGTTCGAGGTAGGGCATTACAAAATTGCGTCTCTGCCGGCCAGATCCCTTCCTCTGCCTTTTTCATAAGCTAAGGAACAGGACAGGCAGGAGGAGAAGGTGCCACTTACCCAACAACCAACAGCCTCTCTTGACCTTATAGTGCTGGAGTTCCAAGTAGCCGTGCTCCAGGGGAAGCTATCCAAGGATGACACTAGCCCTGCCAGAGCATCTTGTGCCAGTGGAAGGTCCAGAGGGTGGGGCAAAACCACAGGCTCTGCAGTGGTCTCTGCTTTCTTCTTTGGCTTTTCCCTTCTGTGGTCCAGAAACCTTTCTCCATTTCTTCTTTTCATCCAAGTGCCCTGCCCCAATATGGGCCCCTCTTGGCATCATAACCTCCAACAGCTCATTTGGAAAGAAATAGTCTTAGGTCAAAAAAGAGCCCAAGCGGTGGTTTACTGTGTTCTGTATACCATGAACATATTTGCATTTGCAAATAGGCTTAAAATAGTGCCTCCACTAATAGTTATTTAAGGTTCTGGAGAGACAGGTGAAAATAATTTTTGACCAAGGGAACTCCCCAGTCCTCTTAAATTATTATAACTAAGGAGATAACCTGTTTCTCTGGCAGGCAGCCTCAATCTTGGGACTAAGGCTCTGGAGTAAAAATGAGTTTATTTAATTATGTGTAGGAGTTCAAGGTTCTATATCATGTCGTCTGATTGCTGCAGCAAACACCATTAATGCTATTTACATGAGTATCTTGTATATGATGGAAGCTTTTTATAAGTCTCTCTGTTCATTCGTGTACTCTAAATATATTTATTGAGCACTTACTATGTCCCAGGTACTGGGTTTTGAACAGGGAGCATAAATGACACAGTCCCTATAGTCTAGAAGCATCTAGTCCAGTGAGAAAATAATCACACTAAAAATGACTATAGAGCAACAGTACTTTGAAGAGAAGGAAACAGTTCTTTGTGACTGTGCTCACTGTTTGATAACTATGCCTTTGAGCTTGATTATTTTGTTACTCTGATATCCCTGGATGTCTGATGTCCCTTCCTGGTGGAGATGAGGGTTCGATTTTACGGAGATGAGGCAGGCAGGGTAGGGTGAGGTGGGGGAAAATATGCAAGGTGAAGAGGTGAGCCAAGTCAGATTCTTTAGGAGAAAATCAAGGTTTCAAATATCAGACAGAGGTGGGAGTTGAGTTTAGGGAGATTGAAACCATGAAGAGACAGAACTAGAGCAAAGCCTGTCTGAAACAAGCAAAGAGGGTGGCGGGGAGGTTCCTGGGTGATTATCCAGAGTCTAGGCAAGTGCTGACAGTTCATCTTTTATGGTCAGGCAGATGAGAGTATTAGGGAGGCGGGAAGGATAGATAGGGCCATAGGCAGGACACGCAATCTATATTGGACCCTTATTCTCATCCTTGTCTCTAATCTGTTAATAATATAGAGACTTGTTTCTGAATTATACATCAGCATATACTCAGGCTGAGGCTTGAAAGACGGACACCATTTTGAATATATGTTGAGAAAGAAACGTGCGTCTTCAGCACTTCCCTGTCTCCCTGTCAAGATGGGAAAGGTCCCATTCCCTCTTCTTTTCCCTCCTTTTGTGAGTTTGATTCCTTTCTGAATTCCATTTCCCATTTAGATAAACTAACTTGAACTCAACATTTAATGGCTAAAAGCAAGAAACATTCTCCCTTCAAGTTAACATTTGCATTTTAATAGAGGCTTTCAAAAATACCTTAACCCACGGAATGAGTAATTTGGGAATTCCAAGCACCAGGGTAGGGCTGCTACTTGTAATGGGGAGAGGGGGACACCGCTCAAATAGTGCCCTTGAAACATGGACTTTATTTCTTTGACCATGACTCTGGTTCTGAGAAAACAGGAAGGTGCTCCCTAAGGGGTCAGAATTGGCCTGGCTGGCTGCCTTTTAGTGAGTTCTGTGAGTTTTATTCATGGCAGGCAGAGCCCTGACTGGATATGCACAGGCTCAGAGTACCTGCAAAACTTTGCATGATGCTTACCCATAGGTACTTGCTGTCAGGAAACAGGCAAAGCTAAAGGCTATCACCATGCTGTGCTCCTCCTGGGTGAGTGAGGAAAATGGACCTTAATTTTAATACTTTAATTACCTACAACACCAGAGAGTGAATAAAAGCACCCTCTTCTCCTTAAGAATCTTCATAGACATTTCTTGTTTATTCCTATGCATCTTTGATGCCATTCCTCTCATGTCTGTACTCTGCGCCCAACTGAATGAGGGAAAGGACTGCTTGTGAAAGGAAAGCAATGTTAGGTAAGAAAATTCCACAAATGGGGGCCCAGGGACATTTGCTCCAATAAGAGATTGGAAACCAGTCAGACATATGATCCAGTCTGAGTTAGACATAGCTGGCAGGGGAGCTCCAGGAAAGCAGAGCTCAGGATGGGTGACACGTATCCACGGCCAATCATCTCATGTGTCCACCAGACACCATGAAGTATTCATGTTTTCAGCAAAGCAGCACTCCATTCATTTATTTCTACTTCTGCCACTACCACCCTAGACCAAATGGCCATCTTAAATGACTGCCATTGCCAAATGATTGGTCTTCTGGCACCTGTTCTGGCTTCCTACGATCCATTTACTGCACAGCAGCCAGAATTACCTTTACAAAATGCAAACCTGATTATGTCATGCCTCTGCTTTCATTTCTTTAGTGTTTCACATTGCTCTCAGAATAAAGACCGAAATCCTTAAAATGACCCATAAGGTAATCATGGTCTGGCCCCTGCTGACCCGTCCGGCCTTATCTCCCACCTCTCTAGCCATTTTAATACATCAGCCTTCTGTCTTGGTGCCTTTGCACATGCTGTCTTTTTCCTTCCAAGCCACCCCCAACCCTTCACCTACTTAGTATCTAGTTGGTCTATTCTGTTTACCTATTGGTGCATTACAAACTGCTCCTAAATTTAGCAGCTTAATGCAATAAATATGTTACTCGCACACACAATGTTATGGGTCAGAAATTTGGGCAGGCTCCTAGGTGATTTTTCTGTTGCTCATGGCATCAGTTAAGGTTACTTGGTGGTTTTAAGCTAATGAATGGACTAGTGTTGAGCTGCACTGTCCAATTCAGTAGCCACTAGCCACATTTGGCTATTGATCACTTAAAGTATAGTATAGTTTGTCTTAATTAAGATGTACTATAAGTGTAAAATATCCACAAGATTTTGAAGATTTAGTACAGAAAAAAAATGCAAAATATCCACTAATAATTTTGATATTGATTCCATGCTGGGATTACAATGTTTTAGATATATTGGATTGAATGAAATATTACTATTAAAGTTAATTTCACCTATTTTTAAAAATTTTTTAATGTGACTACTAGAAAATTTCAAATTATGTATGTGGCTTGCATTATATTTCTATTGGACATTACTAATTTAAAGCAAGGGTATTGTTTTTTCTACAAAATTCCAGATAGAAAATATTTTCAGCTTTGCAAGTCATATGGTCTTTGTCACAGCTACTCAGCTCTACTATTGTAGTGCAAAAGCAGCCATAGGCAATAATCAAATAAATGGGTATGATTATGGTTCAACAAAAATTTATTTGTAAATATAGGTGGTGGCTAGATTTGGTCTGCAGGCTGCAGTTTGCTGACCTCTGATCTAGAGAATCTGAGATTTGATTCATGTGCCTGGTGGCCTGGCAGAGATGGCTGGAAAGATGGGCTCAGCTTGAACTGTTGACCCAAACACCTACACATGGCGTCTCCAGCATGGTGATCTCAGTGGAACATTTACATGATGACTCAGAGCCACAGAAGGAGTATTCCAAGAAAGACAGAAGCTGTAAGCCTTCTTATAATCTAGCCTCAGAAGTCCCTTCTATGCATTCTTTTGGTCAAACAAGTCTCTGAGGCCAACGTAGATTCAAGGAGAGATTCAATTCCACGTTTTTCATGAGAGGAGTAGCAAAAAAATATGTGTTCACATTTAATCTTTCACATGATTTTTCAAATCTCAGTTTAGATTACTCATATTATAGGTTCTCAAAGTACCATGAACTTCTCCTTTGTAGTACTTGTCACCATTATAATTTTATACTTCTTTGTGTGATTATTTGGTCATTATCTTGCTCCTCTACAAAACTATAAGCAACCTCATAAAGAGGAATCCTTTCTGGTTTCGCTCATCATTATATTCCCAGGACCTAGCCCAATGCCTGGTACAATAAATATTTGTTGAATGAAGGAGCAATATTACAACACAGCTTTTCAGCCAAGTAACTGTACTAATAGTGATCCCACATTTCTCCATCCTGCTCTCAAGCACACCATGAGACACCCTATCAGAAGCCTTGTGAAAATTCAGGTACATTCAGTTCTCAGCACCCTTCTTATTTTGAAGTTCAAAAACTTTATAAAAAAGGAAATAAGCCTACCCAAATCCTCTCAGTACCTCAAAGATAAAAATAGCTGCTCTGAAGGTGTAGCTTCTGATTCTGGTGGTATGAGAAGTAATCCATGCAGCGTGTCACACCAGAGGCAAGCCAAGGCCCCTGGCTTATGCTCCTCCGGACTGTCACCAGGCTAACTGCCAGTCCAGCAAGCCTGCCTTGTCCAGCCACCGAATGAATTGGCAAAGGCAAACAGCCAGGCCCTGAGACTGGGCCGTGACTGACCTTGTCCTCCCTCCACAAAGGTTGTGGTTCTCCTGCTTTGCTTGGGACAGGGACTGTTGTATGTGTGGGAGGCAATAAACATTGCCACCTTCCACCCTGGTGCTGGAGTTTGAATTGTAGTTGTTTGTAGACCTTACCTTTATTGTTGGTACTGGGTGAGGGACGAAGGCCTGCACATCTTCCTATTCCCCCACAACCTCTGAAACAAGCCTAACACGTGAGTAAACTCAGTAAATGTTCGCATGAGAAATGGTGTCAGTGAACCTTCCTTTTCTCTGCTGCTCTCCAACTTCTGCCTTGGAATCCTCTGACTTCCTGTATCATCAAGTCAGTGTTTTCCTTCTCCCACCCACTCCCCTGCTGGCTACCACCCGTCTGCATACACCCCTTCACACTGCCGTTTGCCTGAACTGGATCCCACATGCCCCTCAGACCTGCAAACGACCCCTTCTTTATTCCCTCACTTTCCTGGCCCAATACTATTTCTTCAGAGCTCTCCTGGGCAAGGCTTAGCTGGAACCCAGTGACGTGTATCTGGAGCTAAGTCCACGCCAGGAAGCTGAGTATTTGTCCAGGGGTGGCGGGGAGATGAGCATTCTCTGCCTGGCATGTAGCGGGTGCTCGAGCAGTATTCGCGGGATGAATGGAAGCACAGGACAGCAACTACCCTGATACAAAGGGACACTTCTGGGCCCCTTCCGCCCGCTCCCAGCCTGTTTCCCTGAATGACACAGTCCGATTCCAGGAGCCACCGTCACAGCTGGCCCTGGGGATGTGCTCCTCCCCTGTCACTCTGAGAATGAGTAGAATCAGAATCCTTTCCATTTGTTCTCACAGCACAGGCGAAACTGGCTGGAACTTTTAAAGGAACTACACCAGTCTTTAAAAAGAACACAGTGAGGTTGCGTGGGTTTAAATCTCAGCTCTGTCATTTACTAGCAGGGTAGCTAGGGCAAGTACCTTAACCTCTGTGAGACTCCATTTCTTCATCTGTATCATGGGGGACATATAATTCCACCTTCCTGTGAGGACTAGTAGCATAATTAGTCATGCATTGACTCTCATGTTTTATGATGAGCCAGGCGCATAAAGTAAGGGAAAGCGGTGTAGACTGGGTGCTCATCTTTGGCTTCTGAAGTGAACCTCTAGCTACGTGCAGACTACTCATTTCAGGTTGTAACCGGTTCGTCCGTGCACAGACCTTATTCTGCTCCCAGCTGAGAGAAATGTCTCAGAGAATCTCCCCCGTAAATTCTTAGGTTCTTTCCTCTCCCATTCCCCTTTTTGCTCTCTCCCTCCGATAGTAGGAGTTTCTCCTTCTTGGGCCCTCTGGAGAAAGCAGTGACTGATGCTTGTGGTTGAGAGTTCATTCCTGAGGGAGCAGTGACATTTCTGTTCTCCTTCAGAGCCAACAATATTGACGAAACTGCTTTACTAACATGACCCCCTCCCCTCACACCCGGACGATACCTAGATTGAGAGAAATTCTTCAGTTGGACCATTTATACTTTGTAAAAGAAGATCATGTCAGTCTCAAGTAGTTTAGCACCATATTTTAATAGGGTCTCTGACAAACTGAGTGTCCAAAGTGTTGTCCAAGACAATGTGGACTATCCAAATGAATGTTAGTGAAGTTTACTGTCAATAGGACTGTCACCGCTGGGCCAGGATTTACAGGAGATGACATGATCAGTGTCCCCAAATCCTTGAAGGTCTTTGGCAAAGTGCGTTAGGCTTACTCTGGGTAGATCCAGAGAACAGTACCAGTATCACTGGGAGGAAGTTAAGAGGAGGCAGCTTCTCATTCAGAGGAAGAGAGTTTACAGATAGAGGTCAAAAATGGTGTTAACTTCCTTGTCCTATTCAGCACTGCTCTTCCCTGAGTAAATTATAGACCATTTATCCAAAATGTCCGAGGGCCAATAGTTTCCTGTAATTATTGGAATTTAAGGTGATTTGTTACATTTGGAGCACAATATAATTTGATTTGGGGCCCCATTCAGCACATCATTCCGGGGGCGGGGGGACTTTGATTAGGTCAAGCATACTGACTTTTGGTTTGCAAACCGTGGGAGATCCCTATATTAGTGGGGAGATCAGATGCAGTGTTGCTAGTCCTGAGATTCTATGAGAAATAGAACAGTAGCGGTGTTTCAGTACGAGCAAGTGCATAGGAGTTAAATAGAAACTCCCTTCTGGGCTCTGTCACTGAGTGGTGTCAGCTTTGGCCCAACAGGTAACGCCCAAGCTTGGAAACCTGTTGAAAGCACTGGCAGGGAGAGACAGAGCCACCGGGGCGCTGTGAAGTTCACGTATCAAATGCCTATTTTGTGTTTTAGTGATGAATGTATTTGCAATTCATTGTCACCATGCACTAATTTTCTCATTAGTAACTAATTAGCACTAATTTATTAAATATAAGAGAGTTCCTACCAATTAATAAGGAAAATAAGGAAAAGGCCAAAGATCTGTAGGCAAAGGACAGTCATGGAACGAGAAATACAATCTCTTATACATTTGAAAAGATGCTGATACTCTTAATAAAAGAAATTAATTTTAAAATTACAGTGAGAACTACCTCATACTCACACACACACACACACACACACACACATATATATATATATATAAATAAAATAAGGCTGGAATTTTTCAAGAGTGTGTATATATATATGTGTGTGTGTGTGTGTGTCTGTGTGTGTCTGTGTGTGTGTATGTATACGCACACATACACACACACACACACACACACACACACACACACATATGAGGTCAAATGAGGTCAGACAGTTAATTTTGCAAACTCATCCTAGAGAAAGTGCTACATCCCTCATTGCTGAATATCACTGTGGTCACCTTTGAAGTACTCCCCTTGGGAAGCTGTGCACCAACACCAGCATCTAGTCCACCCTTCAAAGCAATTTTGTAACTCTGTTTCCGGAATGGCATCAGAGCTGTCGTCATACCCAGAATCTGATGATTAAGTTTGAGAACTTGTCACTGCACGCTTATGTTGGCAGCACTACACGAACAACTCAGTGAGAGATGTTCTACCCTTAGGAAGGTTATGCACCTATGATAACAGCTCTGATGGTCATTCCAGAAAAAGAGTTCCAAAATTGCTTTGAAGGGTGGACTAGGTGCTGGCGTTGATGCAGAGCTTCCCAAAGGGGAGTACTTCGAAGGTGACCGTAGTGATATTCAGCAGTGAGGTATGTAGCACCTTTTCTAGGGTGAGTTTGAAAATTAACTGACTACACACACACACACACACACACACACACACACACACATAAATAAATATACGTTGTGTGTGTATATATATGTATATATATAAAATATTATCCAGTCTTTAAAAGGAAGGAAATACTGATACATGCTACAACATGGATAAACCTTGAATACAGTACGCTAAGTAAAATAAGCCAATCACAAAAAAGGAAATACTGTATAATTCCACTTTAAATGAGGTAACTACAGTAGTCAAATTCATGGAAACAGGGGCTGGGAATAGAAGAGAATGGGGAGTTACTGTGTAATAGGTATAAAGTTTCAGTTTTACAAAATGCCAAGAGTTCTGGAGATGGATGATGGTGATGGTTGCACAACAGTATGAATGTATTTAATGCCACTGTACACTTAACAAATTAATAAGTTGGTAAATTTTACATTATGTGTGTTATACCACAATGAAAAATAATTTTTAAAAATAACAATGAGATGTCTTTTTGACCTTCTCTGTTGGTATAAAGATCACAAATTAGAAAACATACTATGTTGGCAAAAGTGGCATGAAAATATACACACTCATGTTTTGTTGGTGGGAGCATAAACATATAATGTTGGGGGAAATTTTTTTCAACATTTGTGAAGATTAAAATTGCAGTTACCTTTTGACCCTTTGGTTGAGCTATTGTACTTCTAGGAAGATAGCTTACTTCCACATATATCAACGTTTATCATTGCAGCACAAGATTGAGAACAACCTCAATGACCCTTAATAGGGACTAGCAAAATAAATTATTGCCATCCAATAGAATACAACAGAATAATATGCAACTGTTAGAATTAGGATACTCAGTACATGCTGATACAGAACAATCTCTAAGGTATTAGGTGTGCAAAAGTGTGCATATTATGTTACCAGGTGTTTAAAAATAAAATTAAAAAAGAATATGAATCTCTGTTTTCATTTTATTTTGCCTAAAGTAACTGCAAGCAGAGTCAAGAAACTATTAACAGGTATCAGTGTTCGCTCCAGTTACGTCTATGGGAGAAAACTAGACAGCTAGCGGACAGGGTTGGGAGAGACACTTGCTTTCCACTATTTATTACCTCTACTTTTAAAATTTAGTACCATATGCAGGTATGATGTGGTCAAATTTTTTAATTAAAAAAAAGAGAGCGCTTATAGTCTAGAAGGGAAGAAATGAAGAAATGTAAGAGATACTTTTTAGACCAAAGCCCTGTGCTGAATGCTGTGGGACAGAGCAAGCGTGTCTAGTACAGCCCAAAGGGATCAGGGATGGCTTCTAGAAAACGCAACCCCAAGGATGAAATTTCTGCAATTGGATCAGGAATAGCTGTGCATTTTTTTTTTTCTTTTTGGTATGTGGGTAGCTCCCTGGCTGGGAATCGAACCCAGGCCGCAGCGCTGACAGCACTAGCGCCGAAGCCTTAAGCCACTACACCATCAGGGAACTCCCAGCTGTGCATTTTCTCTTAAGCATTGGTATGGTTTTGTCTTAACGATAGATTCATAAATGAATTCACCAATTAGTTTTTCCTTTTACTTTGGCTGTTAGAAACGACAAGCCAAATTCATGACCTGCACCACACAGGGTGGGCAGGTTCTGTGGTAAGCACTTAGCCTTGGCCTTATACTTGGCTCCACTGTATGTTCCTGCCTTTGGTTTGCTTCTCACCTGTTTCTGATGTTGGTCATCTTTCTTTATTCCATGCTTCCCTATAAGCCACTCTCTAGTCTTATGGTCTCAGTTGGGATAAGTGGGTGAGGGCAGAAAGAGAGAGGGAGAGAAGGAAAGAGAAGACAGAGGTTATTAAGCAATGCCTGTCATTTTCCTTGGCTCTGTCATGTAGACTAAATGAATCCTGTAGTGTCATGGTTCTCAAGGTGGGACCCTTAGACCAGCAACTTTGTCATCACCTGTGAGTTTGTTAGACACGAGCTTCACTCGACCTACTACAGCAGAATCTCTGTGGATGGGACCCAGAAAACTGCTTTAACATACTCTCCCAGGTGATTTTTATGAACATTAAAGTTTGAGAACCACATAGAAACCAAAGGAATGTTGATTTCTAAATCTAAATATTCTCCATTTGCCCCATAATACCCTTTGGGTTGGCCAAAATAAGTAATGCTACTGCAATAAACAATGCAAAAAAAAATATTAGCTTAACACAATAAAGTTTTATATTTTGCTCATGTCACAGTCTAGTATGAGTCATTGTGGGGTGGAGAGAACTGTTACGTTGATTTGTTCAGCAAACCAAATTCCTTTTATCGTGAGGCTTTGCCCTCCTCTCGGCCCTTGGACTCCTCCTCTGAATTCTCTGCATTCAAGGAGGCAGGGAAGGTGGGAAAGAGAGAGGAGTTTTAGCGGCAGGTCTAAAAGTAACACCCACCTCTTCTGTCCACAATTCCATTGGCAGGAACCCGATCACATGGCCTTCCTAATTGAAGAGGAGGCTGGGAACTAGGGCATATATATCTGTGGAGCTAGGAGGAAAAGAAAATGACTCTGGTGAACACCAGCATGGTCTCTGCCACTCCCACGGACCTGAGTAAATCCCAAACTCCACTTGTCATGTTTTAGTTTTCAGTTTCATTTTCTGATCATGTTTTCTGTTTTCTTTTTTAACTCTAGCACTATGGAATTGAGTAACATTCTCTTGGTGATGGCCTCCCTGCTCTCTGGTAAGAACCTTTGCCTTGTACAGTCCTACAGTCCTTCCACTGTCTCCTGATGAGTCTGACCACTGCAAGCCTGGGCCCCGAGACTTGGTGGGTTTTACTCACTCTCTATCCAGCATTGCCCAATACCACACACACACACACACACACACACACACACACCACATACCACACACACAC
>PVJL010000919.1:0-321736 GCA_004026885.1 Lyroderma lyra
GGAAAGAAAAATAACTCTGGGTGGTGAGCACACAATGCAGTATACAGATGATGTATAATAGAAATGTACACTTGAACCCTATATGATTTTACTAATAAATGTCACCCCAGTAAACTTAATACAGGTTAAAAATTAAGTCCTCAATTTAAGACAATTTGTTGTCTTTTTCTAAAATCCATGTGTACAAAAACACCTGACAGCCAATCTTGCCTTTTTTCTTTATAGCAGTTAACACTTCCTGAAATTATATTACATAAGCCGTTAATGGTTCATTTTTTTTCTTCTCTCCTGTTCTTATTTTTTTTTAATTGTGATTAAAAAAATATAATATGTGGCGGGAATGCAAAATGCACTTTGGAAGACAGTTTGGCAGATCTTACAAAATTAAACATACTCTTACTGTACAATTTTGCAGTCATGCTCATTGGTATTCAGAGGAGTTGAAAACTTACGTCCGCATAAAAACATGCACACAGATAATTATAGCAGCTTTTTTCATAACTTCCAAAATCTTGAAGCAACTTTCCTTCAATAGGTTAATGGATAAATAAACTGAAAATCTAGACAATGGACTGATATTCAGCACTAAAAAGAAATGAGCTATCAAGCCATTAAAAGAAAGAGGAAACATAAATGTATGTTACTGAATAAAAGGACCAATTTTAAAAGGCTGCGTGCTGCATGATTCCAACTATATAATATTCTGGGGAAGGCACAAACAGTAAAAAGGTCAGTGGTTGTCAGGGGTTCGAGGGGAGAGAGAGATTAATAGATGGAACATAGAATTTTTTAAGCAATGCAACTACTCTGTGTAATACTGTATTGGTGGATGGATACATGCCATTATACATTTGTCCAAAGTCATAGAAGGTACAGTACCAAAAGTGAACTGTAATGTAAATTATGGACTTAGGATGATAATGATATGTTAATGTAGGTTCATTTGAAACAAATATACCACTCTAGTGGAGAATTTTGATATTGGGAAAGGCTCTATATGAGTGAGGGCAGGGGATATATGGGAAGTCAATGTACCTTCCTCCCCAAAACTGCTCTAAAACTAGTCTATTAACACTTTCACGCACAGACACACAACATATAATCTACCATATTAACAATTCTTAAATATACAGTACAGTATTATTAACTATACATGCCTTCTTAAAAGATATAACAGGAATATTATCTTTTCAGCATTTTATCCTCTATATCTTTTGGGAACATATAGGAACTTGATAATATATTAGCTGAGTGAATAATAAACATTGCTTACCTAGGTTATAGCTATAGAAATTATATGGGATAGGTCACTGTTCTTAACTCATAGCAGTGAGAGTCTCCAAATTATGACAGGTATTCTTTAAATCAAACTTGTAATGACTTGGAAAGTCAGAGAGAATCAGAAAACCTCTTATTGGCCAGACACTGCTAAAACTTGCTATTGAAGTCTTTAACTATGGGTCTGGAAGGCAAGGTATTGTGTGAGACTTTTGCTTGCTGACATGCTGCATTGAAAGAGAGAACAAAAGCATGAAAGCAGGAAAAAAAAAGGAGAAGAAAGGGAAAAAATAGGAAGGGAGGGAGGGAGAAAGGAATAAACATGGGAAAAGAACCCTGACTTGGGCTTATTATTAAGACAGTGGACTTTTTACCCACATCTAAGACTTATTCATTTTGTCATCTTGGATAAGTCACAATTTTTATTAGTGTCTTTGGTAAAGGGGGTTTGGATGAAGTGAATCACCGGGATTCCTTAAATTTCAAATTCAAAATTTATAAATTCTTAGTCTTTAGAAACAACACCACATAAGCTGCAAGTTAATGGTATCTGAATACTAAACTCAGAATAAATTTCAAGAGGATAGCCATTAACACTTCAAACAAATCCTTCAGTGACTGAAAATTGTGTTTGGATTTGTTTAGAGGTTTTCAGACTATTCTAGAGTGCTTAAACATATTGAATATTAAAGTAGGCTGTTCCCTACTACTTGTCATAAATAAGTGTAATATGCATAATTAGCAGGTCATCAATCAATGTTATTTTTAAAAGTTTCATCATTCAACCTCTGTTGATGGTGATAAATGTTAATTTTTTTAAAAAAGTTGATTTAAAAGCACAATATTTTACAGTTTATTCTTAGTGTACAAATTCATAAATGTTTGAAATATTTTGAAATAATTACTGAGACAATATTAAGCTGTTTTTCACCCTCAGACATGTAGAAAATGCCATTGCTTAGAAGGACAAAAGTAGATGCCATGGGTAGTAAGAAAGTTGGCAGAGTTAAAAAAAAATACACCGGCCTCATATCACATCTTTGACACTTACTATTTATGATATGTAAATGTTTTCATCATTTAAGTAGAAACACCCCCATCTACCCCCATAGTTGTTAGGTGGGTCAAGTGAAGTAGTAGTAATGAGAACTACTATGTTTTTGCTTCTTCATTCCAGTAAATGTTATTATTACCTATTATTTCTTCATTCATGCTATATTCTTTAATCAGTTCTTATTTGAAAAATGCATGTAGCCAGCTGGAAAATGGCCCAACGATAGCAGGTCCTAATCCTTGGAACCTGTACATGGTACCCTACAGAGAAAAATGGGTCTTTGCTTGTGATTAACTTAAGAATTTTTGACATGGTGGCCTTTTCATGAATTATCCTAGTGGACCATAAATGCAATCACAAGTGTTGGACATACACAGAGAAGAGGAGGCAGTGTGAAGTAAAGAGATACTTGAATATGCTGGTTTTGAGGACAGGAAAGATGTCATTACAAAATCAATGAATGCCTGCAGTTATGAGAGACTGGAAGAGATTGACACCATGATTTCAGTCAGAACTGTTAGACAATGAATTTCTCTTATTTTAAGCCTCCCAATTTATGGCAAATCCTTACAGTGGCCGCAGGAAACTAATACAGTAGGGATTGGTTCGGCAAGTATCCAGCTTACCTTTAGCAGTAATTACTGTAGTGATTATATGAAAGCATTTTCTATTTTTTCCTATCAATTTTAAAACAAAACTGAAACTCTAGGAAGAATTTCATTTGTTCGTGTGACACAATTCATAGATGATGGTAAAATTCTTATCTGTTTCATCTTAATGCATTATTTATTACACTCCTGGGTCCTGGGTCCTGGGCACTGTGCTAAGGTAGGAAATTAGATCAATAAAATTTCCTAAGCCTTGTTGCAAATCTTAGTCTTGTGTGGGAAAGACTTCTCAAAACACATAATAAAATAATACAATAATAATATAATATATACCAAAGACTAAGCATTTTACCTATTTACTCCATATAAAAAATATTGAGCAGGAAATTTTCTCGCACTAGGATATGCAACAACGATGATGACGATGATGACGATGATGATGATGACAACGACGACAACAGTTAACACATTACTAGTATTTATTCTATGCATATACTACCAGCCAGGACCAGGCTGTGTATTATCATAAGAGCATTACATGCATTATCTCATTCAATTTAAGCAACTATTTTGCTTTGCTTGGTTTTATTTTAATGTAATGACCTCTGACATACAGAATTGAAACAATCATGATCTGTGGTTCTGTTTCTTGGAAAACCTTCATCACATGACATTGGCTCTGCAGTCTTTAAAAGGATTTTTTTTTTTTAGTTATTTTTAATAAACACTAGTAAAGATACCAGCCGGCATATGAGCTAGACCTTACCCCAAAATCTCTTTTAGTGTCATCATCCACAATTTTGAACTGAAAAAATTCAGTTCAAAATTGTGGATAGGGAAGTAAAAATTACATAATCAATAATGCATCTAGAGATTGAAACCAGGCCATCTGATGTAAGTGCTAATACTTTCTACTCTTACTGAAACATATGCTGTGTATGCAAGTTACTGAGTTCAATCTTTTATCATTTTTGCATTAAACCTAATTAAAGTTTGAAAAGCTTTCTACACCTTTTAAGTACCATTTTAAACATCAACTACAACATCTTACCTTTTTTTTTTCAGTTTATTTTTACTGTTTTTCTTTCCATCACCATGTACTTGACCCTCTTCTTTCTCCCCACCTCCTCCCCCCACTTTCTCGGTGGTAACCACTGAAATGTTGTTTGTCTCTACGAGTTTGTGTTTCTTTGTTTGTGTTTCCTTTGTTGCCTTCAGTTTTATGTCTCAGATATGAGTGAAGTCATGGTTCTTGACTTTTTTCCGTCTGCCTTATCTCACTTAGTGTGCTAATCTCAAGATCCAGCCATGATGTTGCAAAAGGCAATATTTCATCTTACAGCCCAGTAATACTTTTGCCCCTTCTTTCCTTTCCTCCTCCCCACTCCTGTGAATGGTCTATTCACATTAATATATTACAGTTAAAGTCATATGAGTAAAACATTAGGACAGAGAAACTTTTTGCATCCTTCACTAAAATAAAAAAGTTTACCATTGTGGAAATAGATAGAATGTACCCTGCTTGGCCGGCCACCTACCAAAATACTGGGTCCTTTCGTACCTTATGCCTGAAAGTTGCAGAAGGCAGCGTTAGATGGTGCAATATTCTCCATCGGTCATTGAGACCTGTGTTCCAAGAATTTTTATACCCACAGGGATGAGTAACTTTCATTTCTATTACCATTTTCCATTTACGCTGAAAAATAGACCCTTTCACACATCATGGTACATATTAATAATCTAAAATTTATATCATAAAATTGAAAATGAGTTTCTAGTTTATCAGAACTTAAAATATCATACATTAAGAACCATTCTTCTCACCCTCTAAAACTATGTATTATACCCTATTTAAATTTAGCATTTCACATTGATTTACAATCCCTTTCTTACCCAAAACTTCTTAAAAACCTGAGTCTTCCTCCATGTATCTGAAACTTTAATATACATGAGAAGCCCCTGGGGATCTTGTAAAAGTCCTGATTCTAATTAAGAGCGGGGTCTGGAATCCTCATTTCTAGCAAGCTCCCAAGTGATGCAAATATAGGCAGTACCTGTACCACCCTTTGAATAGCAAGGCTAGTCTAACTAAGAGGTCCTCAAATGCTGCTCAGTGAGCACCTGCTGACTGGCTACTGAAGATCATTTAGAGCTTTAACACATGGCTACCTGAAAGCTGTTCGGAAATTCAGTATCAGTACCTGTGACTCGAGGCTTGGCCATCTGCATTTCTTAAAATTAGGTAAAAGGAATTGTATTATTCAGATAAAGTGTTCAGAGAAATGATGGGAAAGCTGTTGACTCAGTAATTCTGAAGGCCTGTGTAAAGAAATCTTCAAGAGGCTCTTTTGAAGCACGAAAAGTATGGTCTGAGGGCAGCTCCAGAGAGGATATACCACAGTCTCTCTGGGGTCTCATGTACTCTTCCCGGCCAAGGAAGAGCAAGACAACCGATTAAATGGTCTGCTGTGTACTATGAGCAAGAATTCCCTACAACCAAATTTGGAGGAGTCAGTGGGACTGAATACTAGATAGCCATAGCAACTGATGAACATAGTAATATTGTAATATAACAAGGACCTAAATCATTTTATAGCCATAGAAAAATGAGGCATGTGAAATATTAAGAAACAAGATCCCCATTGGGTCATCTCTGCTCTGAAATACATACGCTCCTGGTTCACTGCCATATAGCTGCCTTGCCTTAATATCTTTTTGCCTCCTCTTCTTGTATTGCAACTATCTCTGCCATTTAGGAATCAGGTGCCTACCACATACTAGATAGTAAGTACTTGTGAGCCTTTTTTTTTTTCAATAAAAATATCCCACCAAAGAAGGAATAAAAGCTGCAACTGCCATTGCTACTCCTGTGTATTGCTTGCAAATTACCTCTTTAATTGCATTTCTTGGTGACAAGCCCTTTTATATACAAGATTTCCCTTAACCTGTGCATCAGTAGTCAAGCAGAACACATTCTGAAATGGAAGAAAGAGATAAGGAGAACTAACTCTTGGAAACTTTCCCAGAGAGCTAGAAGAGAGGAGGGGAGGAGCTAGGCACTCAGTCTTCCCTTTGTTTTCACAGGGATTTCTCCCTCTACCAACTGTTCTCCCACTCTCGTGACTATAGACTTTGAAATAAATGTGCAACGAACCCCCTAAATAACTGCCTCTTTCAATCTTTCTAAATGTCACATGCAGGTGTTCATTGTCTAAACCCACTATTCTTGCCACAGCTGTGAGAAAATAAACCTCTCTTCCTATTTTTCGTGAAGCTTTTTCTGTTATGTCGGATGTTACACCGCTTATATTCCAGTGGATTTCTTCTCTTCCAGATAAGATTATGCCTTTATTGACACAGTGAAAACCTGCTATTCTGGGCTTTCAATAAAATTACACTTACCTTTTTTTTTTTCCTAAAAAAAAAAACTAACATAATTTTATAACTTTTCTCACAATTCAGACTTACCTGATAAATGTACTTGCTAGATATAATTTTAAAAATCAAAACCATTTTTATTTAAGAGGTAAAAAAATTAATAACTCATGTATCAATTTATATGCTATCGCAAATTAGATTCTCATATTTTACAAGTTTGAGGAGCAACGTGTCATGTCAAAATGAGTGAGCTGGTGTGCATTTTAAATTATTTTAATATAAAAAAGAAAAAAATAGTCCTCTCATTCAAAAGTTGGATATTTGACCACTGAAAGATAGTTTACTAAGAGTAAATTTTATTTCTTAATCTGTATATCTAAAACTAGTTCTTATGAACAATCTCAAAGGTTCATGTACTTCATACTTTTTCTAGATTTAAGAACACAAAGTTTATGTGTCGTACTCTTCCCTACTTAGCTATTGTCTGACACTGGCTGCCTCCCCTGGTCACCAGTTTAATTTAAAATAAGGTGGTGTGGTAGAAACAGCCATATGTTCACCAATGTCCATTTTTCCCAGTCTCACATTGGCAATAGAACAATTGATGTTTAGCTGGAAATTTATATCTACTCAGTTAGGGAGTATATTTATTAGCCTCCCAGCTTCTTTGGCAGTTAGTCAGGGCCACGTGACTACATTTTGGGTTATAGATATGAAAAAACAAAAACAAAAACTCAGTTCATGGTTATATAAAAAAGAGAAAACTGTAATTACTTTTTAAGGTAATTTATTCTTTGTCACCAAGTGCCCAGAGCTCACCTTTATTCACTGTGACTAAATAATAAATTCTTGTTCAGTCTGGAAATTATTTTTATGTCCAAAATTGTTTTTCTGCTCCATATCTTTTTGGCAGGCCTTCTCATCTTATCTTTGCCTTTTCTTATGCTCTTGCTCAAATGAGGCAAAGTATTGTCTTCACATTTAGATCTTTGTCCTTCACCTTTTGTGGAATATTTTGCTTCATCCCTGTATTCTTTGTCAGAGCTAGATTAATGCTCCCTCTGCGTGCTCTGTCACTGCTCCACACTTCTCACATCTTAACAGTTTTTATACCACATTGCCCTTGCCCATAGCAGGGAATAAAAAGTACCCATTGTTCTCTACTTATCCCGTTTCTAATGTGGTACATGACACACACTAAGTTTTCAATGAGTAATGAATAATGAACCTGAGTCCTCTAGGTAGACTTCTCTCTTTGTGTGTGATTATTTTTCTTTTCAGGATCAACATTCTGGGAGATGGAAGATGAAACCTGATTTGGTACTCGGGATTTTTATTGACAACTGTATCATGTGTGCAGCTCCAAGGCCTTTCTTGTGTGGCACCATTGAATAAATACACCCCTAGACATGGAGTTTGAAACTAGTGATGAATCGCTGTATTCAATGTCTTGTGAATCAACAGAACAGAGCATAATGCAGCCTTTACTGAAGCAGATACAGGACTCTCTGTTTGCAATGATGTCAGAGACAAGTTTCTTAAGACAGCTAACTGGGTATAAAATCTATCTTGTTTTTATTTTTTTCCTTTTCATTTATCTCATAAATTTAGAATCATTATCATTTTTATAATCATTAATATTCAAAATACCTACCAAAATATTTTCATTAAATTTATTAGGGTGACATTGGCTAGTAAAATTTTATCGGTTTCAAGATTATATTTCTATCACACATCCTCTGTGTGTTGCACTGTGTGCTCACACCCAGTCAGTTCTCCTTCCATCACCATATGTTTGATCCCCCCCTCCTTCCACTACCACTCCTCTTCCCTCTCAGCTTCTGGTACCCACTGAACTGTGTCTGTGTCTGAGTTTTCATTTGTTTCCCTTGTTCCTTTGTTGCTTTCAGTTTTATATCCCACATATGAGTGAACTCACATGGGTCTTAACTTTTCTGTCTGGCTTATTTTGTGTAGCATGCCAATCTCGCGATCCATCCATGTTGTCACGAAAACATTTTTTTTTAATTAAGAATCTTTGAAGATTTCCTTGGCAAAATCTTGACAATAATAAGTACAAAGGATATGTTTTCATCTGTGCATTTATTTAATAGTGTGGATGGGTTAGATTTTTTTATAAACAGCCCTTTCTTCAGTCCTTTGAATATTGCCCTTTGTGCCAGAAAAGGTAAACAGCTTAATCTGTTTCCTTTCAAAAGCTGAGTTTATTGTCCAGCAGAAATGAATCATAATCTTCTAATCCATCAGTTTTATTACAAGAGCAGTCGTTCCCTAAAGCCATGGGATCAAACATTGTGAACTTATGAAACAAATACTCATTCAGTGTCTGAGTTCTCCACCTGACCAGAACCGTAGTGAATCGGCCCCTCTGTGGAAGTAGTTTGTTACACTGACAGGTTCCTGACCATAGAAAGGTGTCACCCTTCTCTGTCAACATATTATCATTTTTTGAAACATGTATATGATTAGACAAAAAATGTATCAATAAATACATACACATTCATCTACATATAAGTATTCGGGTATTAGAACTCACTTGGGGTCAGCCTTTTAGCCTTTTAGGAAGCTAACTAAGCTTGATACAAATTTCGCAGCTTTGGGGAAGTGTAGAGCCCATTCCATATGTCTGTGGGTTCCATGCCTCAATACACGCCCCTCCCTAACATCAGACACCATTCAGACCAACTTCTCTTCGAAAGACACCTCTGTGATACCTTTTCTGACCCCTCCCATGTAAATTAATTAACTTTGTCAGCTGTTCCCATTTCAAGTGGTACATAGCTCTCTATGGTGGCTTTTCATCACTCTTTCTGGCTAGTTTCTGTTAATGTGTCTGTATTATCTGCTACATGCTGAGGAATGCTACCCTCTAAATTCTTCAGGGCAAGAAAGAAGTGAGAAAGTAGTAACAATGTAAGGCATAATAAATGAATGGGTCACTGGACTGATGATTAAAGAGGTGTTAAAGTATGGCAGCTTTGATTGTAAGTGTCAATATGTAAATTATTAAATAAATTATGGACCTTGCTTTGAAATGTTAACTGAGTAATTTAAATAGCCTATGACCTGTAAAGACATTGCTGTTTACTTGAGGGTATTAATGATATATCTGTATAAGAGTCTAACATTTCATTAGGAAGTTTAATGAGTTTGACAAGTTGATCATGGTAGTCAATTCAACCCTAATACATTATTATAATATGATCAGAATGAAAAAGAAAAAAACACTCTGTTAAGACAAACAAATCATTTTATCTGACAATAAAATTGTGACTAGGAGTCCATCTAAGTAATATTATATATTTACCACTAAAGCCAGAGGACATCTCAATCAGCATTGAGATCACTGTTCTTGCTTTGTAGATGAGAAGTTGGTGACTTAAAAAGGCTAGAATGGTTCTTTGTGTCGTTGATTTGCTTCACATTGGCACCGGCTGCAACTCACAGAAACTATAGAAAGAACTTCCTGTGAGCATTCTCCACATGTACTGATCTGAGTGTGCACTATCAACTTTATAAGTTTTAGCCCTTCGGGAAGAGTCAAGGGTTGTGTCACTGTGCACAGCGTTGTAGTAACTTCTGTTTGTTTGGTGGGAGTATTTGTTCCCCGCTGGCACTTGGTAAATGACTACATTTTCTATCTAAGCTCTCACAAACCCCTCAGGACTGTGAAGAGATTTTAATGTGTGTCACAGGGAAAGCTGAAAACAAGAAGCATGTTGTGAATTTTATGATTTATATTTTAGGATTCAATGAATAAATATGTAAACATATATTTATATATGTAATAAGAACTTTTAAGGGTAAATTATAGTTGTAGGTGTGCATGTCCAAGATAGGAACAAAAAACCAGGAGCAAAAAGATAATAGAGAAGAGCTCTCTTACCTTATCATGGGAAAAAAGTAGCCTATGGGAGCATGTCTAACGTAACTGACCCCTCGGTAGATGGAATATATTATGTTGTATTTTCAAATTAGTATCTCTACAATTTTACTCATGGTACCAAAATTTTTTGGTGAACATGCTATTAATGACCTGCCCTGCACCTAAAATTTCTGTGTATCTCATATGCATCTATGTGTCTATGTATCTCCCTCTCTATATATATATCTATTTATTAGATTATCATTATGATTATCTGGATTATCTAGATTTTTATCCTGAAATGCATTAAATGTTCACCTACATTTTATTCCAGATATTTTCGTGATTAACCAAATTTTCAACAAGAAATCTCTGTATCAGTCAATAGAGTGATGCTATTTGAACTTCTTTAGTAGAATTTGTACACTTGGAAAATAATGACTGCCCCACTAAAACACAAAAGGATTCACAGCTTTTCTTATACAGTTTGGGTACAGTTAGTTAACACATCTGAGCAAGGTCTGGGTTAATTGAACATTCCTGCTAATTCAAGTGACGCAGCTCCAACCCTTGCTCCTTGAGTCCCTGAAATGATCTTTAAAAGACCCTATCATTTTAACAGCTATCATTGGGCATCCTTCTGAAACTCTGGCCAATTAAATTCTTACAAAATTAAGCTCCTTTGATGATTTTTTTTCTCTTCCAGAGTCTTCAGCTCAACATTTAAGTGTCAGCTGCGTTTTTCCATGACTCAATATGAAAAGTTAAAAGAAATTGAATTGAATGTGTAATTGTTGTAAATTCAGCATGGGGAGGCTCATTCTTATTTTCTACAACTATAAAACAGAGATAATCAGAGTATCTACCTCATAGATTTATTGTGAACATTTAAATGTGCAGAAAGGCTATGAGGACAGCACCTGGCTCATAGCATCTCAATGGTAGCTATAATCACCGTATTATTATCATTATGAATTAATAGTAAAATAGATAAAATTGCATGTTCTGTCAAGTGATTTTTCACTTATATTTATTAAGCATATTGGTGTGATCAGTAACAGGACCATTGGGGAAAGCTCTCAATTGATGTTTCTAATTTGTTTCTGGTTATGTTAATTTATTTACATGATTCTCTCTCTAACATCTACCTCTATTCATTTTCTGTGTGAGATCCTTCTCTCACATTTACTTTCTTTGCAGTATGTCAGAAACAGATGAGAAAGCCAGATCCACATTCCATAATTGTTCTTACAGCTAAGGAAACTAAGTTTATAATGCAACACCCTTGATTGCCATATACCTGAGGCATCGACATAATCGTTAGTATCACAGGTATGCTATTGTGATTCCTGCCTGTGTGCAAAGCCCCGATCACTGCAAGAGCGGTGCTGGGGACACCACCTGCCGGGAACAACCTTAGCCACTGGTTTCTCCTTGCTAAATGCTGTATCCAACAATTAGAGAGAAACCTCAAAAGCAAGTAGGGATAAGTAGGCCTGGACAGAGGATTCTGAAGGAAAGTTTGATTATGTCTTTACAATTTCATGTACCACAGAATAAGTAAAAATAGGAGATGAAAAGCAGAAATTGAATTTGTGTATGAAATGTCTCTAGTGCCATCTCCAATTCTATTTGTTCATCAACTCTATTTTACATCTTCAGTCATTTTTCTACCCTATAATGGATATTGCCATATATATATTTATATAAACATATATTTATATTTATATGTACCCATACATACATGTATACATATGAGTATATTTGAAACTTAGGTCCCAAACTTTATCTCTCTATTGAAAACATCCTATTTTCCTAAGTATTGTTCTTTTTAAATTCCATTAGCAGATGTAAAACTGTATATTGTTAAGATTTCAGTTTCCAGAAAGAATTATCATTTACTTGTTCTCTTCACAGCATGTCTATTTGGGGAATCATTTGTAGAACACATTGCCTATTCCATTTGACACTCCTATAAACAACTAAGTACATGTCTTTTAACAGCATGTGTCAGGACATAGTATTTATTTTACTGACCATCAATGGGTTCTTATTTCTTAGTTAATGAAAGATAGGGTACCCATTTGATTTTTGGTTTATTATTAGTTTGGTCTTGATTGCCAGACGTTGACCCATTGATCTCACAGCATTTTGACTGTCCCTTAATTCTTCATGTTCTTACATCCCTTCTTTTTCAAACCTACATTCCACGAATCCTTGTAATCATTGCCTAGAATACCCCCTCATCTCCCTCACACCTCCCTTTGCCATGCACTCATGCCTAAATCCCAAACTTAATTAAACCTAAATCTCTTTATGGAAGCCCCAGTGTTAAGAGACTGTGGCTAGTGAAAATCAAATAAATATGATGACTGAATTTATGATCAATAATCTTAAGTGGGCCCTCACTGCTGCTAAGCAGTCCGCAATCTCATACATTGCAGTCCATTAATTCTCCCCCCTCTGATAGATCCCTATTTTATACTTTCTTCACTGTCCTCAAACTTTAACTGCCTCCTCCCCAACCCACACTATCAGGTGACATCCCTGTATACTAGTTAGAAACAACAGAACTAATAGAAAGTGTGTATGTGTGCATGTGTGCAGGTGATTTATATATGATTTTACATATATGTATGAGGGCTATCTGGGAAGTATCCAGCCATGTGATATGAAAACTAGAGGCATTTTATGGCTGGATTTTTTCAAACAGCCCTTGTATATATCTTTATCTACCTATATCTATATCCATATCCATATGTATGTATATATCCATGTGTGTGTGTGTGTGTGTGTGTGTGTGTGTGTGTGTGTGGAGCGAGAGGGAGAGAGAGAGACAAAGAGACAGAGACAGAGATGTATTTTAAGAAATTGGCTCACATGATAATGGAAGCTGGTGGGCACAAAATCTGCATGGTAGGCTGGCAAGCTACAGACCCAGCTGAAGGCTGCCTCCTGCAGAATTCCCTCTTGTGTTGAGGAGGTCAATCTTTTATTCTGTTCTTTCTTCAGCTAATTGGATGAGGCCCTTCCAAATTATGGGAGAAAATTTGCTTTACTCAGAGTTCACCAATTTGTATGTAAATCTCATCCAGAAATGCCCTCATAGAGACATGTAAAATAACGTTAGGCTAAATAAATACGTGGGCACGGCAGCCCAACCAATTTGACTCATAACAGTAAGCATCAAATTCTCCTTCTCATTTCATCAAGAAAACAGAAGTCGTTTATGCTGGATATTGCTCATTTACTCTCCCAGGTCCACTTTCTACCCATTGTTACACGGCTATGTGCTGCATCTGTTTGTTCTCTTGTCCTCTTGTTTCCAGCTGAGTTTGGCCAATGGGAATCCCTGGCAGCAGATGAAAGGGAGCTGCATAGGGAGCTCGGTATATTTCTGTGCCCTTCATATATGGTCAGCTACAGCTGTCAGGATTTTCAACTAAAATCCATACATAGCTTCTCTCCAGGTGTTATTTCTCTAACTTTCTTCTCTTGGATTTATGTCTAATCCCTTCCCCTGTCTCATGCCTGAAGTAGTTACAGCTTCACGCTACTGCACTACGTCTTATAGTTTCCCTCATACTCCTTATCTCTAGGTAAATAGTCCCTCAATTAAACTTACTCAAAATGGTATTATTTTGATTGTCCCCTCCCCCCTTTCTTTCTGATAGAAGCCTGATTATTACATCTTAAGAAGTAAACTTTTAGAAGCATTTTTCTCAGTCTGTTGAAATATTGCCTCCAGGTGTATCCTTTTGGGCTCAAATAAATTTTTTATATAAATTCTCCAAAAAAAAAGCAGCAAGTTTTCACATGCTCCCAGAGTATCCAGCAATCTGTCTGTATTGCTACCCATTTACTCTGCCTTCACTCCTTATTCTTGGTAAATTACCCCCCCCCCTTTTATCTCAAGTCCGTTCCTGTACTTGTGCATTGGATCTTTAGTCCACTTGTCTTCAAGGATATCTAATTATTATTCTTTCTCTTTTATGTATCACCAATTTCTCTATTTTATAAATACTGCTCTGTTGTATCTTCCATCTTTGAAATAGTATGACTCAATCCTACATTTCCTTATAGTTACTAACTTGTTTTTCTGCCATTTTTTGTTTGTTTTTTGTAAAACTCTTTAGAAGCTTGCCTATTCTTAAATCTATTTCCATCCTCCAAATTCATACTTGAACCTACTTCATGAAGACAGCTCTTCCCTGTTGAGGTCAATGGTAAACCGCATACTGGGAAATTGAAATATTACTGTATTTTGCCATGTGTAATGTGCACCCACATGTTTGACCCAAACTTTTCGGGAAAATAATCTTTCATTTTAATTTTTTAATTCGAATTTTTATTTGTTTATATTTAGGTCTTGTTTGGGTATTATAAAGGAATTTTAGCAATTATTTTTTAACATAACTCATATATGGAATATAAAATTGAAAGCAACAAAGAAACTAAAGCTCATGTACATAGTCAATAGTTTAGTGGTGGTGGAGGAGAGACGGGGAGTCAAATATATGGAAGGAGAGCTGACTCTGGGTGGGGAGCACACCATGCAACACACGACGATGCACTGTAGAACTGTACACCTGGGACCTGTGTCATTTTTACTAACCAATGTCACCCAATAAATTTAACAATAAAAATACAATTATTGTGTTCCAGGGTATTATTTTGCTCATGGATATTGTTATTGATTTCTAGAGTTACACTTTTAACTCATAAGCATAAAAGACTTAAAAACATTTATATAGATACAGAATTAGTATGACCCATGTATAATGTGCATCCTTATTTTTCCCTCACAGATTTGAGCATAAAAAGTATGCAATACATATGACAAAATATGGTAGTTCACAGTTTTCATGTTAATTAAATTAGCAACAGTATTTGTTGCACCTCATCACTTTCACTATCTTAAAACATTTGCTTCACTTGGCTTTTATGAATCCATGTCTCTGGGATCCTTTCCTTTCTCACTGACCATTCCTATGCCTTCTCCTTTGATATCTATTCCTTATGTTTCCAGCTTTTTTCCTGTTAGAATGTGTCAGACCTCATTCTTCAAACTTTTTTTTTATTACTCTTTAAGTGATCTTTTCTGTGTCAAGTTTGCAACATTGAACAATGTATATTTCTCATGTTCGTATTTTCTGCTTAGACCACTTCTTTAAATTCCAGATAGTTATATCCAAATGTTTACTCTATATACCTATTTGTATGTTTAAATAACATCTTAAACTTAGGATATACAAAAGCAATGCCTCCTACTATTTTTCTCATTTGTGAGATTATTGAGACAAACAATTGGTAGGCACCTTCGTACCTACCTTTTCCTCACATATAAAACCCTTGTTCATGTTTCAAAAGAATTAATGCAATCTTACAGATGCCAGCTGGCTTAGTGATCCTATAATAAACCTACCATGTAACATTCTTGTCAGTATTCATTGAATGAGCAAGTCTAATTCAAATCAGATAAATTAGTCTCATGTTTTTTACTGCTGTATTTTCAAGAATATTTTTCATTATAAATTTACATTTCGCTGCAAATCTACACTTTTCAATGGAACACTGACATTTTCAGTAGATCTCTAGTGTGGTTTCTGTATGACATAGAAATATGAAGGAAGAGGCAGTAAATATTTATTTAGTGATAGTGTGCCATGATATGAGAAAAACTACTTAAAATGTCAAAATTTTTATTATAATCTACCTACCATCACCTCATCACCTACTGTATTTATTATTCCAAGTACAATTGGGATAAACAGATTTTTAAATTCTTTACTTTGAATAGGTATTTTTTTGTCTTTCAATTTACAAAACTTTTAAGTACATGATAGTTTTAAAAGCCTTTTTTTCCGAAAATCACTACCAGCATGGTCAGCTCTTACATTTTCCTGTTCATTATCTTCTGTCATGATAAACTCAATACTGCATTTAATTTATACACCTGCTAAGGGTCCAGAGCTTTGGCTCCATGCTACAAGGAGACCAAAGAACAACTGATAAATAGTCATATCTTCCAGGATCTCAAAATGTAGTACAGTTCATTTAACTACTAGCAATCTTTTTGTATTGGTCATCCAAAAGGATAAAATTAACTCTTCCGTTATTTGAAGAACATACTACTCCTATTTTCTTGTAGGAAAGGTGGGTGATGATTTATGAATCAATATTTTGGTGTTTATAAAACGTAGTCCTGTTATTTAGAGAGTCTTAAAATTATCAAAAACATCCTTTCTGTTATCCAGATTTCAAACAGTGTAAGCAGCAATGTTAAATGAACAGAATTTTTTCTATGTAAATGTCAAGGATTTTCTCCTGTTACTCAGGTCTCTTCAGTCTCTTTTTGTTTAATCCAAATAGAAAGCAGTTCGTTTCCTCTTTTTAAATTTCTTTAACCTTTGGGAGCTTTGAAATGTAATCCTTTATTTTAAAATTATTCAATTCTGTCTTCTATGTACAGAAAGGTTTATTTAGCTATGGTAACCTATTGTTTTTACATTTCTATTTTCAAGGACATGAAACTTTATGCCAGGCTATAATAATATAACAAGACCACTTCTACTGCCATTTGTTGGACAGTTACTCTATGTGTGGTTCTGTATCTATTACCTCCTTTTCATAGTAAGTTCATAGAGCAAATGTTATAAGCTGATTTCCAGGGAAATGCAATGAAACTCAGTCAAGTTAGCATGCTTAATTTCACCCAAATTGTACAAAGCAGAAACTGGATTTGAACCAAAGTTTATCTGGCTCTAAAATCTAGACATACCATTAAGCAATAGTTTTCCTTGTGTCAAGTTCTGGCATTTTTCTTATGTCTCGTATTTCATTAATTTTATCAAGAATCAAAGCACTACCATTACTCTTGCTCACCCCACACCATGCTTTTACCTGCATCGTCTCCCTGTAACCTTGGGATAGGTTCCTATTCCAGCCAAAGATGGAGCCCAGATGAGATAAAAAGCTTCTCTCCAGGACATGTATTCAGATTCATTTTCTTCCATTGCCTCGATTATTGAATTCCTATTTTATCTTAGCATGAATTTTAGCTTACCAACTGAACTGTGGGTTTAGACTGGAATCTTTTTCCTTAACCTTGACCTTGTATTTCTTTACAGTACTTTACTTTGATGCTCAAGAAATGGTTCAGTGTCCCATGTTGATTTAAGTCCCACACTGGACAAACTCAGATTTCTCTTTCTCCCTATATCATTGTTGGTGTGCTAATTATTGATATTTTAACCTTTCCTAGTTTCAAAGTTTAAAATATAGAAAAACTCCAACTTGCAGGCCCACCTGAACGGCTTCCAATGACTTTTCCATACAAATGGCCTCTCTTATCTTACGATGTAGAATTTCCTAAAATCTCTCAAAGGTTTACAAACACCAAACAAGCAGCCTCTGGCCTCGGGATGTCCCATACCTCTTCTTAAGCAGCCCCAAGCCTGGCACCAGTGGTAACTAGCTTCTGTTCGCAGCTTAGTCTCTCCCAGGCACCTCCAAGCCCAGCACAAGTGTCGACCATCTTCAGATCAATTTGTAGCTCATACCAAGTGGCCCTGTAGCTCATACCCAAAGGCAGCAGCTGACCCTCGCCTGCAACAGAGCCCTTCTCAAGAGGTCCCAGAACCATCACACCTGGTAGCCAGCTTCATACCACACCAGAGCACCTTACAACCATCTCCACAAAAGATACACCCAAAGGGCTGACTCAATGGGCACCACAGCCCTGTTAAAGAGAATCCTGCTCTGTGGGTTCAGCCTCTGCACCACAGCCTCTCCACTGTAGTTATAGCCAGTCCTCACAACCAGTCAGCCTAGGATCAATCTCTGCCATTGATACACAAACAGCAATCCAGGCTCAACTACAACAGAAGGGCAAATACAACCTAGGTGTCCAGGAAGACTACCACTGTACCAAGACTGTGAGACATAGAAGTTCAACCTAATACATAGAAACAAACACAAGGAGACGGCCAAAATGGGAAGACAAAGAAATATGTCCCCAATTAAAGAATAGAAAAAAGCTTCAGAAAATAACTAAGTGAAATGGCAATAAACAATCTACCAGATGCAGAGTTCAAAACAATTGTAAGGATGCTCAGTGATCTCAGTGGAACTTCAACGAAGAGATAGGAAACATAAAAATGAAAATAGAAAACATAAAAATACATGAGTCAGAAATGAAGAATATAATAACCAAAATAAAAAATATATTAGAGAAAATCAATAGTAGATTAGATAAAGCAAAGGACCAAATCAGCAATTTGGAAGATAAGGTATCAAAAACAAACCAAAACAAAACCAAAAAACCAATAAGAACAGCAAAAAGAAAAAAGGATCCAAAAAATGAAGATAGTTTAAGGGGCCTCTGGGACAACAACAGCCAACATACCAACATTCAAATCATAAGGATACCCTAAGGAGAAGAGAGAAAGTAAGAAATTGAAAACCTATTTAAAGAAATAATGACAGAAAACTTTTCTCATCTGGTGAAGTAAATAGATACACAACCAATGCAGGAAGCTCAAAGAGTCCCAAACAAGATGAGCCCAAAGAGGCCCATAATAGTCATGTCATAATTAAAGATACATTATAATTAAAATGCCCAAGGTCAAACAAAGAGACTCTGGGAAGCATCTAGTGAAAAGCAGTTAGTTATCTACAAGAGAGCCCCTATAAGACTGTCAGTTGATTTCTCAATAGAAACTGTACAGGCCAGACGGGATTGGCCTGAAATATGCAAAGTGATAAAAAGCAATGACTTGCAACCAAGATTACTCTTCCCAGCAGAGCT
Organism: Lyroderma lyra; assembly: GCA_004026885.1. NCBI lineage: Eukaryota > Metazoa > Chordata > Mammalia > Chiroptera > Megadermatidae > Lyroderma > Lyroderma lyra. Next base: position 19,014 of record PVJL010000919.1, read on the forward strand.
ATCTTTTAGAATTGAAGGACAGATAAAGAGCTTCCCAGACAAGAAACAGCCAAAGGACTTTATCACCACCAAATCAGTATCATGAGAAATGTTAAAGGGACTTTCTTAGAAGAAGAAAAAAAAGATCAAAAGTGTGAATAGTAAAATGGCAATAACTACATAGCTATCAACAATTACTTTAGATGTGAATGGATTTACTGCTCCCACCAAGAGACATAGAGTGGCTGAATGAATAATAAATAAAACACTTATATGTGCTGCCTACAAGAGACTCACTTTAGATTTAAAAATACACACACACACACACACACACACACACACACACAGAGAGAGAGAGAGAGAGAGAGAGAGAGAGAGAGAAAGTGAAGAGATAGAAAAGATATTTCATAGAAATGGAAATGCAAAAAAAGAAAGAAAAAAAAGAAAAAGCAGAGTAACAATACTTATACTAGACAAAATAGGTTTTAAAACAAAGGCTACAAGAGACAAGGACTCAGGAATTTCACTTTTGGGTATTTATCTGAAGAAATCCAGAAGACTGCTTTGAAGGGATATGTGCATCCATATGTTCATTGCAGCCTTATTTACAATACCAAGATATGGAGGCAAACTGGATGTCCATTAATGGGTGAATGGTTAAAGAAGTACACACACCACACACACACACACACACACACACACACACACACACACTGGAATATTACTCAACCATAAAAAGAATGAAATTGTGCCACCTGCAACAACATGATGGACCCAGAGGGTATTGTGTGCTGAGCGGAGAAAATCAGACAGAGAAAGACAAATGTCATATGATTTCACTTATATATGGAATCTAGAGAACAGGATAAATGAACAAACAAAAATAAAAACATGCTTACAGAGAGAGCATTTTGATGGTTGTGGGACTGGGGAGGTTGAGGGGGTGGGTGAAGGGGGAAATGATTAAGAAGTACAAATCAGTAGTTACAAAATAGTCATGGGGGCGTAGAGTACAGCATAGGGAATATAGTCAGTAGTGTTGTAATAGCTATTTATGGTGTCAGATGGGTATTAGATTAATTAGGATGATCACTTTGTAATTTATATATTTCACTGTGTTGTACACCTAAAACTATATAACATTGTATGTCAATTCTAATTGAAAAATAAAATATATTTTAAAATAAATTTAAAAATATATTAAATCATAAAAAATATATGGAACCATTCAGCTTTGTAGATGTATCATCAACTGAACTTTTATTTAATTTAGGATTTTTTTGTTGTTGTGATTTATTTCTAAACAATTCTAGGTAAACCTGTGGGGTTGCATCTGTACTTTGTGGGCACTTCCTTCACACATAAATGTGTTCTGTTAGTGCCACCACCTGCAGTATCTATGGATGTGCTCTGCTCACAGACGGCTGCAGAGAAAGACATTTTATGTCTCTTCCTGATTCTCAGCTGTAAAAGAATAAAGAAAGTTCTGAATAAATCTTGCCAAAGAAAGATTGCACTGGACAAAGTAAATCAGGCAAGGAAAACATGATTCAAGGCTACTGCAATAAGGGAGAGAGGCCAGGACAGTGTCTGAACTGAACTGTGCTGAAATGAACGGAAGGAGGTTTGTTAACCTCTGGGGTAAACGAGTGTCAAAGCACTGGAAGAAGTTAGGGGAGGGATTGATCACTCGGATGTGCAGTGGACCTTGAATTATTCCTGAATTTGCCAGTGATCTTTTCTGTGATTGGGCCACCGGTATTTGCTAAACACTGCTCGTAGAAATTAGGCTCCTCCCTTCCCACAGACACTGGAAGATGGGGCTCCTATCTTCCTTGATGATTCCCTTTCAAAGAGATGGCCCCTAAGTCTTTGAGGAATGTATTTCTGAATTGTAAAACTGACAAGAGACCTTTAAAAGATTTGTATCTCAAAGAGCAGAGGAAGAACTTCCAATTATAAGTTTACAAAAGAAAATGCCCTGAGAAGGAGGAGTCAGAGGCTAGAGTCAGGAAGAAGCCCTTCTAAAGTTTAAGCTGAAGGAAATGTTAAAGTTGTTTTGGTCAGTGCCATTGTCTACAAGACATTATTCATTATTCATAAGCCAATTCCTCTAGTTTACCCTAGGCCTGCCTCTTAAACTGAAAGCAACAGCAGCTGTTCTGACCCTTCTACTGGCCATTTTCAAACCCAGTCACAGTGGGTTGTATTTACTTGCATTTCTTGATCTTTTCTGTTCTGATTACCATTAATCATTCATTAATAGAAAATCAGAAAAATATTTTTTTAATACGGAGTCCGAAAAGAAATTATAATGTTTTCTTTTTCCTTTTTTCTTTCTTTCTTTGTTTTAATCCTGACCTTGTGTTTGTCATTTCAAGTAACAGGGAAGTAAACATAATGCCTTTAAAGTGACAAAGTCTCCAATATCCTGGCCTTGTTAGATGACTTTGAGTCTGAAAAGAAAGTGCCATTCAACCCTGACCCGTACGAAGAGAGATATCAAAGAATTTGTAGGGAAAGAGAAAATGGTCCTTCACCCTCTTAGGGTTTCTGTCTGAAAAATATTCAGTATTTTTAGTAAAACTATTAGATGAAACAGGAGTCTTTATAAGGAAATGAAGACACACAAAACAAGCCTGAATATTCCTATGTTAGGTTTGATGAAGAGTGTCAGTTGTGGAGAAATACGATAGGTTAAGGAACAGGAGGATTTTATAGTAAACTAGGGGAAACGGCAAGTCCCGTTTGTGAGGATTTTTCATGGCAGCCCTTTTCTTCGGAGATAAGGAAGTTCCTTTCCTCGGGGTGTACCGAGGGCGCATCTGCCACATGGGTTTTATAATCTGTTTCAGAGGAGAGAAGGGTGGGGGACTGTCAGAATAACCTGAGGTTTTTTCAGATTCCTTATGGTTAAAACATTCGATATGCCAAGGCACCGTATTTTAGGGTAGCATTTCCTGCATATTGTGATACTCTACATATGTTATTGTGATATTCTACCTACTGCTCATACTCTACACCTAATATACTATTCTTAAAGTACAGAGATCTTACTTTTTTGTTCATTTGTTTGGTTGGTTGGTTGTCTGGACTCTAATAATTGGGGATGAGTGTCTAGAAATTCATTCCCATTCTTTCTCCCAATCCTAATAGTGCCCAATACTGTATGTACATATTCAGAATGCCTGGGATTGGACCTCTTGGAAATTGTATCAAGAAACTAAAAAACACAATGTAAATTAAAATCCAACCCTGAGACTCCTGGCCACAGTGCTCTACTCACTTGAGCTCAGTACTTGCACATGTTAGGATATATAGCACTTTAGAATGAAACAGAAGTTCTGTCTGTATAAACTGGTTATAGATGAAAATCAGTTTAGTGTGCCATGGTTTGAGCAAACAAAGCATGTCGTTTTGTTGTTATGTCAATTAGGCTTAACTTCCTCTTTTATAAAATGGAAATAATATTCTGTGACTTATCTTTCCCCTAAGGTTCTTTCAAGAATCAAATAAAATATTGTATTGAAAGTACACTTGGAGCTAAAGGTTATAATATGTCATGCCAGTAATAAAAAGTAAAAGAAAAAAATGTGGCATTTATAATAATCTTATTAACAAAGGTGGTAATTTCAAGATTATAGGATTTTGGTGTTTGAATGGCTTTGTGGATAGTTTCATCACACATAACATCTTCGATTGTTTATTTACTTAATTGTGGGCAGATGGAAGTTAAATGTTGTCAAAACTTACTCAGAATTCAAATTTAGCTCCATAACCTCCTAGCCCATTTCCCTCTTCAAAGTGATTCTGCTTTATTGGGGACAGTTCATAATTATTTGTTGTTTGATCACTAATATAGTGATCATGTAGATAATAGGCAAGATATAATGATGAAAGCATATTATTCTAAATAAGTTTATATTATTTTGTACTATTTGTCATCACTTCTGTCATATAGATGGGATTCCAATTCTTTAAAAATGCTGTTATGTTTTCTCTTTTCATTTGTTTGTTTGCTTTTTACTCTGTCTTCTCTTGGCAATAATTGGTAGAAGGTCAGCAATAAAATATTTATTTTATGTTCAGGAAGTGCAATAATTATTTACTAACTGTTTCTGATAGCTACAGCATTAAAAGAATGAAAGCAATAATAATAACTATGAAGAAATATATATTACAAAGGATTTCATCAGTTTTATTACATACAATTCTCATAATATCTATGTGAAGATGAATGTACTAACCTCAGAGATTAATACTTTATAGGATTTAGTGAAAAGCTCACAACTAAACCACATATTCTGACTGAAACCTGAACTCTTTACAGGTTTCTGAGTTGTGGATACATCAGTATTTTAGTGCTCTACAGTTCCTCTCCTCTATATTTACAGTGTTCATAGGTAATTTGGATTTGGAGTCTTCAGATTAGTTAGAAAGCTATGAGAAACACAGAGCACTAGACTACACTGCGATCATAAGCTTCACTGTTTATCTTTTATCAGCAAGGACTCCAGAATTATGTTACACCTGACTGGGTTGTGCACATGTCTCCATGACCCTGGTTGGCTACAGAGAGTACTGACATGTAGTGACTGTGACTTCGTTTTATTGGCTGTGAGTTGTTATGAACCAAATTCTTTGCTGTGCTGTCCAAGAAGTTATCAAAAGATTCCCCTTTTCTCCACAGACCAAGGCTTGCCTTTAGGCTCTACATGTAATTATTTTGAGTTTTCTTAAATGTGTCTAAGTTTTGCCTTTTGAGCACAACTTAGAATATGAGACCCAGGAAGAATTTATTTAAAGCACAGTGTGGTGAAAACAAAAATTGTTGGATAGGAAGGAGCATATTTTTTAGTGCTAAAAATTGCTCTGATATTTTCAAGATCTTATGCAACTGGGACATGCAAAACAAGTTGCATTCTTCCTATATCATCTAGGTTTATCTTTTTAAATAACTAGATTAGAATTTTCTGTGGTTATCATGTTTGACCTTTCTGTGTTGTCTGGACTGTTTCAGTTACACCTTTTCTTAGTAGTAGGTATAACATTATTTTATCAGTAACCACAATTTGTAGTTCACACTTCCTATCGATATAGATTGCTTATAAAAGGTAATATCAACTACAACTATTATTTGGTTTTAAAATATTAATCATTTTGTCTATGCATGTAAGAGCAAGAAATAGGGAAAAAAGAGCAAAAGTGATAGTAAAAGAGAAGAGGTCCAGAAGGTGCATGCAACATTCATTGGCTCTGAAGGAATGCCTAAATGTCATCACACTGGCTTGTGATCAGGCTACTAGTGAGCTCTGGGTTCAATTTTCATATGGCTAAATTGGACTAAACTCCCTTAGAGGATAAAAATGCAGATTTCAATAATAGCTTTTTACGTGAAACATTGCTTCACACGTGACGTGACTTAAATAATACGTATATTTTGTTTGTTTTGAGGCACCTATTTAGTGAAGCTTAGTTGAATGAATTATGCAGATGTATAAATAAGTAAAATAAATCCTTCCTGTGAATAGTGCCAACTATTTACATGTTTATGTTTTATCCTGTACAACAAACCATTCTTATATGAAGGAAATGGAGCTAGATTTAGAGACAGCAGAGCATGGTGGATAGGGATTCAAGCTAAGTCAGCGCATCTATGTTGAAATTCCAGTCATCACTCACCAGCTGTGTGACCCTGGACAAGTTATTAAACACTTTCGGCTTCACTCTCTCATGAATAACATGGAATAAGCAGCAGGGACACTCAGAGGTTAGTTGTGAGATTTAAATTAATTAGTATGTGTAAAACACTTAAGATGGGATTGTGCCATATAGTAACAACTGAATAACTGTTAGTTCTACCACATTTTAATATAAAATAATGAAAGATTCTGGGTTTACATTTTTGTTCAAAATGGCTTTTTTGTGGCCCATGTCCTAATACACAGTTTTATATATATTTTTGGTTGCCACAAAAAAAACCCATGAAAAACAAAACAACAAAACACTGTGTTATTACTCTGCAGCTACACCACGCTCATAATTTTATAAACAAATAATATACATATCTCTTATCTTGGCTGGATCTGTCCATTAACATTTTCTCATCCCTCTGGCTAGTATTTTAATAGCTCGCTTGACAAGTTTGTTATCATCTAAAAGCGTTATTTTTGCTTCTGTAGAATAGTTTCTTAATGAAATGCTGTGAGTGTTAAACTGAGTATGAGTAAAGTGTCTAGTACCTGTTAAAAGTGGCACTAAAATTTCTAAATATGTAAGACCTATGCATGATAATCACATTTGAAGAAGAAAACTGTGTCTGTTTTCTAAATAGAGTATTATGTTTGTAAAGCAAGCATACTATTTTAAATTTAGATTGTATTTCTATGGGGGGGGGGGCATTGATGTAGAGATATTTGGATGGCAAGCATCTACCTGAACACTTCAGAACACTGCCACTGTTTCTGCCATGTAAAAGAGACTTAAAAATGTAAATTCCTTTTCCATATGGAAAAGTTATGGTGATTTACATTTTTATTGACAAAATTGACCTTTTTTCTATCAAAAGAATTTGTGGCATCTCTCAGTTAGAATCTGATTTGACTCAGAATTTATAATTAGATTTGTTAATACAAGAAAGATAGAAATTTTGAAAGCCACAGGTGACGATTATGATCTATCATCAAGTAAAGATGATCTTTACTTGAATACCTGAACTTTGGCAAGCAATGTATAAAGTTGCTTTTATGTAAATTATCTCATTTAATCCTAAAAACAATTTTGAAAGGTAAGCATTTCTTTCTTATCGTTTTACACATGAAGAAACTAGAGCTCAGGGAATTTAAGAATCTCATTCAAGGTCACAAAGCAAATGATAGGAGTCAGAACTGAAAGCTTTTAGTTCTCCTGATAAACCGGCCAGTCTATGATAAAAATGATTCCATCTAGTCATAGATGATAACTTAAGGGAAACACATTTTATCATTAGCATCTTAATTTTATATTGGTCAGATAACAATTTTTAAAATTTATCCCAGAAAAATCTTTAATTCAACTGACTCAGTTTAGGAGCACTATTTATTGACTAAGTTCTTTCAGAAATTTGCTGACAAGACACTAGTAAGAGTTACAGGCAAGAGTAAAGTACAATCTACCAGATTCTACTTTTTTCCCATTTACTGTTTTCAAGATATTTTTAAATCTTTATTGTTTGTGAGATAAAACAATAATGATATATATCTGACATGACATCAGGGAAAATATAAAGAGAACATATAAAAGCAGGTCCAGTTTTCCAAATAATAATGGGAGAAATTTTGCTTTGATTTTCTTTTATTGTATAGATTAAAAAAATTTTGTTTTGGCTGTGATGCCTTGTGAAATACATAGGTGCTTTGTTGTTTGTGTGTTTATTTTCTTATTTGAAAAATTGAGGTATAATCAGCTTTTATCTTTGATCCCGCAGGCATCTTAACATTTTATAAGACTTTAATTTCAGGACTTTGCAATCAATTTTTATTACAACAAGGAAGTAGTTTCTCAAGTTACCATCTATCTGGTGGGCAAGACCAAATTACAGTGCACAAGAAATATTCAGCCTAGAGACTTCAGAGGGAAAGTGCAGACTTCCTCTGCAGACTCCACTTATAAAATACAGCACCCCAGGGCTATCTGTCTTCCCTGCTGAGCACCCATTTCCCCCCTACTTCTTGTTAAGAGAAGGGAAATACTTTTCTAGAGCTTGGAGAGAATGGAGTCATGGAAAGACTCAGCTGCATATCTGGCTTCTGGGATGGACCCGACATGCATTTCCATAAAATAATGAATATGTAGTGAGCAGGAATGGCCAAAGTGGTACCGCTCACACAAGAAGTGGACAGAATAGTTAGACTTATTTGGGCTGGATACGCTTCCTCCCTATGTGTTAATCTTTGTTCCTAAGGGCAAAGGAGTTTCTGAGCTGCAAGCAGTTCACAAGCTAAGTTTATTTCAGTATTAGACATTTCACCCACTAGATAGAAAGCTGTTTTCATCATTGCAAGGACTGTATTTCATTGTTATCTTCTCTTTCTGCTTCTCCTCCATCATCATCATCAATTGCCATGGTTATCATCCTAAAAATAAGTAACCTTACCTGAGCCCTTTCAGTGTTCTGAGTATCATTCTAAATGCTTTATTTACCTGCGCTTGCTCAATTATGACAACATTCCTATGAATTAGAAACTCTTTTTTACCTTTATGTAGAAAAGAAACTGAGGTACCCATAGGAGGGAGAAACTCATACAAACTATTAAACTCAAACCGGGCCATGTGACTTTACATTGTTTTCCTGGAGAGGAATTAGCTCTTGAGTCTTGTGTCTGGCAGAAGTGGATTCAAAAATTAGCTCTGCCAAATTTTTGACTATGGTACACCTATCTAACATCTTGAGCCTCAGATTTCTTATTCATAAAATGGGATAAATAATAATAGCTAACTCCTAGTAATGTTACAGATATTCAAAAAATATGGGAAAACATTTTAGTGCTTGGCAATAGAAGTTACTATAAGGATACAAAAAAGTAAGACTTCATTATTATTTTTTTAAAGCAGAAAGAGTTAAGCAAATTTAATGTTCCCTTAAGTTTAGGCTTTGAGCATATACTGCTGATTAATTGCTACAGTAAATGGGAATTTTAATACAAGTGCTTAATTAATTTAGCTAATTAACTAAGCAATTTTAGACATCATTGGACATAAAACAAGGCAGGAGTTCAAATTTGATTTTTTAAATTCCATCCTAAGGACTGACAACCCTCTCTTTCCTTTGTCTTACTTTCTATACACTGCTCTTCTCCTACCCCCACTTTTTTCTTCTCAGAGTTGGATGCTTAGAAGGAGGGGATATTTTGTCACCCTTCTACCCACACTTCAGATGCACACTGAAAGCTTAACCCTTTGTGAAAGAAAACTTATGATAATACCAACAGAAATAAAAACAATAATTGATGTTTGACGTCTTTTAGCATTTATAAAGTACTTTCACGTACGTAAATTATATAAATTAGCAAGTTAACCATGGAAACAGATGATGACAATATCGGAACTATGGTCGTGTCTTTAAGCTCAACTACTTCAAGTCATTTTTCTGGTTCAGATTGTATGAATTCTAATAATGTTTAGCTCACATCTCTGTGAAGGTCACTAATATATTATCTTGTATTTATTTAAGCTCCTGACTAGATCTGCAGTGCACTTGGTTCTGAAGGTTGGCAAATTCCAATACTCACCTAACCTTTCCTAAAGATATTATCTGATAAAATCAGCCTTAGAAAATTTAATTCTCTCTCTGCCTATCTGTAGAGTGGAAGAAACAGGTTTCAAATCCAACTTCTGACTCCAAAGCCCAATGTCACATTTTCCAGTATAGATAAGCTTTAGGATGCAAAGTTAAAAATCTAGTATCTTGATTTAATTAAAATTCTTATATGTAGAATTACTTGATACTGCACATTACAGGAATAAAACTGGTTCATGCACTAATGAAGAAATTTAATTGTATTTACTGTATAAATTGGTCTCTCCTTTAACACCACTTATCATGAAGTTGAATATCTATAATTCTTAACCCCAGTGTACTTAACAGTCAAATGTAACAAATCCCAGCTATCAATTCCAACATTAAGTAAAAGATTATGAATTTAAATTCTATGCATGTAATTTCAGTATAGGGTAATCAGTTATATGAAATGATAATAGCTATAATACAGCCAACTCCTCAAGTAACTTTAAGATATAAGAGCATGTAATATATACTTGCTCAATTAATGTTCACTGTCATATTTTGCATGTTCCTCTATTTGAACAAATAATGCTTGGCATGAAAAATATGCTGAGAAAGATCTCTAACGCCAATGCCAAAGCCTTAAGCCACTACACCATCAGGGAACTCCCAAGATCTCTAGAAAAAGGAATATTTTAATATGGAATTCTCCTTCCTATTTAAAAAAAATCATATTTCCTCCTGCCATAGGTTTGGAAAATAAATTTAAAATATATATATATATATATATATATATATATATAGAGAGAGAGAGAGAGAGAGAGAGAGAGAGAGAGAGAGAGAAAGAGGCAGATCTAGCCATAAATTTTTATCAGTAAAATTAAAGAAACTAAATGAATGCTGACGTTCGGAGTTATAGAAATGACCACTGAACAAATTGCCAATGGACTATAGTATACTAAATGATGATTTTACTAAAGAGATTATTTTTCTTTGGGAAGTTTTTCTATAGGTGACTATGTCAATTTGGTATTACTATGGCTTAAATTAGAAATAAGGACATTTAAAAATGATTTATAGTTATTTCATTTTATTCAGTCAAATAAGTAAAGTCAGTCTTTTTGGAAAGAGATAATATAAATTCTTAATATATACCTGGTCATTAGCATGTTTTCATATTAACAAATTATGGCATGGTTTAGCTGGCAAAGCAAAAAGTTTAATATCAAAGAGAGCTGTGTCCCACTGTGAGCTTTATGACTTGTTAAATGCATGATTTTTAAAGCTGTTTCAAATCATTATTGCCTAAATGCAAAGTATAAAAAACCACGTAAGTAGATGAATAAATAAATAAAATGCATATTAGGTTGGATAATTTTATTAACCTCAAGTCATTCAAGTGTGGAGTTGGAAGAGGCTAGACTGACCTTGTGGAATTGCTGAGGAAGCAAATGAGCAATTTGCTGATGTGTCATAGATGATCAATGAGTTAGTTTCCTTTTATAACTATTCTCTCTTCACATCCTATTCCCATTCCTATTTCAGCATCTCACCTGAACCTGCCACCCCAAATTCCAAGGACACCTTTTCCTCCTTCATCATGCTTACTATGTGTAAAGTCTCATTTTCCCTTAATTTGTGCTTACTTAAGTGTTTGAAGGAAATAGAATGCACAGGAATTGCATAGTCAATTCTTAAGGTAGATAGAGAATAAATAAATAATGGAGGAGAAATGTTTGAGAATCAGCTTGCTTAAAGTGAGGGCTTTTCAATCCCTTTTTAAAAACACTTTTAAAAATAGCATTTAAAAATGTTTTCTCTGTGAAAAGGGACAAAATACAGATTTGTATTTTGCGCGCGCGCGCGTGTGTGTGTGTGTGTGTGTGTGTATGAGAGTGTATGTGTTTCCTACTGTGAAGTAGTTGTATTTTCTCAGGGACCACTATGTAAAAACAAATTACAATGATACAAGGGAATAAATGAAAACTTAACTCACTTTTAAAATATTCAGTAGATAATATTGAAATTTTCTTTACATATTTTTCAACAGGGAAAAGTAGCTACTAAATGATTATCTTTTCATGTTGCCACAGAAGTAACAGTGGATTCCAGAGAAATGGTTTTCCTCACTCAGGTACTACTGAGTGCCAGAATTTAACGTGCCTATAACTGCTGAAGAGCAGTTAAACTTACAGGCATTTGAGTTCTGAGTAGTTAATAGTGCCGTTTTGGTTGTTCGTTTTTCCTTTTTATGAAGTCACTGGTATTCTTTTAGTCTGCAGATTTTAGAATTCAAAACTATATGTGTGAACATCTGGAAGTCAAAGAAGAAAATAAATTGGCACATATATGACACACAAAACACACAATACACATTGATTTTATTTATAGATTTATTCAGATTGCTGTTTGATTTTTTTCTGAGGTCCATTTAGCATATAAGTTGAGCCATACAAAATTGCTATTTCTGTGGGTTAAAGAGAATTAGAAAATAGCAATTTCATATGGTTCAACCTAGTAGATGAAGTATACACTGATGTTTTCAAGGATCCACATAAAGATAAAAGTCATCTTTCTGGATGGAAACGTATTGAAGATGATTAGAACAATTTGTAATACTTTAGGTCATTTAAATACTAATATTTCTTTATTGAGTTCAATAAATATTATTCAGTGCCAGAATTGGGAAACACTAACATAACAGCCAATAAACCTGCTCTCATAAAGCTTACATTCTAGTAGTTGGATGAAAAATTAAGGTGCATACATAAAATAGATGTACAATGTGTTAAAAATGAACAGTGTTTAGGACACAGATAAAGCATGGACAAACATTTTTTGTGAAAGAGTGAGATCACAATTAAAAATGGTGGTCTGCAAAGTCCTCGATAGACAAATGACGTCCTGACAGAAGCAAAGGGCAAGCCAAGTGAATGTGTACAGAAGAACAGCAGCCATTATGTTCTGAAGGTCAATGTAGGACACCACATGCTGTGTCAGCACATGCTCAGTGTCACTGATATGTACTCAACTTGTTGATGTGAGTCGCTTGCCAGGTTTGCAGCTCCCATTGGATCTCCTCTTTCAACTTACCTGAGTCCTGAACCAGGAGCTCATGGCAAACAATACCAGCTTCTTTAAAATATATATGTATAAAATTGTTAGGGCAACATTGGTTAGTAAAATTATATAGGTTTCAAGTACACACTTCCATAATACATTGTCTACATATTGCATTGTGTGTTCACCTCCCAGAGTCAGAAGTTCTTCTTCTGGCTTCTTCTGAAGGCACACTCGTTGTTTAAGTTAGAAACCATGAGAAATAGACGTGGGTCTCCATTTGTTCACATGTGTTTCAGTTTGCTTTCGCAGGTTTTTGCTTGTTGTTTGAGGTTCTACTTTGGTCTTGCTCACCTTGTTTCCCTTCCAGCTTTCTTACTGACCGCCAATCCTGGTGTCCTGTTGTGATTTTCAGATTCATATATAATGGCCTTCCATACACTGCTTCGCCACCTCTCTTAATTGTGAAAGGCTTAATCTCTAAACTAAATTCCATATTCCATATTACTTGTACTAGTTTTGCTTTCTTTTTTGAATATTAATTAAGACACTAATCAACCTTTGTTACCTAGTAGGCCTTTCCTGTGTATTAATAGCATATCCACACCTGGGTTCCTGATTCCTTCTAGCACAGACTTGCTACCTGCACAGTCTTATCCAACACAGGTAATGGCAACTCTATCCCTTTTGTTGTTCAGCCAAAAATCATGACATTGTCTTTGATAGTTTTCTTTTATGTGAACCCCATAGTCTGTCATTCTGGAAAATCTTGGCAATTCTACCTTATAATATAGTCAGCATGTTAGCCTTAATTCTTCCTTTCTATGGCACTCCATTGTGGCCCAAGCTACCATCGTGTCCCACCTGAATTAGTTAAGATTATCCATAGGGAGTGAGTGTAGATAAGAGAGTAGGAATCAAAGTAGTACTTCAAATCTTTGAGGTTAGGCAATGGAGAGATCGGACTGATGAATTACTTCATTGGGAATGTGGGTTGTAAGGTTTCATCAGAGTTGCCGACCAGGGTATAGTAAAGACTCTATGGCAGACCCATCCATGTAGCATGACTCAGTGGTAGAATTTATGAAATATATTTTTCATGTTATTTATTAGGATGGATTACAGGATGATGTCTGATGTAAGTGTCCAACTTTATACAATGAACATTTATCTGCATATTTACATTGGTATTTCATCGTTGTTGAATTTGTTAAGAGCACAGGTCATTGAAAAAGCTTACAAAGAATTAACCAAAAAAAATTCCTGTACTAAAAAAGCCATCTTCAATTCACCTACTCCCGAGCTCTTTGTTTGCTAGTAAATAAAGACTCAAAAAACTCACACCATGTGAACTATCAATAATCATTTGCCAGTTGCTTGTACACATAAGGAGCTGATTTCAGAAGTGGAGCTTCTATTTTTAGCTTCCCAGATGAATCATTTAACCTCTCTTCACCCTACAGAGATGGGGGTAAATTGCTCCTTGGCACATCTGATAGACGTAGTGTGAAGATTGGTGAGATGACATTTGCAAATCTATTTGAATGTCACACACACACAAAAAGTAGAATTAGATGCTTCCTTTGGGTTTGCATGGATTAGGGACGAAGAGAGATTATTATTATTTCGGCGGGGGGCACTGGAAAGGAAACCTAACGCTAAATTTTTGCCTTACTAAAGCGTTAAGGACAGTGACATGCATTCTCAGAAATTGCTAGTGACTAGGAGATACTTTCACTAACCATAAAGCCCATCTTAAAGATGCCCATGAAGCCTTAATTACAGTAAACCTGAGCATCTGGTTCCTTGTAAACCACTTTCATCATTTTGTTGTGGGTTGTGCTGCACATTATAGCGTGCTACCCAGGTAGTACGCCTCGAAGCCATTCCAGTCTTCTTCACTCTCCACGTTCAACCCTTCTCCAAACCTTATTCTCTCTTCCTCCTCAGTGTCTTAATAATGACCTATTACCCACTGAAACTGTTTTATTTCAGACTGCCACTGTTTTCTTATGTTCACTAGTGTGGCCATGTCCCATCTGATCTCCTGGCCTACAGGCTTATAGTTCTCTTCTATTTCACCCTCAGTATGTAAGGCAGACACAGTCCTTGTTTGGTCCCTGTTTCTTTCATCCAAACCCGTGCTTTCGACTCTTCAAATAGAGCTTTTGTTCCAGACATGCTAAATTACCTAATGCTGTTTTTCAAGTCTGCCTTTTGAATATTTATTACCTGAGACACTGTTTCTTCTTTCTTCATGGTGGGGAGAAAGCAAAGTACAATAGAGAGGAGCTAAATTTTTAATAGCTACATGTGGTCTAATGGATTATTGCCAGTGGGAATACTGAGCAGTCTCTACTCAAGAGTGAGGTTGGTTTGTATTAGTGCACTTGTCTCTTGTCTTTTCTTTCTAACTAATTAATTAATGACTGTTTTTGAGCCTGATACGTTCATTCACAAATACAATGATTGGACCACATTAGCTTTAATTTATTTTAATTTTTTATTTTTTAAGCTTTAAAATTCTGTTGTATTGACATTCAGATAAGGTAAAAGTTTAGATTCTAGCAATGAATTGTGGGATTAAGTGGAAATAAATGCTTCTAAATTCCTTAGAGCATGATTAAGAATTTTTGAAAATGTCTAGTTATGATAAACCAGAACAAGAACTCAGGTAAATTTTAGTGGCACTTAAAAGTATTTTTTTTATTTTTTATACTGGAAAAATATCATGGTCTCATTTAATAATACTAACTTTATACACACACACACACACACACACACATACACACACACACACACACACACACACACACACACATAGTCAGAAAACTAATTTTGCAAACTCATCCTAGAAAAAATGCTACATACCTCATTGCTGAATATTACTGTGGTCACCTTTGAAGTACTCCCCTTGGGAAACTGCACCAATGCTAGCCTCTAGTCAAATAGTCAAGCTCAAATCAAGATATTAAGGGACTAGGCTAGAAAATTCCCCAAGTTCTTTGAGTAGCAGCAACTTAAAGTTTTTTAAAACAACTTTGGCTCCATTCCTCTACATAGATTGGCAAAATAGAGTCAGCTGTCAGTGGAAAAGTTTTTTAAAAAATCTTTGCACATGAATAAAAAGATAGATAATATGTCTTGTGGGTGGATCAATTTTTAGAAATCTGTGTAGTACTCAACGTATTATGTATTACTCTAGATTTAATAACGAGTATCCTAGAGGTAGGTGGTGGAGCACAAGTGGGGCCACAGTCATTGAAGGTTTCTTCTCTAATTTATTGGTGTTAAACATTATTTTTATTTTAAGACATAAAACCTGAACTATTACACTTTCTACTTCTTCAAAAACATCTCAGAAGTAATCAGGAATTATATAAAAAGTTGAAGAAAAGTTTTCCTTTGTCATTTGTTGGTTCACTCAATGAAAATCTACTATGAGCTGGCTATATATCATGCTCTGTATTAGGCAATGGACATCACTTTTGCTTATCTTTATGGTTTCAATATAAACATCACTTTCACAGAGAAGCCTTCCTTGACTCCAGTACTTGGCTTGACTCTTGCAATATAGCCTCATATATCTTATAATACTCAATTACATGTTTTACTGTTGTTGCTTGTATAGTGTCCATCTTCTCCCATTTACTGTTGGCTTGCAGAGATCTGGAGTCGTATCCGTTTTGTTAATCATTTTATCTTCAGTGCTCATAGCAAGAGCTCAGTATTTTCTGATACATTAAAAAGACATGCCTGCAAATAATAAAAAACTTGAAATAATGTTAAACTTGCTGCTATTTTGTTAAAATATACAGTGAACACCCAGGGTAAGTAAACCATGTGTGTCTAGGAATGCCAAAAAGACATATATGGGGAGGTGACTCTGAGAAAAGACTTTCTTTGTTTCTGGGAAGAAAAGAAAAGTGAGGCAGATGGAAAGTGAAAGAAAATAAAGTCTGCAAGCACAGCATGTCTGGGAAACTACAAACAGGAGCAAAGAGAATGAGATGTAGGGTGACAGGAAATAATTCTGGACAAGTAGTAGGAACTAGCTTTAGATAGGTCCTCCATATGACTAAGGATATATATATACACACACACATACATGCACCCACGTACCTATATGTGTGTGTGTGTGTGTGTGTGTGTGTGTGTGTGTGTGTATTATTTTTTGATTGGAAGACCTTGAGGAAGTAAATGGAAAAATTATAGGATTCATTTTTTATGTGAGGAAAGACACCATTGTTGGGTGAATAACTACTTCTGGCCTCAAATACCCAAACACCACACACCTAGATTACATGGACGATGTATTCATTTTGACATTTCTGTTGGCTTATATGTCCATATAGGAATGCACATTTAAAAGAACGCCTAAGTTTGAAACTTTTCTATTACAGTTGTTTTTTCCTTTCTTTTCCTTTTGTATTGCAAAGTGCTTTGTCAATTCATCATTTTGAATTACTTTTCCTATTTTCCATTTTATACACCATAAAACATACATAGTATATAGTATGATTCTATCTTAATCAAATTTGTATCACCTGCCTAGAAGCTACATTTTTCTTTGACACATTTATCATAGATGTGTGTGCGTGTGCATGCGCGCATGTGCATGCATGTGCATTTGTGTGTGTGTGTGTTTTCTCACAGTGAGTAATAATAAGGGAATGGTTACTATTTAATAAGCAATAAAATATATCAAGGAGTTAAGTCGTGCAGCTTTTTCACATTTAGATGTTTCTATAGTACTAATTGTCTCCAATAAATAGACTCTTTTTTCCTCTGAACTTCTTCAAGCAAAGACATTACATATAGGAAATGAGTGATGATTCCTTACTTTCTGTGATGGCTGTGAAGTTAAAATTATTCATATGCTTTATTGACTAGAAAGGAATGCTGTTGAAGGAGTCATGGTGTGGCAGCTCAGACTGAGAATGGAAAGAACTCACTCATTTGACATTTATTAAATATTTGATATACACAAGAAAAGCAATAATTTTTTTTTTTCTTAAAGGAGCTTTCAGCCTAGTGAGACAAAGAGGAGAAACCTTTGAAATAAAGTGTGGAAACTAGTATAATGGGTGAATACACATAGTAACATAGGGGATAACACTTGATCCCAAGGCAAGATCTAAATAATGACTATTTTGGGAGTTCCCTGGTGGTGCAGTGGCTTAAGGCTTCAGCGATGGTGCTGTCAATGCTGTGTCCTGGGTTCGATTCCCACCCAGCCAGGGAACTACCCACATACAAAACAAAACAAAACAAAAAGGCACAAATAATTACTATTTCACTTCTGCTTTTCTAATAGGTCTCATTGCTTTTACTATCATACAATAATTTGGGTCAGCATACATAAATATTTTAGAATGATTGATTTCTTTTTTTAATGTTCAAAGCCACAGCAGCTTAAAGTCTACTTCAGGTAACTTAAAGTATTTTTTTAAATTATCTTCATAAAAATTTCACTATGTTTACCACCCCATTGGACATATAAAAATTTCACATTTAGAGAGATCTAGAAAGAAAAAAAAACAACAAAATACAATTCTGAGTTGGTGTTTGGGAAAAATAAAACTATAGATATTCCTGTTATTGATCACCTGCACTGCAGGTAGTTTTTACAACTACCATCCCTGTGTCAGCATGTATCTCCAAACATTACCCGTCTTGCTTACTAGGTTGGTGTATTTTTATCAGCTTCTGAGTGATATGTCACAACCAAGATGAATGAGAAAGCAAAATTCAAAACTGTGTTGTTTCAGTGTCTGCCCAGCATTTATTTTCCATGAGCCAAAGGTGGAAGAGAGGCAACTGCCCGGAGACATTCAAACTGGGCTGAAACAATTGTGGGTGGAAATCAGGGTCATTGGGGCATTTTATCTTTAGCTTCCTTTTAGTTTATTTTGTACAGTATTTTTTTTTTGTTAATATTACTAAGCAAAAATGAGAACAAATGAATGTTTCTTATATCAAGCTCTATATTTAAAATTATTTGTTTTCAAAAGTGAAGTAATAAAGTACTGATGTGTCTTGTTAGGAATATAGAAAATTCTATGCACTCATTAATCCCAAATTATTGACCAGACACTGAAGGCATTGCATAAAGATTCATAGGCTGGGACCCTGTAGACAATAAGTTAAAGTTTTGAATCTAGAGCTAATTAGCTTGCAAGACCATGAGTAAGCAACTTCTTTGTTTTGTTTTGTTTTTAGCCTTTTAAAAAGTGATAGGTGACATACAGTGTTGTATTAGTTTTAGGTGCACAACATACGTGTGTTGTATTTTAAACTTAGGATTTATAAAAAGCAAGGAGTAGAAGGGGCATAGAACTCTGATTGCTGTAGGTAGGAGGATGCACATTGAGTGGCCACAGGCTTCAACTTCAAAACAAAAGGGAGAGAGCAAGGACACTGAACGTAGTCCTGTGTCCTTTTGAAAGGAAGTCCTGGGCATGATAAAACCCCATTAGTTTCCTTCAGGA
Source organism: Lyroderma lyra (assembly GCA_004026885.1). Classification (NCBI taxonomy): domain Eukaryota; kingdom Metazoa; phylum Chordata; class Mammalia; order Chiroptera; family Megadermatidae; genus Lyroderma; species Lyroderma lyra. The sequence continues at coordinate 37,806 of PVJL010000919.1, forward strand.
AGAACTATCTGGCTGCTGAGAGAGTAAAGCTCCCCTGTGAACTATTTTATTCCCTGTGAAAACGAAAATGAAAGGGAAGAATAACGAAGAAGCCGGGGGACTGTAATGAAAGAGATCAAGTGGAGAGAGAATGCTTAGCCAGAACGCAGCAAAAATGAAGAGGTTTGAGGGTGGGTAGGGCTCACTGCTACGTAATGAAGAAACGTCACAGGTGTGGAGTGAAGCAGATACAAAACTCCAGAGTGCAAGAAGAAATCATTAAAGTGGCAGGTCAGAGCAACCATGGCATTTTAAAAACATTTTTATTTATTTATTTTTTATAAACTAAGGGCTTGACATTTGAAAGTGAGTATTTTGAAAGAACTTAATTTGTAGTAATATATAAAGCATTTCAAAGATTTTAGAGGATGATACTTTTATACAATGAATATGAATATATATATATATTTCCATTATGGTATGTATATAATCTCTAGTGGTGGAAACTTCTCAAGAACAAAACACCATCTTATTTATGTCTCTTGTCCCATTGTGGCCCAATGTCTGGCTCTGGTTTGAGCTCTTTAACTTAGGTAGAACAATTCTGTAAACTTCGATCTGACAGGTTTGATGTAGAAAAGTGAAGTGAAGTCAGTGATCGGTATGGAGTCACTTCTGTAGGCTTTGTTCACAAAAATAAGTAGGATTTTAACTGAGACTAACATCTCTGAAGATGGAATTTTAGAAAAACTTCAGAATCTCACTTTAGAAAAACCAGAAAAAAAAAGATGCTTTTCAGAGAGCTTTTAAAGAAGTGACGGGCAGTATAATATACTAACCTTAAAAAAAAAGGAAATATATCGATTATAAGGTAGGTGGATGATCTTAACTCTTCTAGAAATTTGTAAAGTTAGTAATTGACTACCTCGTAAGCTTAGACATAAAGAAGAGCTTGGGAATAGGAGGCAAGCACAAACTCAATTACTATGAACATCATAGCATATTATTAAGTGAATATATTAATGCATTTCTGTGTGTGCACTTATTATCTTTTAAAACATGAAAATTAACCAGTGTAATGAGAAGAGAAATTCTGGAAGGGCCAAATTAAAAACATTAGTTTCTTTTGCTTTTTTTTGTGTCTGTTAAATGGGTGCCTGTAGTACATGTGTCTCTAGTATAATAGTGTGTGTATTGTGTGCATGCTGGCATTTAGAATTCCAGGAAGAGACCAGGACACTTCTTATGTCCAAAAGAAGATAGTCTCAGTGAGGACCATGTCAGCATATTCACTGATAACATCTATAGTGCCTATAACAGTGGGAGATATATATTAGATATAAAAGGAACAGACAGAAAATACAAAAAACTACATGATTCTACTCACATGTGGAACATAAAATTGAAAGCAACAAAGAAACAGAACTTATGGACATATCAACAATTTAATAGTTACCTGATGGTGTGGTGAAGAAGGGACAGATGTACAAATACATAGTGATGGAATGAGAACTGACTCTGGGTGATGAACGCATAATACAACTTATAGCTAATATATTGTAGAATTGTACACCTGGAACCTATGTAGTTTTACTAACCAATGTCATCTCAATAAATTTAACAATAAAATGATAGCTGAGGAAGCCAAAAAAGGGTGATGCTAATAAAAGTATAAATATAAATATAATACAAGTATGATTCTCTGAAAAGAAGGAAACATGTAGAATTAATAAATACATACATGAGTAAAATATGAATGCATTCATCCCCAAAGAGTTTTTACTTCAGTAGAATTGACACAATACGGCAGAGTACTTGCTATATGTAATAGATGGAAAGATAAATCTATTTATGGAATAATGAAAGCCATTATTGAGAAAATGGACCTTGAGAACAAAATATGAGAGATTTCACATTATAATGTTTTGATGTTATCCCTTAACTTGGCATAAATTTATTAAATTATCACATTCTCTATTATAGCCCTGACCCTCAACCAAAAAGAGAAATGAAGTAATAAATAAGTTATCTTGCCTACTCATATGGAATTAATGTGTCTTTAAGGTAATGAAACAGACTTTATAATAAATATAACAGCTCTTATTTTTCCAAGTGGGTATTTTCCATTTCAAAAAAATTGCTTTGGAGATACAAAGTAGAATTGTAAGTACTACAACCTAGTTTTCTATAGTATATTGTTAATGACCCATTCTTTTTTCATTCAAAAACAGTGGAACATAACTTAGAAAATATGCAAAAATGGAAAATTATGCATCATTAGGATCCATGGCAACTGAAGTTTCAGAAGTACTTTGGTTTGAACAAAATTCTATATATAATTAGAAACTAATCAAATTATAACATGTTTGGGTCTTATAAAGCATCTTACTATAAGCTCTAGAAGAGAAGATTCACAAATGTTAACAATAATATTGTAAGAGTTGAAAGAAGACAATATTTAATTGAATATATATATTACCATATATTTCTAGTAAATGTAAATAAATAAAACAGAGTGAGCCTATTGTACTTCGAACCTGTGTAATGACCATAGTTTAATTAAAAAACGAACGAACAAACCAACAAACAAACATTCAACTTCGAGGTCGGAGATCTGGATTCCAATACCATATTTAGTTCTGACAAACTCCTTGAGTGATTTTTGCACTAATTACTTCACCTCCTGGGCCTCGGTGACCTTAACTGTAAAATGAAGCAGTTGAACCAGGGACCTCTGAGTGATATCCTATAGCAATATGCTATGATCTTCTGGTTACAGCTATCATTAGCAAGAAAGGAATGAATTCAATGGTATAGAAAAGCTTAATATACATACATATATGAGTGTATATATACATATATATTTATTTGGAATGGGAAAAAAAACTTATAAAGGTGTCTTGAAATGACAATTGACCACTTAGTTATAAACAGGTCTCTGCAAATTTCAGAACTGGAAAGAACTCAGTCATTGGAGAATAAGAAGAGAATTCTGAAAGATGACAATGGCTAAAACTAAAATATCACTACTATAAGTTTTGCTGAGCACAATTGGTTTTCAATGGGTTATTTGTAGTTTTTTAAGAAAAATATTTGTGCATGTTCACTCTTAATGCTGTGCATCACTGTAAGAACTCTATAATGGTTGAGACTCATAGTCTGGTTTCCTATTTAGACAGCCAGAAGCAGAGATCCTTTCATTTTAACCCAGAGGTACTCAGCTGTGGCTGTCAATCAGAATCATTTGTGTCAGGGAAGGAAGGAAATAAGAAAAAAACAAAAAAGCTCATTCCTGCATTCCACCTCCACTTCAGGACAATTGAATTCGAATTTGTGGATGATGGGGCTCAGGCACCAGTATTTCTTAAAATCTCCCCACCACTTGATCCCATTGTGCAGGCAAATCGAACCACCGCAAGCTCATTGTGTGCCCTCGTATAGGCATTCAGAGGAGAAGATTAAATTAAGGCTTAGATTGACCCACAGCTACTGTGGTCTACCTTAACATTTTCCTTCTGGAGAGGCACATAGGAACAGGTCTGGGTGACTATTCCATAAGAAAGAAAAGCAAATTATTTGCATTAATGGCTCTTAAAAGTGCCACCTCTTTTACTTAGTAAATTATACTTTTATTAAATGTTGAATTTTTAAGGCTACAGAGGGCTGTTCAGAAAGTATCCAGCCATGTGATATGAACAATAGAGGCATTTATGGCTGGAGTTTTTCCAAACAGCCCTTGTACTTTCATAATCTAATTCAAATCCTTCAGTTAGCAGGTCATAAAATTAAGGGTCAGTAAGTGAAAATGGCTTGCATTCAGTAAAAGAGCCAAAAATTGGCAGAGCTAAATCAGGACTCAAGTTTCCTGATGTCCATTTCATTACACATTAAATGCTATGGACCCCTGATATTTTATATCCTAGCAGAGAAAGGTTTGAGAAATGTTATATCTATTGGAAAATTTGGCATTAGCAACCTCTATATCTTAAATTCCTTTATATGGAATGTATTTCTGTATCTTTGTGGCCAAAGTAATATGTATTTTATTAATGTTTATTCATCTTCTAAGTGAATGTTAACCTATTGTAAACTGATGACTTCTTTTACATTTGTCAAGCACTTTTATGAGTTATCAATCAAAAATCTATATTTATAAAAATTTCACTCTGAAATTCTCAACCAAGATTAAAAAAATCTTAAATTTATTGCCCTCAGATGAAAATGCAGATGCCGTATAGCATTCAGTATTACAATAAGTGATATGGGCTTTGCAGTCAGACAGAGCTAGGTTCAAATTCTAGCTATTCAACTTTCAGAGCTAGGGTTATCATGATCATGCATGAGTATATGGATAATGATGACGTGATGATGATGTTAACAACAAAAGCAGTACTTGTATCTTCATTCGAGCACTGGTGAGGATTAGCTTAGAAAATATTTAGTAAGGTTTTAGCCCATTGCCAAACATGGAATAAGCACTCATTGTTGTCAATATTATCAATAATTTTTGTTATATGATCAATGTTGTTGCTATTATCAAATGTATTGATTCTTAAAGATTATTTATGCCAAATGATATTTAAAGGCATATTGAATAGATTGAACATGTAATATTTAAAAGAATAATTTTCCAACTATTAATAGTAAGGTTGAAGTTATATCAAACTTGATAGAGTCCAAGGAGGTTGACATGGGTTATCCCAAATTAGGAATCATGGAGCATTGGAGTCTGAGCCAAGAAAGGGTGGTAAATGACAAAACCATGTAACTATACTTGGCATGGAAAGAATGAAGGAAAAGAGAAAGGAGGGAAGCACAAAGGGAGGGAAGTAGAGATAGGGACCTAGCATTCAACCCAGAGGGCTGCTTCAGTTACCGAAGCAGCAAGAGTGTGCTCACCAACACATTTATGGTGGTTAGATAATACAGATAGAATTTGAAATTATGTTTATTTTCTTATTTTATACATTTAGATTTTCTACAGTGAGCTTGTGTTATTTAGATAATCAGAAGAAAGTGCCAAAGTGCTATGTTTATATGAAGAAAGAAGATAGAAGAAGGGAAGGAAGGAAGGAAAGAACAAAGGAAGAAAGGGAGGGAAGAAAAAAAAGGAAAAGAAGAAGAGAAGAGTAGAAAAGAGAAGAAAAAAAGCAGAGGAAAAAGGAAAAACAATGGGAAGTTTCAGGATTAGGACGCACACATAGTCCTGAAATACAACCCCATCCCCAAATACCTTATTAATTACAAAAGAAAATGGAGTAATATAACAGAGAAGCCTGGCAGATACCATCTAAATTAAAAATAATATTGGCAGTAAAAGTACAATTCACATTCATTGGATATTTGGTAGGATGCGATGAGAAAAACACAGCATTGTATCTTTGATATTTCTCCCAAAGTTACAGAGCTCTAATCTTATCAGAAGAAAATATCATACTAGCTAATATAAGGGACATCCTACGAAATAACTGGTTAGGTCTTCAAAAATACGGAGGTCGTGAAAGTCACAAAAAAGCCTTAGGATGATTGAAGGAGACTAAAAGAAATCTGACAACCCAATGAAAAATATACTTCTAGACTGGAAAGTTTTAAAATAAAAGATATGATTGGGACAAGTGCAAAATGTTGATGGAATGTAAGGTTAAATGTTAGCAGTGTATCAATGCTGATTCTTTTTTTTTTTTTTTTTAATTTTGACGCTTGTATTAAGGTTATATGAGGATATCCTTGTCAGTAGAAAAGGTATACAAATGTCTGTGGTCATCATGTTGATACCTAACTCTCAAATGGTTCTAGAAAAATGAAAAAAATTTAACTCTCTGCATTTGATGTCACCTATAGAGACTTTCAAAACAAAATAACAACATTAACAATAACAGAAATACCTGCTATCAGAAGCTTTTGAATTGATGATGGTGGGTAGAATTTTTGTTCTTCAGTCTCTATGCCATCTAGTTTGCCTTTGTGTTCTACCCTTCTCTGCCTGTGTCCTGCCAGTTCTGACATACAGTGGAAGATCTCTTATAATTATGTACTAGATTTATCTGTTTTTGTTCTTTTCTTTATAAGCATAAACACACAAAATGCTAGTTAACAGACTTAATTATATTAAGAGATTTGTGTCTGAAAATGTGAAGTACCAGGCTTTCAGGTTTATCTCGACAAGAAGTGGTTATTCAGGATGAATAGAATGTTGGCTATGGCTTCTGCACAGACAGTATAGAAAATTGACCTTCACATTAGTAGTTGTGTGCTGTCTGAGATTTGAGAAAGGAATCCATTATTAACCAAAGACATGTTGAATGAGGACCAAACTAGGATGTTGGGAGATAATGATCAGGGCGATAGATAAAATGTATTAGGATGATGACTGCTCTACATTTTAAAAATGGCATGTAGGAAAATAATGTCTCAAACAGGAAAATCCATGACTTTGGAAACACACAGTGGTTTATTTCACAGTGAATAGATTCAGGGCTTGAAGACAGAAGGAAAATTTTGAACTCTGGATTTGCCAAACTGTTTGAGCTAACATCACCTGTTTATCTGTAAAATGGCTTTAAGGGGTGAATTATTTTAAAGGGTAATGGCTTGGAATGTGGAAGGATTAAAAGTGAAACTGAGAGCCAAAGAACTAGAATAGGAGTTTTTAGTGAAGTGGGGGGATGGCTACTCTGTTTGGCCCACATCAGAAGACTTACTTAGAATTTCATCAGGGTACTTATTGTATGGTAATTCCTTCACCTCCTCCCTACCTTAGTATTGTGTTTTCTTGTTATCAGTGTTAGTGTTAGATCTTTACCCTACCCCCGTGAGGAACAGCCGAATCTCTTCCCAGAAACTAAACTTTAAATACAATTGCATGATAACTATTTATAAGGGCAATAAAGATAACAGATAATATATAGGCACACAGGCATTAGGCACTACCGTAATCCCTTTATATGGGGCTGTCAGGAAGTATCCAGCCATGTGATATGAAAAATAAAGGCATTCGTGGCTGGATTTTTTCTGGACAGCCCTCATATACCACAACCCTATTTATTATATGTTATTATTTTCCCCATTAAACACATGATCTAACTAAGACTTAGAGGAAAGTTTAAGTCATTTCCCCAAGGTCACATTGCTGATATGTAGCAGAGTGAAGTAAAGCAACCTCTATCTGGTACTCAGAATTCAAGAAATTACTATAATCTACTGTCCTTACTGTGGAGAAATGGGTACATTTTCCACTAGTATTCATAGCAATCATGTGCATTTTGCTGCATTTAATATTGTTATACTATGTTTATATGTATTCTAACTTACTGTATTTTTACAAGCTTGTTAAAGAGTTATGGTTCCTCTTACCCTAATTTTTGTTTATTAGAGATAAATTGAGATTCAGATAAGTTAAGTTCCTTGTTCAAGATTGCAGATTAGCTGTGACACAGTTCAGGTCTGATGCTAAATTTATATCTCCTTCCCTTGCACTGTACTCTCTGCATATTTTGGTTATTAGTGCCTTTCTTACTGGGACTCCTTATATATTATAGGTTTGGGGAGTAGTATAATAGCAGAGCTATTATACTGAGTTATTGCCCCGAGGAAACAAGCTAAGAGCATTTCAGCTCACTTTGTGACTGATAACTTTGATATTATATGACCATTTGAAGTTTTTTTAAAATAGTTATTTCCCAAGTTATTAAATTAGGCAGCTTAAATGTATATTTATTTTCCACTTTAAGCTTCATCGTATAACATCATGAGATATTTAGTATATCAGGGGTTTTTAACAATATTTTGGTCCATCTCACACTTAGAAAAGAAGGGAAGATTTTAGACCTGCTCCTTGAAAAAAATATGTTTATATTTGAAATGGTTCACATATCATTTTAGGATCCTGGATTAAGAACTACTTCCTGTTCACATCCCTGCTGCCACTACTGCTGCGAACTACTAGAAATTACGTTGCAGGCCTTTTTACAAATGGTTTTAACTTGATATCTGATTTTACTCTAATGACTGCCATATAGCCTAATTCCAATTATATATATGAGAAAATCAAGTTGCATACTGTATTCTCATGAATATTTTGCATAATTATCATATCTGATTTTACCTGTGATTCTTTCATTTTTATGTACATATTCTCCAAATCTTTTATTAAAAGATTGACTCCAACTGGTCTAGAAATTATCCTCTAGGTACTCTATTTTGTGCATTTCTAAACCCTTGGAAAAAAATATCCTTCATTGTAAACCCAGTTGTTAATGATTAATCTGATTTCATTGATGGTGTACCATTTTCTGGAATAAGACCCGAGTGAATGGGTTAAACATTTTTGTTCTATTGTTTTTCATCATTTTTTGTTAAGAAACTCTTTTTAGAGAAATTATGCCTTCTTCTAGGCTGCAAAGAATGAGATACTATGAAAAATGATGCTAAATATAATCAAGTCAAGTTATGAATCATTAATATCCCAAATTGCACGTGCTACTGAATTTAGTACTATAATATAATTCAGTGGTGATGAGGAGAAAAATCTTTAGGGTTTAATTTTTGTGGAATCCTTTGTCACTGCTAAATGATATTGCAAGTGTTCTTGAAGATAGCCTGATGACTTATCTTCTTATAGGCATTTTGCTGTTAAAACACAATTTCTTTCAAATAACATGAATTCCCACGAAACTAGCAAAGAATTGAAGACGTTGTACACTCTAGGGGTACTTCTTGTGAAAATCAAATTATAGCTGTCTCACTTTGTTCTTGTCTGATCTTTTACGATCCAGGGGTGGGGATCAAATGATAGTGAGTGAGTTAGAATATATTGGGGATAAGGCTTAACTCTTCTTCACACTGATGACACAGCCTAGCAATGTGATTAGAACATTCCTGGACATAATCCATACTATGAACATATGTATTAATTGTTGGCTCAAAGATCGTGGCTTCTAGCCCCTATTGTATGTTTTCATACAAAGAGAAAAGTTCATTTGTTCATTGCTCCTCTTTAATAATGCCAATAATTTAATGAAGATGACAAACATTTCTTAATTATGTGTAAAAGCACCTTGAATCCATGTGGGCAAAAGAAGGATTTTCTTTTTCTCTCATTGTATTTAAATAGCAGTCTTTTTAGGAGACAAAGATTAAAAGCCCCAGGTCTGTAGATTGTTTTAATGTGTTTTTTAAAAATTGTATTAATGTCTTTCATTCTTATTCTTCCCAATCCTTCCTTCTTATAATGTCTATACCTCCCACCCTTAGGCTTACAATAGAGTAAGGATTTTTGTGAGTCAGAACAAATGTCAGCATGACGGGCACACTGAGATCCTCATATAGAAAAGTTTGAAAGAGACCTGATTATCCTCTGATACCAAATTATCTCATATTCTGAATTTTCTTCAAATTATAAAGCTCTGTAGGGATCAGAAAAACATCATAATGTAAGAGAGTAGGAACAGATCTTAACAATTATCTAAGTCCAAGTTGTCTTCTGCAGATGGCAAAGGCCTAGATGAATTGCTTAAATCAGAAGATTTTTAGGCTTGTTTGACACACAGTCACCTGTGAAGCTTGCAAAAATTATCTGCACTCAAGCCTCTCCCCCAAATATTCTGCTTCTGGGCCCACTCCTGAAAAATTTACTCAAAATACTTGGAAACAGTTTTTATGGATTATTATTATTATTATTATTATTATTTAAAAATCCACAAGTGATTCAAATGTACAGTCAAGGTTAAGAACAAAAGGTTAAGTAATTTTTCAAAGTCTGCAAATATATTAAATAAATGACAAAAAAGAAAGATTATCTTCAAAGAACTGATATTTAGGTCAAGTCTCATTCTATGTCCTTTTAATAAATTGAATCATCAGCATCATTCCTTCTACCAAGAACCTAACATTTATTAACCAAAATTAGTGCAACACAAGCCTCGAGATTCAACATTTCTGCAGGTTAATAATAAATACAATTATACAGGTTATTTATTGCAAAATTTGTCATTGAATTTAATATGCCATTGTGTTGTCTTAATTTCTATGAGAACAATGTAGTATGCTGTATTGAAATGGCTTTGGGCTGGGAAGGGTCTTCGTATAGGGCAGGCATGGGGGGCAAGAAGAATTTAAAGTGAAGCAGTAGCAGATAAAATTATACTGCTGATCATCTGACAAATATATTCAGTGAAATACTTTTACTCAATAGATTTAGATTTTCATAAAGTTTAACACATATTTTTCTAAATGCTTTTCAAACTCTCAAGAGAAAATCAATTCCCAACTACAAATAAACAATTGAAGAAACATTGTTAAATAAACTTGAAGTCAAGAGTATCCTAGGGGCAAAAACCATATAAAAGATTAACTGCCACTTAGGTGTTTAGTCTTAGGCCCAGCGCTAAACATAAGCTCTCCTTGAATAAAGCGGGGATACCCAAAGGGGCAATACCCACAGTGAAAATGTAGGTTAAAGGTAAGTAAAAGGGACAGCTAAGGAAAATGTTCTGCCTCTATGGTGTCTCTGGGTTGCAAACATGTAATGACAGTGATGGTAGTATTAATATCACACCTAAGACTTTGCAATATATGAGGTAATATAGTTTAAGTAAACACAAATAAAGCATCACAATGAATGTAAGTTGACTAATACATCCATTTAAAACATCTAGAATATTGTCAATTATACTTAAAAATGCAAGTATACACAAAGATAGAAAAAATATAGATATACCAGAAAAAAACTAGCTAAAATAAAGTTGCAACAAATGAATTAATGTCAGACAAAATACATATAAGACAAAATCGTTAACAGAGAGAATCCTTCTTTAATATGAAAATATTTAATTCCTATGTTGATGTACGAATCTAATAAAATAACTTTATAAATTACAAAGCAGAACGGCTATTCAACTTTAAGGTACAAACACATGAGTCTAGGTATCTAATAGGTCAATTGGAGAAAAGATGTCAATAAACCTGGATAATATTTTATAAACAGAATTAACAAAGTTAATTCAATAGCAATTAACTCCTTACCCAACAATTATAGACTACACGCTCTTTTCAACTACAAACTAAATTAGTAACCTGCCTACCATAATCTCTAACCCTTAAGCTACTAATTAATAACAAAAAAAGTATGTTTTTTTATTTCTAACTAAACACTTCTAAATAGCTCATTGGTCAGAGAAGAAACAATAATGAAAATTTTTAAATATTTAAACTGAAGTAAAATTAAAATACAGCATTAATATTGGCACAACATAACTATAATAATAGTCCAATAAATATAAATTCTTATATTGTAAATATTAGCTAAGATATTAATGAGCCAAGCATTCAACTTTTAGAAAAGGAAAAGAAATTAAACCCAAGCACAAAAATAATAGACAAAAAACAAATCAGTGGAAAAAAATAAGAAAATTAAACACTGATTAAAAATCTAATTAAATAAATTCCAAAGCTATTGGTCAAGAAGATTACTAAAATTACATATGTTATAAATTAAAAGTAGGGTATAGCTACAAATACAAAAAGATAGTAAAATTTTAAAACAAAATAATGCTCTGAAAAAACTTTTTGACAATATATTTTAAACACACAAATACGTAGATGTGTATGGTTACCAGAACTGGCTAAAAAAAAAAAATACAGTGAATTGACATAACCATTAAAGAAACTGAGTTGTCAGTGTTGTTCTCAAAGCATAAAACCAGTCTGTTTAATTCTAGAAGTAAGTTTTACCAAGACCTGTAAGAACAAATTTTTATGATCTTCTACAATTATTCAGAACATAGCAAGTGAATTCTTCCCTGCAATTTTAGCTTAATATTAATATGAAAAATATGATGGTTTTGAAAAGAAAATTATGGTGAGACAGCTTAATTGTACTAAAATATTTCTCTGTATTGAGTCAAAATCTTGTGCCCCACACATTTTACTAATTGAGGCTGTACTGCAGAAGAGGGTGATACCTCGGTCTCTCTGAGCAGTTCTCTCAGTTTCATTTTGGAATTGTCCCTTTCCAGGTACCAACTCTTGAGAAAGTTATTTTTCTTTCTTTGCTTTATGGCACAGAACCTTTTAGCATTGTTGTGAATGTAAAACAATGTTAACATATGTAAAACACTGAGAATGAAACCTTGCACAGTACAACCACTTGATAAATGTGAACGATAATGATTTTATCATCTTGAGCTGCATTTAGGGGTAAACCCATGTAAATTTTATTAAATAATCTTATAATAATTTAAAGTCATTCCGCATGCTTCCAGCCATTTTCTCCCACCCCATTCTCAACCCTTCACTATAAATCTTGTATTTTTAAAACTGTAATCCCTAATGTATTTATTAGGTGTTCATATAACCAACCTTACTTAGACCCAGCAATATTATAACTGACTTCATTGAGCTATCTTCTGAAGTATTTTGAATCCTGGAGTCTTGCATGGAATTCAGGTCGACTTTCTAGACCATAACATAATATGCAGATTCTTACGTGTAAGCATCATTGTGTTTTATACTGGAAAAAGTACCCATAACTTTCATTGCACTTCCCACAGTGTCTCTGACATAAATGTCTAGAATTGATCCCAGAAGAAAGCACACATACCTTGTACTAAATTGGCATCTGTAAATCCTCTTTTGTAGAAACAATGGTTAAGTACACCTTTAGGACCCTGTCTTGAAAGGGGCATCCTTTTTATATTTTCTTTGAAACTAAATCTTGTCATAAGGCTTGTTCCCTCCCCAGAATGGAAAATACAATTATTTTTCTGCCTTATTTTTTTCTAAAAAAAATTTATAACCAGTATATTGAAAGATGCTCTCTTCAAAATTAAAACTATTTGTTTACTGATAGCACAATGGTTTCCAAGGCAACCCAAGTAACTTGCTAAGACAAAGTTGTCCACCTTTCTCACTGGGGAAGAAAGTTTCTAAGCAGTTGTTATCATCACCCCTAGAGAAATGGAATGGAAAATAATGTCACATTGCTCTGTGTATCCACCTGTGCTGACTGTCTCACCAGAAGAATCTGGAAAAATAAGAGAGCTGTTGCCAAATGCACAGAACTTTAATGGTCCATGTAAAGTTAGAAAATACTGCTACATTACTGCATTGAATGATATTAAATCTGTGAGCAGAATACTTCTTAGGATGTAATGGTGTTCTTATGCAAAACAGGAGAAGGTATAGTGTGTCCTCCTGGATGCAAGTTGTTGACCGGCAACACAGGAAATCAAACATTTCTACCACTTTAGTGGAAAAAAGCCAATGGTGTAAGAGCATTTTGAGTACAGGTCTGGAGATTGACACTGATGGAATTAGTATGCTCTTAAACCTGTCATTCTTCTCAGGGCAGAGAGGCCTGTGGTCTGGTTTGTGGTGGCTCACCAATTCCACGCTTTGAGGTGGGGAGACTAAGTCATGAAGATGTGGAGCCACAATCCAAAATGAGGGCTGTCTCCCCAAGAAAGTGTGTGTGGGGTGGGGGTGGGGTGTGTGGATATAGGATAGAAAAACAAAAAAAGAAAAGGTTCACTATGCTCTGTTTTAAAAGTGAATTCAGAGAATTGTACATTTATTCAGAAACCCATAGCTGGATGCTGGTGGAGCTAGCACTGAACACAGCACTTTTTACCCCATGAGTTGTCCATTTCCTCTTACTTCACATTTGATGTCAGTGGATATGATAATGAGGGGTGCCTTGGTCCAGTTAGATTAGCCCATGGCAAATATTTAATAAATAAGGATTTTAAAAATTAAAATCTAGAATTCAAATCTTTTAGTTCTTTTTTTTCTAGTTCCCTTAAATGCCCTTGGCTTGCCCATCCAGCACAGGTTGTGGGGCATAGCAGGTGTAGCAAGGTTCAACACTGTGTCTCTGATATTATCAAAAAACACCCCCTCCCCACCGCCACCTGCTCTCTTATTCCTCTTAGGTGACTCTCTAACAGCCTCCTCTTCATTCACATGAAATATCTTTACCATAATTTTCCAGTAATAATTCTCTTGGCTCTGTGAAATGATGTTTTCTTTTTGTTTTTCAGTTTCTTTCTAATTGTCTCTTTTATTTGTGTTCACAAATTGTCATGAGCATTCTTAGCCCTCTCTTCTCCCCTAGCACCCTCATAAGACTAACTAAAGAGCGCCGTGCAATACCTGGCTCACAGGAACAAACAAATAACCGCATGGGGGTATTTCTCTGTATAATCGCCCCACCAGCAAAGGGGGTTAGGCATATTTCCTGTTGAAGCCCACAGGGACTATCTTACTGTTCTGTTGGCCATGGTAACCAGCTTGGAATAAGCTGTTCTAAGGCAAACCTGTTCAAGAGTTTCTTTCAGAAGCGAAGTGACATCTACCAGATTTAATGATCTGTTTTCATAGTGTACACACAACCACATTTTTTTCTGTAAAATTACAAATCTATTTGAAAGAGGAGATGTGGTAGATGACATTTATCAAGCACTGCTGTGTTCATAGCACTGTGCTCCGTGCAGTGAAGTACAGAGGAAAAGGAAGCTACTCTCCCGCTTCGACATACGTAGCTAGATGCATTTGTCAATGTAATAGGTGACAACATGTTAAGTCCAAGCAAGTTTTGGACGATCTCTGGAAATCCAGTAAGGCCTCATAGGAATGGCTATGTTTTTGCTAGTTTTTGTAGATTTTGTAGGATTTCAATCCATGCAGAAGTGTAAATATGAGGAAATGGCAGAAATGCTGCCATACCACTTGAGAAATAATTAGTTCAATTAGAAAACATCATTGTCAAAATTCTTAGGAATTTGCTGGAAGGTAAGTCTGGGGATAGACTGAGCCCTTTCTAAGATTTACAGATGCTGCAATTCCAGCCTTAAAACCTGTTTCCCAGGAGAGCAGGACACCAAAAGCGGGGTAACATATAGGCTTCAAAAAGACTTTTGAAGTGTTGGCAGCAACCCAATTAAAAGAAGGCGTATAAATTATGGACCATAGTCGTCTTTTTCTTGAAGAAGATAAATTAATAAAATAATACATTTCCATCAAAAGAAGAAGCAAGGATTTCTTTTATGAGTCAATAGTAATTACCTCCATTCTCATGATAAAAAGATTACAGAAAGTAGGAGACCTTAGATTTGAAATCCCCATGGATATACCAGGTATAAATTTTCACTTGCATGATGGTCTGGGTTAATGGCCATTAGGTTTTGACATATTTTTTCCTTTGACAACATTCCAAAGAATCACTGGGTTTAGTGTGTGTGTGTATGTGTATGTGTGTGTGTGTCTGTATACACACACACATACACACAGACACACACACACACACACACACACACACACACACACACACACACATGCACGTTTCTCTGAAACTGCTTCTCTCTCTGTCTCTTCTCTCTCTGTCAGCTATTCAAGTATTGAGGTTCTCTCTTCTGCTCCTGGTTTGTTTGTTTTTTTAATTAGAAATTATAACAGTTCACCTCCCCTTGATGCTGAGGTTTAAGCTAACGTTAGGTGTGGCTAGAGACTGCAGTCTCCTTGCATTTCCTTTGCCAGAACGGCCTTACTCTCAGAGACTTCAGATGCTCCTGTTATATTTAGGTGTCCTGTACAACATGGTCTCGCTGCTTTAATTCTCATGATACGTGTTTATTAAAGAATGAGGGGCGAGTTCTCAGGTTTGCAAGGTCCCCGGAATCAGGTGTTTTCTTACCTCAGAAGTTTCTTCCACACATATACACAGAAAGAGAAAGACCAACATCTTACCCTCTGCTTATCTATATTAGTAATTGTCAAACTATGGTGCAATGAATCACCAGGGTCTTGTTTTTAAGATATAGATTTGGTCTCATGTTTCCCAATATTACAAATGGTAAGTTCTAATGTAGCAACTCAGTTGAATATCAGTGTAAATAAAAGCCTTGGGCGATTCTTTCAAAGAGCGTACCACCCTTTGAGAAATGCACATATTTATAGATATAGCATCTAGTTTTCTGTGATTTTATGTATGGCTAGGATCCTTATAGTTATTGTTAAACCTTCCCCAGCCATCTCATGAACAAATGGTTACTAGTTGGGACCATCATCTTAATTTAAACAAATCAAAATGATCTAGGGTAGAATGCTACCAGTGCTATGCATCAACGAACACCTTCTTTGGACCCAAGTCCAAAGATTAGGGTGAATTAGAAACCTCCCCATATGGGATTCTAAGCTTTAGAACCACTTGGTCTCTGTAACTGTTCCTAGCCACCTTTGAACTTTTCTGCCTCCAACTCTTGCTGCCTTGGACTTACCTCAAAGCAGATTCACACTGTCCTTGTCCAAAGGTGTTTAGCAAGTGTTAAAGGTCATGACTTATCTCATTGAAGCTCTTTGCTAGAGGTGCTCACAAGAATGAAAAGAAGAGCAACAAAACAGGGAGAATTAAAGAAAAAACCAGCAGCCATCCAAAACTCTGCTCACATAAAATATTAGGAATGTTGTTTGTTTGTGTGTTTGTTTGTTTGCATCTTTGTCAGGCATCTTTGTAACTTCTCCCCATCTCAGAAATGGGAGAGATTTTCTACCCTATGACACAATCTTTCTTTGGGAGTGTTTAGAGCTTGTTAGGTAAATAAGGTGAATGTAGAATTAAAAGCACTCTGTCACACACATACTGGCAAAGAAATTGAGAGGACAACTTAGATTGCAGAGGGTAAAATGATACTGATGTTGAATAGGAGCAAATAAATTATTATCTTTTAAACATAGGAGTATTTATTTCATTGGTTCAGTATGTGGAACTGAAATTTCTTCGTTTCTTTTTCCTAAAGAAACAGTCGACCCTGTTTTAACCTTGTCTGATCTAAGCATATCCCCACTTTTTCCAAACCAACCTAACAAATTTACATTCTACCTCCCACCACCCATGAGCAAGGCTGTATATCATTATCATAGATTGTTCTTTCCTTTTATAATTGCTTTAAAGTATTCTACTCTTTTACATTATGCTCCCCTAATCAAACTTCACATTCAGATAACTTCTTAATCCCTGAGCCACTTTATTGAAGTTGTAAACTTTTCTGATTTCCCTCTGGTCCTCTCTGCTCCATGCTTAGTTTCAGCTTCAGTGTTAGCCTGAAGTATAGGTCCAGTGGTTGTGTGTGTGTGTGTGTGTGTGTGTGTGTGTGTGTGTGAGAGAGAGAGAGAGAGACAGAGAGAGAGAGAGAGGTGGGGGGAGAGGGAGAGAAGAGGGGAGGAGGAGAGTGTAGGTGCTGTAACTTTCAAATAAAATCTCAATATTAATTTTGCTGAGAAGCCTTCTCAGCCTCCCAGAAATGCCAATTTTCCCTCCTCTGGGTTCCATGAAACCTAGCTGCTATCAATAACTAGCATTTACCCTGTCAGTAGTATAGCTTGTTCAGTCTGTGTCTATATTTCTCAACGTACTGTGTATTGAAGGCAGGTGGCAGGCCTCATTCATCTTCATATCCCTGTTACAATCAGAAAAATCTGATATATAGAAGAATTTCAGTAAATGCTAGGAATTGGATGGTATTAAAGGCAGATTGAGGTATGATCTGTCTATTTTGGTATTCCAGACACATCATCTGTTTAGGAAAATTTACTTTGCAGATTATTTTCAGAATTATTAACAGGTACCAGTAATAGGAGGAGGCATTGGATATCCTAAATAAGTAGAAAACAACATTGAGAACTTTCTAGTCTAATAGAGAACGAAAATGAGAAAACTGGGTACTCTTAAAGGATAACCACCCTGGATTCATGACTGTCGTTTCTAGTGAGACAGCTAAGCAAAAACCAGAAATAATCTAACTGGCAAACAAAGTGACAACTAAGTACAAGGAGGTAAGACATGACAGACAAGAGAAGCCTAAATAAAATGATCTGGAAAGTCACGTAAGCATGATCCAGCAGATACTAATCTGGGGTGGAGTGACCAGGGACTCCTGAAAAAGCGGAGGAGAACTTACACTGTTGTTCTAGAGACCAAGATCTTGTGAATAGACTATTTCATGGTTTTGTGATTGACCTGGAGTACAAAGCTGCCCTGGATGTTATGGTGGCAAACTTTGTTACTTTTGCACTTTAAAACGTTCATCCTATCCTCTTTTTCAATCAGCATCTTATTTTCCCATCTGGAGACATTTTCCATTGGCTGTAGTCTTGCTGCCTCCTTCTGCTGCCTTCTGTTTACAGGAACTAAGAAAACATAGACCCTTCTGCTATTTGTTCCCTTGCACAATTATATTACCTAAACCTCCTGATCATACATTTTCTGCCAGAAATTTGAAGGCATACAGAATATTTTGGAGGATCAATTAACAGTAGCTGCAGTGTAGCCTATTGTTTCTAAGGCTACTGTTTCTCTGCCCAGCCTCCTGAGTTCCCATGGGCCCCTAGCAAGTCTTTGTTTCTGTTGCTTTAAATCAAGAAATCTGTCTTGCAAAGGTATAATCCCTGGTTTTGAAGTAAGGACTTGAGTGAAGTGATTTATAATAAATCCTCCCAGAGTATTTTAAATTCTCTGAGTTTTTAATGCTGCTGACTCAAGAATTACTTAAGAAATTTGGTCTATTTTAATCTATCACAATGCAAAATTCTTAAGAAGATTGCTCTTAGTTAAAGTCTTTTACTGAAAAATAAAGATTCATGTGATTAGTCTTTATCCTGATCATTTAACTGATAAGAAAACCAATGGCTATTGTTCTCTCCTGATGTCCCCTCCTGATGTCCCAGATTATAATCTAAATGTAAGAGAAACAACGAGAAGACCAATTGGCCATGGGATGAATGTTTATTTAATTAATCATCTCTTCTGGAAAACATTTATGTGATTTCCATGTTTTATATCATTATAAAATATTGGACGATGCATAACTTTTTGCCTGGTGTGTCTTTTACCCCTACGCTATTTTTAGATTTATTCTTAAGAAATGATAATACTGAATTACAGTAGGAATCTTAAGATAGTTAAATATGTCCTCAACTTATTTCCCGAAAGGGTTGTGCAAATTTATCATCTCTTCAGTGGTGTTTAAAAATACCCTTTCGTTATACTTTCACTTGCCTTCTCTTACCAAATGCTTCATATTCTATTTAAATTTTTAAATAAATTAGATACATTAAAAATGTTAGCTCTTGTGAATTTGAATTACGTTCATTATTAATGAGGTTGTCAACCACAATTTTCTCCATGGAAATAGTCAATTAGTGACCTTCAAACACTTATATAATTTTCCTTTTTATCTGGCTATAATTAGTCTCTTGAAATTTTGTCGTCTGTGCTATCAGTCAGCTACCATCAACTGTTCATCACATGTACCTGATTACAGAGATGACCCATTCTATAAGTCGTGCTGTCAATGGGAATTTATCCCATCTGAGCACTTTTTTCTTGATTTTAATTGTCAGAAAGGGTTTTCAAAGGAGCCTGAGTTCTACTAGAAGTACTATGACTTCCGGTCGGCCCGAAAGACTCATCAGGCTGTCTTTAAATCAGA
This sequence comes from Lyroderma lyra, assembly GCA_004026885.1. NCBI lineage: Eukaryota > Metazoa > Chordata > Mammalia > Chiroptera > Megadermatidae > Lyroderma > Lyroderma lyra. The sequence continues at coordinate 57,266 of PVJL010000919.1, forward strand.
GTCTGAAATGTCCTCCAGCAAAGAGAAATGTTTCTCAAATTTATTTAATCACAGAGTTATTTGTGATGTTGTCACTATTACTATTCCACAGAGCCAGTGTCCCTTAAAGCCCACATTAAGAATTGTTTAATAGCCTCTGGAGAAATTCTCTAATTCAGAACTTTGTAAAGTCAATGCAAACATTTCTTTGAGAATGATTGACTCACATTTTGGGGTGAGCCGTATGTGCAATACGCTATGGAGTTATATGAAAAAGTAATTTTTTCAAACTATAATAGTACAAGGTCAGACAAATAAGTTCACAAACTCATCCTAGAAAAAGTGCTACATACCTCACTGCAGAATATCAATCAGTCCACTGAATATCACTACGGTCACCTTCGAAGTCCTCCCCTTGGGAAGCTCTGCATCAATGCCAGTGCCTAGTCCGCCCTTCAAACCAATTTTGGAACTTTTTTTCTGGAATGGCCATCAGAGCTGTCCTCGTACCCAAAATCTGACGATGAAGATCGCAGACTTGCCACCGTGCACTTACGCTGGCAGCACTGCACAAACAACTCGGTAAGGTGTCATGACCTTGCCAAAGTGAGCACATGGTGCCAAGTTAGTGAACTTTATCAGATTTGGGGTCCAACGGCAGCTCTGGTGGCCAGTCCAGAAAAAGAGTTCCAAAATTGCTTTGAAGTGTGGACTAAGCGCTGGCGTGGTGCACAGCTTCCCAAGGGGAGGACTTCGAAGGTGACCGTCGTGATAGTCAGCAATGAGGTGTGGAGCCCTTTTTCTAGGATGAGTTTGTGAAATTACATGACCGACCTCATACACAGGTCCTTATCCAATTACACAAGGGCTGCCTGGAAAAAGAATCCAGCCTGAAATGCCTCTTCTTCATATTACATGACTGGATTCTTTCCAGGTGGCTTCGTATTTTATTCCTTATCCCACCTTACTGAGGAACTGATGGAAACCAGACTTTCCATTGCTCCATTTGCTTCTGGCCTTCTCTGGTTCTCCTCTGCCCACCTCTCTTCCCCACCACCTCCTCCTTTACCGCCTTCTTCTTCTCCTGTGTCCCTCTTGCCCTTCCTTTGCCTTCTTCCTCGATATTATAATGAATGTCCACGTTGTTCTGATTCCCTTTTATATGTCCAGACACGGTCTTTCCCCCACATCACTCTGCACTGAGCTGTTCGGCAAACCTTTCTCAGTCTTTACTTATACTCACTGAAAATTCATCTTATATACCAGTTCTAGTCTAATTTAGTAGCATTCTGAAGATTTATTCCCTCTAATGTGCTTTGCACAATGCTTACTACTAATTATGGGTACTTATATGCATCTGGAATGATCTTACTCTGTATTTGCTTGCTCTATTTGTTGCAGTCATGGTTGTACTCCCTAAACTAGTAACTTTGGTCCCTGCATTGGCTGTACTAGCTCAGTAGTGCATCTATTACACCATTGGAGAAGATTAAAGCATTTTGGAGGCTTAAGAAGAATATTTAAAGTGGTCATTACCTACCAATTCTTTAATTGTTCACTCTTTCTGCATTTTTTGATTCCCCATTTTATACTCAGCAAAATGAAGAGTAATTTAATGAAAGCAGTAGAAACACACGGTATTTTTTTATCACCCAGTAAACTCCATATTTTAGGAGAAACTCTGTAAGTTCTGTTTTATACCTCTTTCTCAATGACATTTGAATATATGGCATGTGAAAAATAACACTTTCATGTTTATTGTTCTTCTTTTATTCTTATACTACATAGCAGTGAAGAGGCAGACATAATTACAGATGGAGAAACCGAGGTTTAGAAATGTCACACGACAGATATGTCCGTGGTGACAACTTGTAAATGGAAGACCAAGGACTAAAATATATATCTTGTGAATTCTGTCCCATGTTTTCATTGTTCCTCTCTAACACTCTATCAATTAAAAATTGAAGTCTTGGTTCTGACTGTAAGGAGAACAGTATTAGCAGATATTTTCCCCTTGTTTTTGTCTAATCAGCCAAGTACAGGTGCACACTGCATGAGCAGATGGAAATGCAATTAGGACAGATGTGATGACAGTTCATTTGCGGATTCTAATGTTTTAAAACCCCAGTGCTAGTCTAAAAGCATGTATCACAGCAGGCATACCACAAGAAGAATCACATGTGGGCACAAGGTTTGTACAAGCTGTAGGTCTTTTCAGATTTTGAAAGTGAAATGGCATTTAGTGATTTCAAAATCCTCCATCTATTATTCATAACTGCCTTAGGTAGTGAATAGTTTTCACGTTGTTGAACTTAATTAGACGAAAATAAAGGTAAATGCAGGGTTATTGATCATTTCCGCTATAAACCCAGCATAAGGTTGAGTCAAAATGATGGAGTGACAAAAGCTCGGGGTTTGGAAGGTGATTTATTTTATCTGTATTATGTTAACAGCCTAGATTAGTGCTGGGGGCAGGCATTCAGTGTAAGTTCTCTCCCACTTTTCTTAGGAAAATCATTTAAACTTACCTATTATTTTTAACATTAAAAATTGCTAAATAGGCCTTCTAGTTGGAATAAATTATAAGCACTGAGAAGAGAGGTACAAAATGAATACCCTCAGGGGGTCAGAGTTGGGGCCACCTGGGTTTATGCTTGGGGTTATGCTCTCCAGCTTCTTATTATCAGGGAGACAGTTGCAAGAAGGTAAGAAAAAGCACAGGATCTCTGGTCAGATAAAGAATTCATTTCTTGGTTTTTTGTTTGTTCATTTTTTCTTTGTTGCTTTCAGTGTTATATTCTGCATATGAGTGAAATCACACAATTTTTGTTTTTTCTGTCTGGCTTATTTCACTTAGCATGATGATCTCCAGGTCCATCTACATTGTTGCAAATGGCAATATTTCATCTTTTCTTACAGCTGAGTAATATTCCATTGTGTGTATGTACCACAGCTTCTTTATCCAGTCATCTGTCGCAGGGCACTTTGGTTGTTTCCATGTTTTGGCCACTGTGAACATTGGGGTACATAAGTCTTTGCGGACAAAGGTTTTCAAGTCTTTTGGGTAGATCCCCAGAAGGGGGATTGCTGGGTCATATGGAAACTCCATTCCCAATTTTCTGAGGAACCTCCACACTGTCTTCCACAGTTAAAAAAAAATTCATTTCACCTTTGCCTCTTACTGCGTGGCATAGAGCAAATCCCTCTACTTCTCTGAGTGTCAGTTTAGTTTACTTGTCTGTTAAGCAGGAACAATACTACATCTTGCTGGCCGCCTCGCAAGGCTGTTAAGAGGCTTGTATAAGATAATACCTGAAAGTCTGGCTATTTTGGGTGATTTTTGTATTCTTCCTTCTGTCACATTTGAGCTCTAACACCTGCCAGGGGTTAATAAACAGAAAGACCAGCCCACAGATCTAGGAGAAAGACTTTAGTAACAGGACGAGGTGAGAAAAGACAAACAGATGCTGAAAGAATTAAAATCTATCCATGTCTTCCACTCACTCTGCTTACTGTGCCTCAGACTCTTCTGGGAGCAATGCTAAAATGTAGGCTTCTGGGCCACATTACCGGAGATTCTGATTCACCGCCTGGGCAGGCACCAGCATTCTTATTTATTAATAAATATCCTAGGTGATTCTGAAGGTAACTTGAGGTCCCCGGTGTGAGAAATCTTGACTAAATGCCACATCTAGGATGGTTTCTTACCTGGATAATAAGCAGCTTGGGAGCCAGATCCAAATATCTTCAGACTCATAGAGCAGGGATGTGAGGTGAACTAATGTTTTCTGCTGGAAAAGCTGCTTCTTGTGTATTCTGCTAGTTAACGTCAGCACTGAAAAATTGTCAGTCACCAGTTTTCACTGCCTATTTCAAGAGTTAAAATCCATGTTCTGAATTGGGGTGAGAAAAGACAGACGTAAAAATTTATAGTTCTCTTCCCATAGCTGTTTCCTCTGTTCTAAAAAGATACTGTACTTCTATTTGAGTAAATTGACACCTATGATAAACATTCCCCAGTGTCCTTGGCAGCTGGCTGGGGCCATGTTCCTCAGTTCTGGCCACCGTTCTACAAACAGAAGAGATGTTGGCACCTTCCAGGTTGTATCCGTAAAAGAAAAGCATTTACTCCTTTTTGCTTTCCCCCTTCCTTGGTGGTCGAAAGCAGATTTAGAAGTGATAACACCATGGACTGAACAGGCAGGGTTATCACCAGGCGGTGGCAACACATGAAGTAAAAAGCACTCTGGCCCTTAACACCTTCAAGAAATAAATCACAAAACTGTGACTTTTGTATCAGAAAATCAGAGAAAGAAACTTCTATTTTATTTAACATTCTGCTCTTCTGGGTCTCTCACAGAGAGCTAAATCCAGTTTGTTCTAACTAATAAACACATCAAATAAGCACCCAGGATTAGGAAAACACAATTATTATAATACAAAAAGCACATCCTTAGTCATTTTACCATCACAATAGGTATTCTAGCACCTCCCTCATAAGGCCATTAGAAGAATCATAAGATATAAATATGCATGCAAATTGCACAATGAAATGTCTGCAGTTTGTAAGTCAGCAGTTTTATATTTCTTTTTAGTACTAATGAGTAATTTATAAATCATTACTTCTAACTATAAGCCATTGACTCTATGATTAAGATACTTATTATGCTAAGGTTGGTAGAGTCACTTAGAAAATAATCTATCTCCAGCTCTAAGCTTTAAGTGAGACTGGAGGGGAAAACACTAGCTGAGTCTGCATTTGGCATTAAAACTCTGATGAGCTTGTTGGGAACCATAACTGTAAGTCAAGCAGGGGCAATGTTGAGTCTCAAGGCCCTTACAAAATACCAAGGGAATGTCTGTGAAAGTGGATATTAGAAAGGTTATTTGAATGGCTGATTTATTATTCATGAAGAGTGTACAGTGCAAAGTTTATGTTAAAGGCCGTTTGAATTGTATTCCCATCATCATGAAAAATAGCCCCATCACAGTACTGCACCCGGAAAGATTTACGGGTGTGCTTTTACCGTAGTTGAGAGGGCTACTTAGTAATGACACTCCAGTAGCCTATGAATGTAGGCATGTGTTAGTCCAGCAATTTGTATTATTTATTATAAAAACACTCAGGATGGGTTGGTAGAGGTGAAAGTATGGGAGTAGTTAATTTAAATGTTTGGAAGTGAGATGAACTAGAGGAATTTTATTTAGCTGTGAGCATGAAAGCAGAAATGGAATGTCATTAGATTCTGTCTGTGTAAATATGGGGCAAGTTATTACATTTGCTTTGCATATGTGCTTCTCAAAGTTAAGTGAGAGACAGAGTCGCCTGAAAGCCTTGTTAAATGCCAATAGCCAGGCCCCTATCACATATTCTGATTCAGTAAGTCTGCGTAAATTTGGGGCCTAAGAATTTTCTTTTATTTCTAGTAAGTAGCCAGGTGATGCTGATACTCCTCCAGCAAATACATTTTGAGACCCACTAGCTTATAGAAAATCCTTAACCCTACCAGCCCGCTGTACGAATTTTTCGGTCATTTCCGAACCTGCCGCTAGACCGCTGGACCTAATTTTCTAAATGAAAGGTAGACCTGTTTTCTACAATGTCTCCAAGTTCCATCTTATTCTAACCACTTGTTTGCATGTAACTAACATTTTTCTATTTCATGTGGGTTTTTTCTCTTTAATGCTCAGGAGCCCAGGTATAGGGGACAGTTAGGTTCAGGGCCTCAGGTCTGGTAGGGTTAATAAAGTTTGGTAGGTAAGCAAACTGCTTCACTCTTAATTATTTCTCAAGGTTGAAGGGTTCCCCTCATTCTCTGAAAATATAGGAGTTAGATTGCAAAATCCTAGATGGTGAAGACTGTTTCTTGTTTTTTACTGTAACTTTGAGGCTTTGCACTAGTGCTAGACATTTCTTAGCTGGTTCAGAATTTTCCTTTTTTAAAGAGAAATTCTTCCTTCTCCTTTACTCTGGTCCTCCTGTAGGCAAAAATATGTCTTTTCAACTATATATATGTTGTGGAAAGTGCTTATATAGCATTATAATAATTGATTCACAAGAGAATTTCTGCTAAGCTGAGTTGCTATGTACATAGACACAGTTTTGGGTGGCAGGCACAGTTATTTATGAGCCTGGGCCATAGAGACAGGAGATCTGATGGAGGTCATAACCTGAGTTTGAATCTTAGCTTTCCTTTTTTTTTATTTGCCCTGTGAACTGAAGAGTTTCATTTAATCTCAGTGTCCTCACCTCACTGTTACATGAATTTAATCATTATGATATGTCAAGTCTTTGATGAGTTAATGCACTTAAAGTTCTGCCAACATAGCCTTGGCAAGGTTATAACTAACACCTTACCACATTGTTTGTACAGTGCTGCCAACGTAAGCAGTACTTTCAATGATGGCAGGTTTGCAAACTTCATTGTTAGATTTGGGGGACAATGACAGCTCTGATGGCCATTCCAGAAAAAGAGTTCCAAAATTGCTTTGAAAAGTGAACTAAGCACTGGTGTCAGTGCATAGCTTTCCCAGGGGAGTACTTTGAAGGTGACCATAGTGATATTCAGCAATGCGATATGTAGTACTTTTTCTAAGATGAGTTTACAATCTTGTTTGTCCAACCACATTAAATATATGTGTGTGTATATATATATATATAGGCTGTCTGGAAAATATAAAGCTATGTAATATGAAAAATGGAGGCATTTATGGCTGGGGTTTTTTGGATAACCCTCATATTGTAATTTCAGTGATTAGATTTTATGAAACATTTATAAAGACCACAGAAGATAAATACAATCAATTACATAAATTTTGCTTATTTATAATATGTACATTTGTAAAAAGTCAATTTAGAAAAACTATTTTATGCTCTTTATTGAGTGTGCTTATTTATTATTTTTGTGTTATTTTAGCAAGCAATGAAAAGGATATTTATAGTTGAATTTTTGATCTCTGTTATGCAGTCTATTATTTGAATAGATCTTAGGTGCTTAACTATTAATCTGCTACTTTAGGAACTTTCGAAGGGTTCTTTGTAGTGTAAGGCTCCCAACTTTAGTAGTAAACCTTCAAGACACAATTAGAGGCCTTAACTGAGACGGAGAGAGGTAACTTTGCACTGATGTGCTTTCGTCATCTGCCTCCTCCACCGCATTCAGCACTCACTCTGAACACAGAAGCTTTCTCCAAGATGAAATTACTCATTCACATGCAAACACTAATACTGATATAATTTCCTTTCAAATGAGAAAGTCATGTAGCACTACTAGTCCTTCTCACAGCATGCCCAATCACTTGGAATGCAATTGCTATAGAGGGATTATTCAGTTCTAAATGAGCAGAAAAAAGATCCTGGAAGAATACTTGCTATTTAAGGTATGCGAGCAAACTTTCAGATAGGATTGAGCAAACTTGTGTTTAAGAAAAAGGTAGCAGATGCATTTGACTCTAAATATAGTATGTTTGGATTTGAAGGTCCCATATTCTTCAGAGTTCTCTAGTGATCCATCTTAGCCTCCTTAGTTTAACACAAAACACTGATCAGTTAACTTTAATTGTTGCCAGGAGCTTTCACCAGGCTCAAGCATGATTTGAGCAGATATCCAGAACAAACTACCTAACCATTGCTAACGTCTTTGCATAGCTCAATTTGTTCTATTCATTAAGTCAGATAGAATACAGATTACTCTGTAATAAAAAGAAAAGTAACGTTCCGGTGAATTGAATGATATTAATCATTCAGAATCAGTACAGATAAAGCCTAACCATAACTACAGATGCTCAGAGTAGAAATTCTATTTTACTTTTGCCTGTCTCTATAAAATAGGTATATCTACTTATGTTTGAAAATAAAGCAGAACTTCCCATCTTCAGTGTTTCCTCCAATGTACCTATATTGAAAGCATTTGTGCTTTTTATCTGTAAATACTTTTCTTCCTTATTCCAAACTATCATTTGAACTTCTCTTTGTTTTTTTTTTGGTGGGAATGAATTAATATAATTTTTCATTCATAGCATGCTGGACTCTATGGGAACATTATGCTTTTTATAAAACTGTTTAATGTTTTTTTTTGACACAGACCTTTCAGTTAAAACTTCTCTCAAACATACTCTTATTTTAAAAATATGACAGCTGTTTTTCTTTTTTATCAGACCCAAAATTGAAGCCAGCACTAATGAACATTAGGTCATAGCTGTGGATATAAAGGGAACATTTAATTCAAAGATTATCAGACTGCAAATAAGTGAAATCTATTCCTTACATATTTCTCTATGGCATAACATTCAATTTGGAGTTTAGTATTCAGTACAATTCTTATTATGCTCATATTGTATGAAAAATATTTTATTTGACATTGAGGAAAAAAATGCAAAAAAAAAAAAAAAAAGGCAAATTGAATCACTTTGAAGAACCCAAAGATTGAAAAAAAAAACTTCAGAATTTTAAAATAATCAATAACATAACCCTAACCCAAGACATAAGTATAAACAAATATGAGGGTAAGATGATAACTCAATGGATCGGGTATTTATTAGAAAATATATTTAAGGAGAAATAGTTAAAGAACTAGAACTTGAAGGATATATTCAAATTGGTTGCAAAAAAGAAGACAACGTAGGCTTGCCATAACAAATATTATATAATATTATTAGTAATAGTTATTATAAATGATAACTCTGCAGTGATAACCCACCTACTATATGCGACACACTTTCTAAGCTATTTTCTTATCATCTAAATATTATTTCAATGCTCACAAAAAGTGTATGGGGTACATAGGTACTCTTTTTATTACCATGTAAAATTTTTGGACACTTAGGCAGACTAGTTAAGACACGTAGGAAGATAAGATAACTAACAAATCATACAAGGCATATTTAGCAGGTAGAGGCAACCACACAATTACTAAGCGAGTACTTATGAGGAGAAATAAAGAAAATTAAACCAAGTATAATAAATAAAAACTTTCATCACAAAATCAATCCACGTACCTAAATTCCAAAACACATAAGAAACTTGAGCTAAGAAACACAGTAAAACAATTATTAAATAGAATTAAGTATAGATAATATTAATTTTGATGGAAGAACTTGATAAATATTATTTTTTTAAATGAACAGGAAGTAGGATTTCTTGTTGGGCGTGAGTAAGAAGGAAGCAGCACTGAAACCCTCATGAGAACAAGGCCCACCATTTGTCCAGGGGGCCACGATTAGCGATATCATGAACTGCATAGCCATCAAGAATGAGCTGCTTTCCAGCCATCGTGTCTTCAAATTCATCCACATTAAACTTAGTAAAGCCCAACTTCTTTGTGGATTTTCTGGCAGCCAAGAAAGTTGAACTTTGGCCCTGTGTAGGGCTTCAGTCACAGACCTCTTGTTCCACAACTTGGTGCAGATGGTCTTGAGGACTTAGCTAACGTGAACCCTGGCCACTGCCGTGGCGCTTTCCAAAGGCATCCTGCATACCTGTTTTGAGCCTAGACTGGGGACAGCATAAGGTCAGACATACATGTTTACTGGAAAGGGCTGTCTTTAAGGTCCTTTAGGCCAACCAGTATCTGTAAGACTGCATGAACTAACAAGGAGGCTGCTGTTTGTGACTACTGCACACCAGGCCACCATGGAGAAAAGAGCATGGTCAGATTCATTGGATGTAGAGACCAAAATTTTAAAATTGTTTGGGGTAGCTTCAAGAGGTAAATGCAAGATAATGAAAAATATCAATTATTTGTAAAACTGTTGAGAGAGAAAACAAAGGAACAGGTGGATATAAAATAAGATCGATTATAAACCTTAGAAAGAAAAAGTATGTATTTATAGCCATCGGAATAACTTAAAATAAAAATAATTTAAAATACAGGTAGTCTAGAGGAAAAAAAATAGGAACTCTTGTCTGGACAAGTCTGAAGAGAAAAATAATGACTCAGCATAATTTGAGAAATTAACTTAAATTTCACACAAATAAATAAGGTGCACGCGTGTATATGTGTGGTGTGTGTGTGTGTGTGTGTGTGTGTGTGTGTGTGAGAATTAAGAGATATGGATAAAAGACTGAGTCTATAACAGTTTTCTAATAAGAATTCTTGGGGGAAAAAGAACGGAGAGAATGATTTTATTCTGCATACATATTTTATCATGAACCATTTATATGTATGGAATAACTTATATCCATTGTGACAGAATGGGAAGAGTCAAGGAAGCTCCAAGATTTTTAGCATGAACAGTCAGAAAGATAATGTGTCCTTAATTGAGAAGGAGATAACTCTAGGTGAAGGAGGCTTGGGGGAAAGATGAGACTAATTTTGGATACCTTAAATTTGAGATGACTGTGCATGACGGACAAGTTGGCAATTGAAGTTGAGACACTTCTAGCCAGGAGACATAAATTTGGTAATCATTGTCAGAGGTTGTATTTGAAGACATGATTGTGAATGAGGCCACTGAGGTAGTGAGGGTAAAGAGAGAAAACGTCCAAATACTCAGCTATGAGTTATTCCAGAGTTGAGAAGCAATGGGTATTGACAAAAGACCATTGAGGGAGAATTTAAAAAAGAAAGATGACAAAATAACAAGTGAGGTGTACCATAAGACAAGTGGAAACAAAAAATACCTAAAGATGAGGGAATGATCAACTGTGTCAAATACTAATGATTAAAAAGGAAAGAGAAGAACCAAGAATTGTCTGATGGATCTGGCAGCAATATATCCATATGTAATGGTATTTACCAAATTTAGGCTAGGAGCATGTAAGAAAACTCGGGGGAGTTCCCTGGTGGTTTAGTAGCTAAGGCTTCACCGCTGTCAACGCTGTGGCCTGGGTTCGATTCCCAGCCAGGGAGCCACCCACATTAAAAAAAAAAAAAAAAAAAAAAAAAAAAAGAAAGAAAACTTGGTCGCTTTTGTACTTTAACAAGAAACACCCCTTATAAGTTGAGTTAGATTTATGGTAACAAAAACTTATATCAATTCCTCAATCAATTTAATGTATAAAACCATCAATCAGGCCAAATTTGTAAGCTTGGAACATAAAAGCAAATGTTAAGCCTATTCTTTCTCCTGCCACGTCTCATGGGAATTTTCCTGTGATCCTCAGAGGAAAAAAGAAACTCCAAGTATTAAATAAATCATTTTCCTTTAAAATGTTAAAACAGTGAAACTTTAGTCTCTGGTTTGAATTATAGCATCAGATCCTCACTCATACTACTTTAAAAAGGAATTACTGACAACAGTCAATATTTGGCAAGCTTCCCTTAAAACCTAAACAAACTAGGCCCAAATTTATTCTTGTAAGCAACCATTGATAATGATGACCTCTAGTCATCACATGTCCAATGGTAACTGACTAGCAGGACTGAACGTAACAATTTTTAAAGTTAATGGCATTAGCTTAAAATGACATAGGTTTGATGCACCTTATGCAATTGTACTGCATGTATCTGAACGTGGAAATATGTTCTAACACTGTTTTTGTTTTTGTTTTTATCTTGGGCCTGAGTGATGGTAAGATACATTTTGATAAATCTCCAAAAATAAATACATAAATAAATACAAATTCAATTCTTCTACAAAGTTGAAGAAAGAGGGAGAACTCCTCTTAATTGCTGCAGTCATTCCACTGTGTGAAAATGGCTTCATTGGACTGGAAATTCCCAGCAAAGAAAAGGTGACAAGTGTTCACATCTTAACTGGGCAGATCAGAAGGAGAATATCTTCAGGAGTAATTACAAGTGAATTAACTAATCTTTCCTAATAATTTCATAATAGAGTTACTTGGCCTAGTTACTGCCCTAAGGATAATGATATTTTACAAACCACCATTTATTGTTATGCCTGGTGGGGAATAGATTGACTGGCAAAGATACAAGTATCTGGAATTAAAATTTCCAAGACCAACTCCATGCTTACGTGCATTCTGATGATTGCTCATGCATTACTCAGCAGAATTCTAGAACTTGACTCTATCATTATCATTTCATTTTTTAAGCACAGGAGAATTCGTAAAAACTATACATCCTGATGGAGAATACCATGGGTTCTGGACTAATCCCAGCTCTTTCACCTTAGTAGCTGCTTGAACATGAGCAGGTGAAACATCGTTAAGCCTCATTTGTCATTCAAAAATGGAGATGATGAAGAATTTGTTGCCTGCAGAGCTGCAGTGAGGATCCATGAAATAATCTATGTAAAGCACTATGTAAAATGCCTGGCACAAAATGAGCATTCACAGCTAGTTTAAACATGCACACTCAGCAGCCAGTGATTGTTCCCCCCAGTTCTGTTGTGGTATAATTGACAGATCACATTGTCTACATTTAAGGTGTACAACAAGTTGACTTAATACATTTGTATATTGCAATATGATTACCACCATATTCTTAGCTAACACTTCCCTCACATCACAAGATTTCCTTTTCCTTTTCGTGGCAAGAACATTTAAGATCTAATATCTTAGTAGCTTTCGAGTATATTGTTAGCTATAATCACATTCCCAGAACTTATACATCTTCTAACTGAAGCTTTGTGCCCTTTGACCAATATATCTCCATATCTGCTACTGCCTAATAACCAGTATTCTATGCTTTTTTTCTATAAGTTCAGCTTTTTTAGATTCCACACACATGAGAGACAGAATGCAGTATGTCTTCCTCTTTCTGACTTTTCCTTAGCATAGTGTCTTTAAATTTCATCTATAGATGATATAGATATAGATCGATATAGGTAGATCAGTTCTTCTTTTCCCATTCTTTGTCTATTTATCTGTTGATGCTTAGGTTATAGTCATATCTTGGCTAGCATGAATAATGCTGCAATAAACATGGAGGTGCAGACAGCTTTGTGATATCCTGTTTTCATTTCCTTTGGCTATATACCCAGAACTGAAATTGTGGATCACTGGGTAGTTCTATTTTGAATGTCTTGAGGAGTCTCTTTACTGTTTGTTTGGTTTTTTGTTGTTTGTTTTTGGTTCCTTTTTGGTTGGTTCCCTGGCTGGGAATTGAACCCAGGCCATGGTGGTGAAAGCACCGAAGGCTAGCCACTCCACCACCAGGGAACCCCGTTTGGTGTCTGTACCAATCTACATCCCCACAAACAGTGCACTAAGGTTCTCTATTGTCCACATCCTCACTAACATTTCATATCGCCTGTCTTTTTGATGATAGCCATTCTAACAGGCATGAGGTGATATCTTATTGTGATTTTGCTTTTCATTGCCCTGGTAAGTAGGAATGTTGAGCTCTTTTTCATGTACCTGTTGGCTATTTGTATGTCTTCTTTAGAAAAATGTTTGTTCAGTTCCCCTGCCCATTTTTCTAATCAGATTTTTTTAGTTACTGAGTTGTATCAGTTTTTTTATTCTCCCTGTAAAATACTGCCTGAACTCCTAATTAAACATATATTGCAGCAAATGGTAGCTATATTACTAAATTTGTAACCCAAAAATGTCCCTACTTTATCTTTCTAAAGAGTAAATATTACCATGTGACTTCCATGCTAAACATTCAATGGCATGGCTTCAATGGTATACAGGGCCCTATGCGGCTAACCCCAGCACTCCTCTCCAGGCTAGTATCCCAACTCTTTCACCAGTATCTTATGCAGGGTTAATTGAACATCTTGTCGTTCCAGTGCACATACTCCTCTCTCTTGCAATTTCCTATTATTTGGCTGACTCCTTTACACATCTAAAGACAGTTCAGTGCCACTTCCTGAGTAGATTCCTCTCCAAAGCCTTTACTGTCAGCCTCCTTCATGGACTGTGAACTCCTTCAAGAGAGGGATTGTGTTAGCACTATTAATAGTATATGAAAGGTCTTTGTAAATGTTGTCAAGAATATTAATGCTTTTTGCATCAAGTTATTTCTGGAGTGAATGCATCTCAGATAGTTAGCCTCATTTTTAACCCATCAGAATGAGAGCTTGGTGATAAGGAGAGTTATTAATAACACCAAAAGCAGATTTTATTTCTTAGAGAATAGTCTATTTTAAAGGAAGAACAAATAAGACTTAGAGAAAAATATCATTAAGTGCAATGACTTTCACAATAAGCTTTTTAAAAATTATTTGTAAGAGAAATTACAGGACTCATTAGCTAGAAACTTATCTGCCATCTTCAAAAATTATTATATATATATAAACTGTAATGCTGAAAACCTGAACCTTCTTGGAGTGCTTCCTAATTATCAAAAATATTACTTTTGTTTATTTTTTATGAAATGAAGTGTATTTTATTGTAATACTAATAGATACAATAATATTATTGAGTGCTTACTATGTGATAGTCACTATTATAAGTGTTTTGCCTATATCATCTCATTCAATACAACCACCCAATTAAGTTGGTCATGGTAGTTTTTTTATTTTATGGACAAGGAAACAAGTACCAGAGGTTACAAGATGCATCCAAAATCACTGAACTTATAAAAGTGCAATTCAACTTCTGTCCCAAGAACCTAGCCACTGTGCTGTATTATGTCCCTACTATTTGAAAGGGGATCTTGTAGGTATGAAATGAGGCTAACCAACACAGGATATCTAATCAATTTAGTCAGCGAATTGGAATATATTGCAATTATATGTTAGCTGACATAAAAGAAAAGTCATCGTTTCACGTCTCGCCTGTGCCTTCTCAGTGGTGGGGCATTAGTACTGAAGGTGTGAGAAATCTGATGGATCACCTAGGTATTCTCCATTATTTCAACCATGTTAACACTGGGTTAAATAATTTGCACTAGATATTATAGGTAATTTGGTGCTAAATTAAGAATGCAACTCTCATGAAGCAATCTTAAATTTTATAATGAATTAGAGCCAAGTTCAATATCTCATATCCTCTTCCTGAGATAACCTCAGTGAGGAAATCTTTGAGCACTTATAAAACTACTGTTACACCTGCAACCAATTGGAATTCACATTCGCAAGTCCAACACTCAACTAGGGCATCTGCTATTGCTTGGACGATTTCATGGCTATCTGGTGGATTTGTTTAATATTTGTAAAATGGTCCTATCACTCATGTCTGGTCATTTTTAAATCTTTGCGTAAACATACAAATCTTTATTAAAGTAGCAGTTAGTCTACATCTAGATTAAATTATACTGTTAGATTTAAACAAGGGGATGGATTGGAAAAACTTAATTAAAACATTTGGTTTTGACTAAGTATCTTTCTTGCTAGCTGCATTATATTTTCCTTTAATTCCAAAGAGAATAACTTTAAGTGTTTTTTTTTTTTTTTACTAAAATTATTGGAATTGTTTATGGCTCTGCATTTATATTATGACATAGATAAATAGCTGATTTCCTTTGGCCTTTTTCTCCTTTATCAATTTGAAACTATTTCATACACAATTTATCTCCCTCCATTTTGAAATTCTAATTTTTCCCTTCAATGTGGTTTAGAATAAATAAAAAGGTCATATATACATTTCTCATTTTTCCTGGTTTCCATACCAGCTAAGCTTTCCCACATGGGAGAAAAAAATTTCTTCTCTTTATTGACCCTTCACCTCTTATTTT
Source organism: Lyroderma lyra (assembly GCA_004026885.1). NCBI lineage: Eukaryota > Metazoa > Chordata > Mammalia > Chiroptera > Megadermatidae > Lyroderma > Lyroderma lyra. Next base: position 72,772 of record PVJL010000919.1, read on the forward strand.
AAAACAAGAACCTTGGAATAAAAAAGTTTTAAATTTAAGGATTCATCAATTCTAAAGTGGGTTGTCTGACTTAACAACTTTCTTGGGGTTGGGAAGATGATAAATACCACATGAGAAGTGCATAATGTTGTAGACTCTATCCTGATTTCAGAAACATTAAAAAGTGAAAAAAAATTGCTAAGAATTGATGAAATAAATACTCCTGGTTTAGATCTCTGTCCTGTACCCCCTCCCTTTCCTGAGGTGCTCTCAATAAAAGACCCTTAAGGAATTTGTAAAATATGTCATATGGCAATATTTTAGAAGCAAAGTTTTTAATGTCATAATTACCCCTAAATTTTATTGCTGTCCTTAATACAGGATATAAAATTTACAATTGCAAAATGATTTATCTCAAAAGGCATGCTCATTTTCCAGGCATTTATAAAGTACATGTAAATGGAAACAAATGTAGTTCTCAAGTAGTCATATATAGTGGTTTCTGTGTAATCAGTTTTAGTAAGTTCTAAAATAGGAGGTGCTTTCCATAGTGAGACACATGGTTTTATTTTGAATACCACTGCAGGTGTCTTTACTATAGGTTCTCATTTAATTGCTCTTAAAAGACATTAACGCATGTTTTCAGCTGCATAGCAGCAGTGGTATATTTTATTTAAATCCAGAAAGTAATGTGATAAGCACATTTACATAATTTATTATATTTGACAATCCTAAGTGGTCCCAGGTTCTCACTTTCACCATGAAAATTCATGGAGACCTCATCATTTCACCTTGTAATTAAGCACAGCGATTTATAGTCTCTCATTTAGTTGTCACAGTAACTCTATTCCTGTCTTATCATCATGGATATCTTCTCCTACTTGGTCCCTGAATATTTTATAAGTCTTGTTTCCCAGGCTTTCTCTTTATTCCACGTGGAATCTTCACAGTAAATTAATGGTTTCCTTGTTTCAGCCAATATTGGTTTCTATTATTGGCAAAAAAAACCCAAAAAACAAAAAAACAAAACCCAGTTAATACCCAATTTCACTTGAAAGTACTATGTAAAATAGAAACTCAGAGTAATTTTGGACTTTTTACATTTCTATATAGCAAGATTATGGAGATATACTAGATTTGTATTTCTTGGTGTTTTGTAGCCCAGAATATTTGTTGGGTTTGCGATAACATGTAAATTATACTGAAAATGTGATGTTTTAAATTCCCAAGCAAAAATCAAAACTAGATTAAGCAGACCTATTATTTGTTAAGAAAGATTTTATATTACAGTAAGATTTGAATTTGAGTTTTATACTGACAACACAAAATATTAAATGAGACATATACATGCTGGGTTCTCAAGAAGGTTGAGGGGGCATTTGTTTTTACCTACTCCAAATTTATACAGCATCCAATTGGGAGGAATTCTCTAAATAGATGGTAAATAAGATCTGCTTTTCATTTAGAGAAGGCAAAATACATGGATATTCTCTGCCCACAGCCTGATAAGTTATGCCATTAGCATTAGATATAAGCTTAGTTATTTGGATATTCTTTATTATTATTATTATTATTGTTGTTGTTGTTAAATTTATTGGGGTGCCATTGGCGAGTAAAATTGTATACATTTCAAGTGTACAATTCTATAATATTAATACGTCATCTATATATTGCATTGTGCACTCACCACCCAGTCAGTTCTCCTTCCATCACCATATATTTGATCCCCCTCCCACCTCCACCACACCCTCCTCCTCACCTTCTAGTAACCACTAAGTGTTATCTGTGTCAATGAGTTTTGTTGTGGGGATTTTTTCTTTATGTTGGATGTTCTTCTTTGCTACTCTGAATATTAAGGAAATGAGAGACTTATGTGATTATGTATGGTGGGTGGACAAAACGATCTTAGTATCAAGCGGGCAGAAAGGCTGGTGCTGGAAGCATGGAACTGAAAAACCCAGTATACTAGCTTTAGGCAAGGCTATGGTGAAGAGGGGAAGTGGAGCCAACCACATCACCGGGATTCAGTATTTCTCTTTCCATACTCAGAGTTCCTTTTTTTCTGTATTAGATCTACTATCAGATATGTTCTGAGTTAGCGATGAACCTCAGCACGTTTTCCTCAATAATTCTTGAAAATGAAAGATTTATATTTGGGTCTCATCAGTGATGTTTTTGTTACTTTCCCAAATCTGGACAAATACTCTTTTTTGGCTGGGCTTGAGTCTTATCCTTTCCTCTGATATTGTGAGTAGAGTTAGTGTCACACAAGCCACATGAGATTAGTGTGGAAAATATTCCTCATAAGGAAAATCAGGGCGTGGTTATTAGAAGAAGAGATAGTAGAAGACTGATAAGCAGAAATAACAGACATTTAAACATTTGCTAACTCTTTTAATCTACTTTTCTTTATATCTCCTCAAGTGAGGCATAATCATAATTGGATCCTGGCATTTTGGGTGTAATTACCTATGTAAGTTGTTATTTTAGACCATATAACAGCCTTATTAGGTTTGATAGGAATGAGTTTGCTATTTAGAAAGTAAATGAAATGGCATAAGTCTGCTTACAGAACTGTAAAAACTATGATTGTAATGCCTAAATGATATCAAGTCATAATTTTTTTTCTGGCGTCAAAGAAGTTTGATCATTGATCATGAGTGGAAAGGTTAAATCAGTGACTTCTTAGGGAATCAGTATTCCCTCTGCTCTGTGCCATTCACTCATCTGAAGAACATGCCATGTAAGATCAATCTCAGTATTGGCCCTGACAAGGCTCCCTTGTGTCCCCAGTTGGCCCCGTTGTGGGTGATTATAATCAATTATCCCCAGTTCTGGATGTATTTCAATGTAGTGAAATACTGTAATTCTTAAGCTTGGGAAATGACATTTAACTTAATGAGAACATATTGCTTTACACAGTTGCCCAGAATTAACAAATGCCAGGGCAGGCTGTGGACACACAATATGATCACTGCTAATTTTTGGGTGGCCACAAAGATATCCACGTTGAGAGGTGGCAGCCTTCCCAGTGCCAATCCAAGTGCATTGCCCAATTCTGTCATAAACATTTTGAGTGAGATGTTTTATTCACTGCTTTATCTTGCATCTTAGAATTGAACAAAAAATGAATGAAAGACAAGGAAGGAAGGAAGGAGAAATGTTTTAAGTGAAGATGTAAATTTTCAGTACTATAGACTACATACACCAGCTTTTAAATATATTAACTTAATTATCATTTCTAATAAACTTAGCTGTGGATATTTTGTGTTGGCATATAAATAAATATTCATATCAGACATAATTTACTCGATTTTTACTTTATCTTATTTTAATTTTATATCTTAGGTATTTTAACTTTATTTTTAATAATTTTTGATACGGGAAAGAGCATGACAAATCAATACAGAATATTCTTAGATAACTTTGCCCAAAACTTCTAATTATTATTATACAGAGTGATGATGCAATTATTGAACAAATAAATTAACATTTATACAACACTATTAAATGAACTATAGACCTTATTTGAGTTTTATCAACCTTTCCACTAAAACACTATAACCATAAAAAAGATGAAAAATCTGATAGTAAAGATATCTCTATGCTCAAAAATAATAGGATAAATCAAAAGGGTACGATGGACCCTTTCATTAGATAAACATTTAATGTTAAAAATATCATAAATAGATATGAACAGAGGAAACACTAGGATTTTTTAACCTATAATCTAAGCAACACTACAGACCTAGAACAGTATGTACGCCCACTATTGTTTACAAGCTTTCAAATATAGAAATAATGTATATTATTAAAATCTCTTTAAAAACCCTGATCTTGTATGATGTGTACACATATTTTCAAAAAGACATTCCTTGAGTGAATAAAGATAATTCCTGACATGTATAAAACATTTTATGATATTGAAATTCTAAATGAGCTTTTTAGAATTTCAACTCTTAGCTAAAGAGAAAAAATATAAAAGAAAGCCTCTTTAATAAATGGTGCTGGGAAAACTGGAAACCCACATGCAAACAAGTGAAACTAGACTGTTATCTGTCACCATACACCAAAATTAACTCAAAGGATTCTTTCAGACGGAGGCAGCTGTATGTACCTCCTTTTGGCATGACAGAAAAATAAAATAGGAAATGATATTCAAAATCAGGTGAGAATTGTGAGTGAAGAACTCTTAAATTTGATGTATTCATTCATTCAGTTATCCATTCACTCTGCATAAATTTTGTTCAGTTTGCTCGTGATACTCAACAAATGGACTAACTCTCTTCAGAGTCGTAGATGAGTTGCACTTTACCACTACACTGTTTCCGTAGACAGTATCAGGTCTAAATCCCGTGAGTTTTACAAAGTTTTCTGCTCTCCTTTAGCCTGCCTCTCTCAAAGGAGCTTTGGTACTAAGTTTCTGAGGCATAGCAAGAAAAGCCTGAGTGTAATGAGACAGATATAATTGAATAGCTATAAGGGTTTAGGTTCAGATGGTTAAGAATATGAAACTTTCATGTCAGAGTATTTATGAGACGTTCAGAAGTTGACAAATGTGTCTACACTCAGACCCAGCAGAGAGAGCACTTTTATGAGGCCTGAAAAAAGAATCCCTTCTGAGCATCACCCAGCCTTTTGAGAGCAAAGCACAGACATCAGGAATATAGGAAGATTCTAAAACTATAGTCTTTAAAGGGAATGCAGACTCTGGTGGGTCTATGACTGTATTATACTAGTGTCCAAGGCAACCAGCATCAAGGAGAGTAGAAATAAAGGCTTGCTATTGAGAGGGGTGCTTCCACAAATTAGCATCAATTTCAGATTTGAAACTAAAATTATTTTATAAAATAACATTTAAGTATAAAACAAATTAAATGTAAGGCCAAATAAAATCCCATATTTTTTAATGAATGTGTTAATACTAATACATCAAAATTTTAATTGAATAAAAGAAACATTATTTTACATTACAGATTCTACTAACTTTATATAAACTCACTATATCTCATACCACAAAGAACTTACTCATGAACAAAACAGAAATACTATGCTGCTGACATGTTTAAGAAAATTCTTAATATTTTATCACTTCTAACAATAAAACTATGTTTTTTTTCCTCAGAATAAAAGCTTGAAAACCAAACTCTTGTCAGGAAACAAGCTGTGTGGCATTCGGGCAGAAGAGGTGAGTAAATTTTTTCTTCTAACTTCAACTGGATGGAAATAATATTAGTGCCAGATTTTTTTTTTTAAGCCAGAGATCTGGTGTCTTTTTTCTCCTTCTAACGTAATCATACAAAAATTAATGTTTTAATAATGAATTCAATTATGAGGAAAAGTTTAAATTATATTCTGTACATTAAATCTAAATATGCAGTAAAAAATGAGCACCCAAAATGCTTAAAATAAGTCTATTCTGGACTCATAAAAGATAGAACATCAATTATGTGGAATAATAGAAATGAGGTTAGATAAATCATGCATAACATATGCAGAGGTAATCTCTTATTCTTCATTGATATCAGTCACATTAGTTTGCATAAATACATACATACATACGTACATACATACATACATAAGTAAAGTGTGTTTTCCTAAGACCGTGTCCTGGGTATAACTGAGTCCTGGAAGACAGATTGCAACAGCAGGAAGAAAATGCTAATAAACTTTTGAAGTTGGGAAAGATAATAGAAATAGTCTTTTATTGACATCAGTTGCACAAAATTAAGAATAGTCATGAGAAAAAGAAAATGTCTTGGGAGATGAAGTTCATACAAGAGAGAAATGCTGTGTTTGAAATATCATTATTACGGGTCACTTGGGAATCTTTATGTGAGGAAGATCAGAAGTACAGTAAGCATAGAGTCCTGAGGAAGAAAGATAAATCCAAAGGACCGAGGGATGGAGGATGAGTTTTCCTTCTTAAGATTCAGTACCAACCATATTCACACAATGATGACTCTGTCTTATGCATCATGTCATTTCACTTTTACTCACTGTATGAAGGAGAATAGGATGTCTTTTTATGGAAATGGGAAAATAGTAACTAGTTTGTAAGAAACCATCAAGCCTTGCTGCTTCTAGGTATAGAGTTTAATTGCATAATCCTGAATTGTTAATATATTAAACTATTCCTTTCTTTCTCTCTTTCTCTCTCTCCCTTCTTCCCTCTTCTTCTCCCTCTCATTATCTCCCTCCCCTTTCTCCTTATCTCCTTACCTCTTTCCTTTTTTTTAAAATTCCTTTTCATTTTGTTTTCTTTTTCTTCTCTCGTATCAGCTACTTGATCCTATAGAGCACAAAATGCAGGTGGCTCACAATAAGGATGTCTGTGAAAAACTGTTTCTAATATTATGACCTTACAGCAGTGTACCATTTAGAACAGTTTCGATTTTATACTCTAATGATGGTGCTTCCAACATTGGATAATAATTTAGGAATTATTGTACCATCATAACACAGTTTCTCACTTTGCAAACTCTACTACCTTGCAGGATTAGAAATAGTCTGAATATAATAGGAAACTAAACACTTGCAGTTGGTTGGAAAATTAAAAATTTCAAAAATAGGAGTGGACTTTATTAAAGAAGATTTCACATCAACAGAGTTTACTAGGAAATATTAGTACCATGAATATATTGTTTTTGTTATTTACTATGGCTAGCTACTCTCAAAATTGGATTTTATTGAGATACAATGTAGATACAGATAATCCCATTTAAATATATAGTTTGATGAGTTTGATCAATATATATATATTCGAGATATAGAACATTTCCATCACCCCCAAAGTTCAGTCTTGCTATTTTATAATCTCTATGACCAACCCCTGGCCCATGTCAACTACTAACCTGATTTATGTCCCTTTTTTTTAATCTCTCTAGAATATCATATAAATGATACTGTCTGGGAAAAAATCTAGCTGTAAATGCCTCTATTTTTCATATTACATGCCTGGATACTTTCTGGACAGCCCTCATGTGTCAAATTCAGATTTGGTTGTCAATTTAAACTTAACCACATTTAATCTTACTTTTATAAATAATCATAATAAGCAGTTAAAATGGAGGCCCACAATTGCAGAAATATATTTAGTATCTAAAATTGGATTATTGGCCATGTCTGGGTAATTAAAATGCTTTGGCGGGGGTGGTGATGGTGGTGGAGGAGGAATGATAAGCCACTTTCTTTAAATGTGACCTTTTAAACAATATGCTTCCTTTAAACAGGTTTTGATTTTCTCTTTCTGCCTAGAATAGCTGGATGTCCAACTCCCAAAGTGGAGATTAAGCTTTTCTGTTTCACTTCCAAACTAGTTGAAATCTTTTGCTTGGCTGCAAAATTTATCTGTGTGCATTTTGAACGAATTTTAGTCTTTGTGTTTCAAAATATGAATGAAATTAAGGCACGAATCCATGTTTCTTCTCTTGCAGTCAAAAAAAATCCAGGCCCAGCTGAAGGAGCTTCGTTATGGGAAGAAGGATTTATTATTCAAGGTAAGCACTATTTTCCCTTTCATTTCCAGCTAGCCCACTACGTAAATTATCTAAAATGTAATTGAGCTTAAGTGTCCAGATTTTCACAAGAATTAGAGCTGTGTTTGACTGCAATTAAGATGCTTTCATTTCCTTACCTAGTTAATAAATGGAGATAAATGCAGAAGTGGTTTCCTGGGTACATCCTTAATCGAAGGCAGGCATCATTACAAATTATTTAAGTCTCTTTGTAACCTTCAATTACTTTAATTGATGTTGAGGAATATTGTCTTTTGGAATACTTATATTAAGGAGAGCATATATTGAGCAAGTTTCTGGAGATTAAAGTCTACTGGTGATCTACATTCTTAACTTCAAGTGATCCTGCATAATCTGTTTTTCATTAAGAGTCTTCATGTTTAACCATTGGTGATTTATTTTGGTTATTGATACTTTTCTTCATAAGACTATCAAGTCAAGACCTATGGATAGTTAGACATCTACCACAAACTGTGGAAGTGATAGACTGAATAATCTCCCCCTCCCCAAGATGTCCATTTGGTAATCCTGGAACCTGGTGATGTTATCTTTTTGTGGCAAAGGAGACTTTGCAGGTTAAGTTAAGAATCTAGAGACGGGAAGGTTATCTCAAATTAGCCAGCTGGGTCCTAAATATAATAGCGCAAGTCCTTATAAGAGTGAAACAAGAAGGGCTGCCTAAGAAGAAAATTATGTGACCACAGAAGCTGGGGGAGAAAAGACAATGTAAAGAATTTCCCCTCTCACCTAGAAAGAACAGCCTAGCCAACACCTTCATTTTAATTGCATCAAATTCATTTTAGACTTCTGGCTTCCAGAACAGTGAGAGAATAAATTTGCATTGTTTAAAGCCACTTAATTCATGATAGTTTGTTACAGCAGCAAGAGGAAACTCATAGAGGTATTTTCTCCCTTGAGCACAGGAAATAAGAGGCAGATGCCTTTCATTGTTGTGCTTGTGGCATACCTGTATTGCCAAATGCAGTAGAGTCATAGGGTATTGAGCTCTTAAAAAGCAGTAGGGATAATCATTTGCTTTGATATATAATAAGTGCAAATTACTTTGTATGTAATATTGCTTTAAAAATTTTTTTCACTACAATGATTAGCCCCATCTATAAATACCAGGTTTAAAGAGAAATAATTCCTTGTTTTATTTAATGGTTGGAAAGTCCTTTCATTTTTCCAGTGGAAACAAGAAGAAATGATTTCTCTCTCTTCTTTGGCACTTTTGCTTCTGGCTTGGAGTCATGAAAAGGTGTTCCTATTGTGTCAACCCATATTTATTAAATACTCATTCCTTATGAAGCACAGCTTTTCATGTGCTCCTCCATAAATATGCTTGCTGCCATTTCTATGACCTCATTTATAACAAGACATTCCCCAGAACACCAAGAAAACTGTTAATTAATTCTCATAAATGCTTACCAATCCCTACTTTTCAGCACTCTCCTCACTGTATGTAATAAATATATAAGATAAAAGTAGGAAACACAAGGCATTTGCCTGTCTCATTTTTCATACCGAGACACTTGAGCTCAGGGTATCTTAACACTCACAGTCAGTTTGGCCTTAGCTTTTCACAATCAACAACAATAAATAATTGAAATTTGCAGAAGAAGCTGTGTGTGTGTGTGTGTGTGTGTGTGTGTGTTTGCAAAGAAATGTCTAGTTCTCTGTGAATTAGAGTATTTTAATAGTATCAGGAATATAATAAAGCAAATCAGTCTCCCTAGAGTTGATTTATTTTAGGTGTGAGGAAGAGATTTATGTAAAGATAGAAGATCATATGAGGCTTTTAAATCTTTTGAATTTCATTTCTCAAATTGAATTATAAAAAGAAAAGTGAGGGAAAGAAAATGAGGAGATTGAATACTTTCTAGTGACTTATTTACTTTGTAATATTCCAGTTGTTGAATATAGATTAGTAATTTATCAGCTTTCCGAAGCTAACCAAATGAGGTTTTGTTGAAAGTCTTTATGACTTGAAAATGAGATATTATTTGTAAGTCTTGTAAGGGATGTTATTTCATGCCACTTTGAGAGGAGCACTTGTATATGAAACCAGGTGAATAGTCTATGAATAGACCATGAAGTTGCATAAAGTAGGATGCCTTCAGTTTATACTCTTCCCCAAAAACTGTTTAACAACAGAACTTTTAATCACTAAAATAACAAGAGTTCTAGAAGCATGAAATTTTATAAATTACTCAGGAGCTAAACAATGTCAACAGAACCCAGATATTTTCAATTATTTGTTTGGTTTTTGTACTTTGCATGTTATAATCCTCAATTTACTAACTTGTTTTATGCTTTGATTCCTTATTGTATCAAGATAGTTGCTAAAGATCTACATCCTATGTTTGTCCAACTGTGTACAAAGTCAGGGAAGAAGGTTAGGAGCACTTGTCCTTAGTGTCATAATATTTATAAAGAGGAATTTCCTTTAAGAAGACTTCCCAAACATGGTTGTGTATCCGTGCAAAAGTGAGACCTAGTGCTTTCAGTTTCTATTGTGAATCATTGCTTATTTTAAATATAAAGTAAAAAGGAACAGGATTACTGATAGGGAGGCAACTGATTTTCTTACTATTATATCAGCGCTTTACATTTAGGTCTTGCATAAACATGTGATAAATGAATGAATGGGTGAATGAATGAACACCTAATGCATACATGCATATATGTATGAACACACATATATGTATGAACATACATGCATACATAAATAGACATATCAGAGCAGTAGATAATAGAAAATGATGTATGTAGCCCTAAACACTACGTGACCACAGAAATTCATCCATGCATCTTTGAAAATGAGCCAACAAAACACCTTTAGTAATATTTTGCTGAACCCTGAGATATGTAGTAGAAGATTCCATTTCCAGTAGAAGATTCCATTTCTGTTCAATTTTTAGTAGATTTAATGGGTTTTAGTACAAGCAGACTGAAGGTACAATGCTTGCTGTTGAAGCATTTAAATATCTTAAAAATAATGGCATGTGGTGACAATTGCAAGACATGTTGATTAATTCAGTGTGCTTCTTAATGGTCGAGGGCTGGCTTTTGATTCCAGAAGGCTGCTAGCAGCAGTAAACATTCTTTACTAAACAAAGAAGTGAGTCCCTGCAATACTAACTTAGTTTCCCAGGACTTGAGTTAGCTTTTTATCTTCCTTGATTGCACTGGAGCTGATATCTCTGGAATACCTACTCTCTGTTTTGCTGCTCTTATTTTACTTTTACATATGTGCTTCTTTTTCATTCCAAAAGTATTATTTTCTCATTATAGGCAAATTTCAAAAAGTGTCAAAAAGTATAAAGCCAAAAGAAAACATTTAAAATCCCATCACTAAGAAAAAAACACAATATTTTGAAATATTCCTATCTAGCTCATTTTGTACTAGGTATAATCTGACTTGTGATTACTATATATGCTGCTATTAATGTATAGTATGTATGAAATATATTCTGATTTTTACATAATTTTAAAATATAAAAATATCCTTTAATTATATTTTCTTCATAAAAATGTAAGTGAATAATTCTTCATGAAATGTGCATACCAAAAGTGACTTTTGACTTTTTCCTTATACAAGTAAATATGTGTATATTCATATGTATATGTGTATCATTATTTTAGTTTACATAATAATAAGAATGCTTTATTATTTTTAACTGATAGTATAGTTTTTATTGAACATGCATCTAACTAAAGTAATTCATTAAAATTATTGGAAAATATTATATGTTAATTAAAAATACCTAGTATATATTACCTGTTTTTTTGGAATTGGATATTTTATAATTTTATTGAGGAATAATTTACAAATATAATTACATATTTTTAAAGTGTACAACATGATGATTTGATGTACAAATATATTAATATTGTGGAATGATTACCAAGATCTAGATAATTAACATATGTATCACCTCACAAAGTTAATTCTATTTTTTTGTATCTGTGGTGAGAATGATTTAGTTCTACTCTCAGCAACTTCAAATTGTACAGTGCCCTATTATTAGCTATAGTCATCATGTTATACATTTGATCCTCAGAACATATTCTTCCAAATGCTAATTTTTATGCTTTGACACCCATCACTTCATTTTCTCTCTTCCCTGACTCTGGGAACCACCATTCTATTCTTTGTTTCTCCTTAAAAATTTTTGAGGAGTTATTTGTTTGTTTGTGTATCTTAAGATTCCACATACTCCACATATAAGTGCTACCATACAGTATTTGTCTTTGCCTTATTTCACTTAGTCTAATGACCTCCAGGTACAACCATGTTGCCAAAAATAGCATGATTTCCTTTTTCATGGCTGAATGATATTCTACCAAGTATATATACCACATTTTCTTTATCATTTATCCACTGAAGGACATTTAGGTTGATCTCTAATTTCTAAAATCTTGGCTCTGTGAGTTATGCTCACAGTGGACACAAGTTTATGGATGTTGCATTAAAATCCTGATTTCAGTTTTCTCAAATATATACAAAAGCATGGGATTACTGGATTATATAATAGTTCTATTTTTATAATTCTTTGAGGAACTGACATACTGTTTTCCATAATAGTTGTATCAATTTATATTCACATCAACAGGTGTATAAGGATTTCCTTTTCTCCACATCCTTGCCAACATATGTTTCTTTTGTCTTCTGATATTAGCCATTTTAAGAAGTCTGAGGTTATCGTTCATGGTGGTTTTGATTTGCATTTCCTTAGACTAATGATGTTGAGCACATTTTCATATACCTGTTGGCTATTCATATGTCTTGTTTGAGAAAAAATTTTCTCTTTAGTTTTTTAATTGATTATTTTATTTGCTTTTCTTCTATTGAGTTGTATAAGTTCTTTATATATTTAGGATATTAATGCATTATCAAATATATGGTTTGCAAATATCTTCTTCCATTTTGTATTGTTAGTGGCTTTTTCAGTGTATTGATTGTTTGCTTTCAGGTACAGTGGTTCTTTAGTTCCATACATTTTACCTGGTTTATTTTAGATTTTGTTACTTATATTTTTGTTTTCTTGTCCAAAAAATCATTGCCAAGAATGTCAAGTATCTTTTTTCCCTATGTTTTATTTTAGGATTTTTTTGTTTCAGTTCTTACATTTAAATCTTGAATTCATTTTTAGTTAGTTTTTGTGTGTGGTAAAACTTTTATTCTTTGGCATGTGTCTGTCCAGTTTTCCCAGTCCCATCTATTAAAGAGACTATCATTTCCCCATAGTGTGTTCTTGGTGTCCTGGTCAAAAATAAGTTGCTTTTAATGGCACATACTGCATATTCCATCTTGCTTTGTCCTCTGGTACTTAAAAAATCTTTGCTCCTGTCCTGATCTTAGGTTTCTGATGCATAGCCTCCCCCCACCCCCATATCTATCCTTTTCCCCACAGTCCAACATTCTGAAACATTCAATACAGATGCTTCTATTTGTTTCACAAAACAAACTATGACCTATTATATCTCCACTGAATGATGCTTGTTTTGGTTATTATTTCTGTTACTTATTGAATAAAATCAATTTAATTATATCATTTGTCATCCAGTGTTTGAAACAAAATAGCGATTTAATTAAATTACTTATTGCTCATAAGTTTATTAGTCTAGTGATAAAATAATACCTTGTATTTGTATATATTAGCATTTTATACTGACCCAGTACATTATTTCATTTCTATGAGACAGAGAGAAGTTGTGAGATTCACTTCACAATGAGAGAATTGAGGCCTCAAGAAGTCTGACACTCAAAGCCACCAAATTATTTATTTGCAAAACAAATGTATTAACAGATTGAAACCATCATTATTCTCTTCATTTATTTATTTTAAATTGAACTGACTTGTCAGAGTATAATGGATGGAATCTATTTGATAAGAATTTATAGTTATTCCTTTGGTAACTATTTCTATAACATATATTTATACTATTGTATCAAAATCTGACAGTATTTCTGGCAAATTTGGTGATAGACCAGATGCACCTATTTCTTTTGAAACTCAGACACCATGCATGTATTCTCATTCACATTTTTTATAGAAATCAGATGTGTTCAACTTTATATCTCCACTGGTGTCTGTTCCTGAAAACAGAAACATGGCCACATGAATTTCCATGTATGGATACCAACAGATGTCAGATTATTTTCTGATGATTTGAGTCTTCTGTAAAGGAATTTTGAATCAGCTGCTCCTTAATTTTTAAACCCTTGTGTAATTTAACATAATTTTTGTACATCTGTTTCTCATCAACTTACGTTTATCTCATCTACCAATTTTTATGAAACAAAGCATTTTCAATGCCATTCATTTGCAATGTGTCAATTTACCTCCAGTTAAATGAGCTTTGACCCTAAAAATGTAGGCATCTTGCATAATGGTTAGAGGGGCTACTGATTTTACTTTCTTACATGATTCCACAAACTTTAAGGTTTTCAAAACACATTCATTTGTGCCTCAAAACAATTTGATGAATCGTTCTGGTCAGGTAATATTGTCATTTCTTCATGGATCAGAAAAACAAGACCTAGAGAAGTTAAAAGACTTTTCTGAAATCATAGAACTAGTAAGTGGCAGAATTTAATTCTAATTTGTCTTTTTATTTCATTACATATTTTCTCCAGTGAAATTACTACTTTGTATTTTGGAATGATTTATAGATTCTACTTTCAAGAAATATTTTCTAATGCACTCAAAGATCTAAAGAGCAAACATGCATAGCTGGAAGTACAACTTGGTGACTTAAAAAATAACATGATATAGGTTGGTAACTAAATTTAATACATTCATTTAAAAATGTAAGTGTTTTTAGTTAAAAAATAAAATACTTTCTGTTTAGAGTTGTCAGTTGATGGGGACAGAGGTTTCTTTTCTGACTCCCTGTCCTCTTGTCTTTAAAACTACAGGATGGGGTATGTTCTGTGGTAGGAAACGGGAAAATTAATCGACTCTGTTCAAATGAACCTAATTTTTCAGCCTTGTTTCTTCTATATTTGAAACACAAAAGCCAACTAACCTCACTTAGTTTTTTATTATTTATCAGACAATAAAGTGGCTATGCAACTTTAAAAGGAAACTTAATGTTTCTTATCAGAAATTATGACATCTTTAAATTTAATAAATGTTCATTTTTCTCCAAAAATATTGGGAATATCCCACATACTGAAAAAATCACTTAAAAAACAGGAAGTTTTAAGAAATCATGCTAAGAATTTTAAAGTGACTTTTCTATTATTACACACTTCAAAGTTTTCTGACTTCATATTTGTTAATTTGTTCAAAATTATTGTTTACATGTTGTCAGACACTGACCAAAGTGTTTTTCATTTCATTTTGTTCTCTTTTTCCATTTGCCAACATTCCTGATTCCTGCATGCTTTAGCAAGGGATTTGAAGTCAATGGATGCATGTCAGGAAGATATTGACTCCTCAGAATTTTTTCATAATTTTATAGGTTTCTTGGATAGGAGCGTGTATAATTTATCAGGTTATCAAGTGATATATTAGCATCCAAAGTTGAACAATTTAAGAACCACCGCTTTCCATATTGATCTCCACCTTCCATTCTAAGTACTTTTGGAGAATGGTAAGCAGAGTTCTTCTGGCTGTAATTGGGCACACCATGCTTGTTCCCGGTTTCTGTCTTTATTTCTTATGCTGTTCACTTATTTAAAAACTGAGGTGTATCCTATAACTTTCAGGCTAATGGTTATGTTAGAAATGTTTTTTAGAAAGTGTATGGTTTAAAATAACAGCTTTTAAAATTTTACCATATTAGTTAAATTTCACCACTAATTCCAGAATTGATTTTAAAAAATGTTGTGACCAATCATATATATATATATATATATATATATATATATATATATATATATATGTTTTTAAAATGTTTAAGCCAAGTATTGTAAATATGTTGTAAAAAGTAAATATTTCTGTGTGTCCCCATTCCACACTCCATGCCTTTTCCATACCTGGCTAGTAGGTCATGGTGCTTTTTTTCACTGAGTTTGGAACTAGCCTCGAAATCATTCTCATTTCAAGATTTGAAACAACTCATAAAAGTTGGTACTCAACATAAACCTATTTGCCATCCATGAATGAGCTCTAAATATTTTGTCTGCAGCAAGTTTTCAGTCTCTAGAAAGCTACTCTTGCAAAATTTTCTCACTATTCTCTTATTGTTGTCAATAAATAATTACTGTTATGTACAGCATCTGGCATAAATAAAGCCCCTTTTTATGAGCTCATATTGAGTCATACCAAAATCATAAGCATGTAATTCTGTAACATAAATATCATAGCTACATTAACATAACTACTTTAAAAGGGGCGTTACTTCTGTGCTTGCAAAGACACTGTAAAGAAGTGGTCTGTAAACTAAGGGATGTTAAAGAATAAGACACAAGTGGCAAACTGCAGAAAATCAAAGTGAAGACAATTAAATTCAGGCCAGCCCAGAATGTTTCTCCTCAAAAGGTGGGGGCTACCTTGAATTGCTGACTTTCTTTACCATTTCTCCTGTTCATCACGTAGCATGGCTTTAGTTTGTCTTGGCTTAGCAAGCTGTTCTCCCATTGAGGGGGCCATTTGCACAGTTCCTTGCTTGGAACATAGATAGAGCAGTGGTGCCATCGTGAGACCTTTGGGGGAAATCACTCTCCTCGTGGGACTTGCCTGGGATACAGCAAATTCAATTCCAAGCACAACAGCTGCCGACTCCACGCACTGGTTTCTTTAGGCTCTAAATGCTTCTATTTTCCATATATATATATAAAATTTTCTTTTTTCAATGTGAGACATCTTTTTCTTCTGAGGGTATTGCATGTTCAACATGTGTCTCTGATCAGAATTCATCTTATGTTTTAAAATTATAGGTTAGAAATGATGGCCTGTGATAGGGTCAAATTTGAGCACCCTAGAAGTGTGAGGAACCTAAAATATCTTCAAGTAGCTTTTCATCTCTAATTAAAATATAGAATAGTTACAGTAGTGTCTCTATTTTAAATATACTTTTTATTTTGAATGGACAATAAAAATAGAGAGCTGTGAAACACATACACTAATTTCACTCATTATCCATTTTTTAAAATACCTTGCTTTCCATATTTATTTTAATGGTGATGCCAACTATAATTTCAGAAAACAATAGCAAGTTATTATTTTCCTTTGAATACTTTTTTTGGCAACACATTTAAATATGCTCCTTTGTCATGACAGGAGACATTTCAGAAGCATATTCGTGAATTTACTCCATTTATTTCACTTCATTCTGTTGATGTTATTCAGTTATTAGGGTATCTGTTAATGTATGCATAGTAAAAGAGAAGAAACCAATTATTTCTGAAGGTAATTGCATAGAAAGCTGATGCAACAAACATTTAGAGGAATTTAGAGGAATTTTAAAAAGGATAGTTCTCCATAGATTTTAAAGTTTATTGTTAATAAAAGGAATGCATAGCTTGTGATATCTCAGGTATCTCAGATTTCAGGTATCTCAGTTTCTACTGTTGTCATTAAGGCTCATCTAACCCCATCTGAGAAACAAGTCTGATCAAGCTACTACATAAGCTTTCAACGTCATGGAACCTTCCCTTTAGAAGGGTTCTGTAACTCCTTCGATTCTAGTCTCTTGCACGATATTGGCTAATCTTCTTAACAGCATTGCCTCTGATTATAGATGTTCGGGGATTAAGGTTCACAGCATTCCAGGATAGGTTTATCCCTTCTTAGAAAATTCTGGCTGTTGGCGAATCCTCTTGTCAGTCCCGGTAATAGTTGATTTTGTATATGCCTATCTTATTCCCATGGACATGCCAGGCCCCTATCTCTAAAGTAATGTGGATTTCCCCACAGTTTTCTTGTTTTAGTTTCTTCTTTATCCTTTGTCTGTATTTGCCCTTTCTATTCTGTGTATTCACTCTTCTAGGACCCCTTCAGAAGGAAAATTTGAGTTTATGTTGTAATTGTTTTCCAGTCCTAGGTGTTAGACAATAGTGGAACTCCATTTGCTAATGGTGAAATAAACTGGGAAAGTGAGGTGGGGGAGACAGATAATGAAAATCGTTTCAGTGCTCTGAACTCATGCTATTTTTCCAGAAGCCAAAATTAGTCACCATCGACACATTTTCTGCCACCCCCCAACTGCATAATCTCTTCTTTTGTCAAAGTCGCAGCCAGCATATCCTCCCGTCCCGCCCCCGACGATTGCTACTCTGCTTCCAGAAATAGAAATGTGGGATATAGCAAGTGAGGTGTGAAAACGCTATAAACATATTTTGGGTAAAAACTTTTTTTGTTTAATCAGTGAGTACTTCTTGCAACAAGTCAGGTAAACCAGAGGACAATTAAGAAGCACTTTCTGTGGGTCCTAGAAGTACATTACATGCTGTGAGGGAGAAAACGACAACAAAACTCAGCTAAGAAAGACGATTTTACCACTTTGACTGATCTATGTGTAAAAGTTCTTACTTATATCAAGCCTAAGCATCATCTACTGAGTATTTTGACCATTTCTTCTTCCTTAGTAAATGTGCCTTGAGGTGGTAAGTGGTATATATAGCTGCAGTCAATGGATCTGGGTTCTTTAGGTTCTGTATTAGCTCTTTTAATTTACTTGGAAACTAAGCTAAGGGAGTCCCTTAGCTTTGTTGGGTATCAACTCCTCTGTCAGAAAACTCTGGGCAGGATTAATGCACACACTTCAAAGTTATTTAACAGGATCAAAGGAGATTATATATGCAAGTGAATTTTACAAAATATTTTATGCACATTTCATTATCAAGAAATTGGTTTTTCTTTTTCCAGAGAGAAATTTATTTCTCAAGATGACATCAGGTTACATTTTCAGAATCTAAACAATTGTTTTCTTAGTCTCAACCAAGAAACGTGTCACCTCTTTTCAGCTCAGGCCTTTGTACTTTGCAGTTTCTGGGATCCATAAAACTACATTCCAGGCCATTTGTTTCTCCTTGAAGATAAACAACTGCCTTGGAAGCCAGGGGCACAGCACTTCACCCCTTTCTTTTTAAGCAAACATACGTGTTTTACTTATTCATAAATGAATGAAAAAGAAATGAGAACCGTCTTGAGAGAAAAACAACTCATGGCTTTTTTAAAATATTTATATGACAATCAAGGACTAAGGGCATAATAGCTTTTCAGAAATGAATTTTTTTGGTACATATCTATTTTCCCAACACAGTTTTTACACACATTCTTTTGCTAAAGAACATAAATCAATATAGAGACCAAGAACTAAATATAGTTTCTGAACATAATTGTCCCTGACCATTGTCTGAAGACAGAGATATGAAAGCTGACATATCTATTTTACAATTACCTTTTACATATTGTTTGTGGAAATAATAGATGGAAATTGTTCCTAATCTTAGTTAGATGAGTAAGTATCCTTTGCTACAATAATTTGGTTTCCTTATTAGTTTTATTTTGAAAAATTAGATATGTTGATACATTGATAATTTATTTATTAAAATCCATAAAGTTTTCTAAATAGTATTAAAAATAGCTCTCTGGATTTTTTTTTTTGTCACCAATTGAGCAGAAACTATATTAACTCAATGTTACATCACTCCCCCTTTATTAATGATTTTACTTCAGATAAGTTGTTGACAATGGTGATTCCGTATTTTTATTTTCATTTATTTGAGCCATTTATTTGCATGCTGCTTGGATTTCCATGTTACATTAATCTGTTAAGAGTTTGGTAAGAATCAAGCACAGACTTAACAGATTGCCTGTTCAGTTCTAGCTGTTTTAACAATAATACCCAGCTTTACTAAATTAGGTTGTTCTGGATGGAGTTCCATAAATTTTAACATGTGTAGGGAGCACCTGTGTATCTTGTCAAAAAGATGGTCTGATTCGATAGGTCTTGGATGGGACTTGAGAGTCTGTATTTCAAACCCCTAGAGAGTGCTGACTACGATGGTCTGTGGTCCATACTTTACATTGCAAGGCCCTTGGCATTTAATTAATCTGATGTAAAAGGGTTCATTTGTTTTTCTTTTCCTAAATTTAACATTCTGTAGACACTGGTGTAGTAGAAAAAGCCAGCATTTGAAATCAGGTGACCTAAGTTCCCTTTCAGCCCTTTGACTTAACTCACTAGGATTGCATTTGCATATGGACCTCTAAAAAAGGATATTTGCATTTATTATTTAACATTCTTTTTTCCCCCTTATCACAGGTGACATTTTGCAGCAGGCATAAGAAAAACAAAGTTGGATGACAAATTGCCCTGCCCTCAGTCTAGTGAGGGAGACAGGCTAGCTTGTAATCAATTTTAATACATAGGAAGTGTTTTATAAGCATTTCGTCTACCACTCTTGGGGAAGGGGTCAGTGAGGTGAGGGTCAAAGACCAGTATACCTATTACTACACTGGGACAAGCTTCATGGAACAGAGACATTACATTAGAGCTGGAGGCATTGCACCAAAGCCTACACTTGGTAGATACTCAGTAAATACTTGTGGAAAGGACAAAAAGGAGAAAAGAAGGAAAGAGTCAGTAAGTGAGGAATGCTGTCTTCATTGAGAAAACATTCTAGCCAAAGCTAGGGTGCTTTGAACATGCATTACTATTTAACAAATTGTCCTAGGAACTTACTGAAATGTGTGGTACATGTGAAAGAAAGGTAAGAGAAGAAATTAGGAAGACAGGATGGGGCCATATCAATACTTTCGTGAGTAGTGCTTCTCTTTGTGGCAAAAAGGTTCAGGCTCCTGCTGGCTTACGTGTATGTAGAAATCATCTTCCTGATCTGATTTGTTCTTCTCCTTGTGGGCCCTGGATGGCTTATCTTTCCAGCCAGTGAGGCACGCACATGCTGGCAACAACTTGACACCATGTAGGTGGTTCTGATTGATCAGGAGACCTGCAGGTTCTGGTTCTGGTTCCACTTTTTCTTAACCAGTGACCAACTTAAATGTCTTTTGACTTTAAGGTGAATATAGAACAAAATCAGAGAAAACAAGGCTGATGGTATAGAAATATACTTCTCAAAAAATAGATCCCCCAAAACACATCACAATCTAATATTTTCATATTTCTTTTTAATACATGATTTAATGAGACCGAGAATTTTATTGCTATGTAATGGGGTATAAAACCTTCTCATTTAAAGTTATTTACGAGTCTGTAAAAGGAGAAGTAAATGTGAATATTGGGGGTAATAAAAAATGAACAGGAGCAGTGGATTGGTCTTAATCTATTTTAGACATTTATTAAGCCTGTGATTTATTCAAAGCTGGACTCAATCTTTCCATCTCCAACCCATAGAAGAGGCAGAATCATGCAGCACTGAAAAGCAGAGACTGTGGATCCAGACCTGTGTGTTTAATACTGACTGCCAGTTTCAGGATACATTTAAAGATGAATGAACATGTCTCTTTTATCTCATCTATAAAATGAGATTAATGTTAGCTTCTATATCACACAGTTATTTTGAGAATCTAATGAGCTGATACAAGTAAATTATAAACTTATAATAGTGTTTGGCACCTTTTAATGACACAAGCATTAGCTATTATTATTCTAAAAAAACAGAAAATCTTTACTCTCTCTTGATCATAATATAGATAACCAAGAGTCTTGTGTTCGAAAAGGATAAAACCCAGGCTCTTCCTATCTTAAGTGAGTTGCATGACCTCTCTAAGCCCTTTTCCCAACTGCAACATGGAAACCATCACTACCCTTTGGAAGTGGTTTGTGTACAGAGAGATGGGCAACTGGTAGGCCCTTCGCAGGTGCTCATTGCCTTCACATTCCCTTCTGGTTTGTTTTTCGGAAACATGCAGACAGAAATAGGAGTTAAACTTTTTATTACCCTTTTTCATGTTGCTCCTAGGCAAGCCTGAGAGAGGATTGAGAGGAACTGTTGTGTTTAGATAAGAGGGATATAAATGGAATCCACAGGGCATGTCTCACTGGGTACAGCGGCATGAATCCTCTCATTATCTCAGGGAAAATGTGTAAAGTCAGTTTCTTTCCTGCATCCACATATGAAGGTGCTGTGGCCCCCTGAGGTGTTGGCTATCAGTACATTATATTTTGTAAACTGTAGCTAGCTTTCTCACCTACCATAGTTGAGCTTTACCTTTCTTAATGTTAATTAGGCTTTTTCAAAACAGTGGTAGGATTTTCATTCACAATTTTAAACAATAAATTATATCATTCCTTATTTTGAAGTTTCATCTTTTGAGAGAAAAATATATTAATCAAATACTCTAATTGCACAAATATATATTTAAAAAGCAATGCTATTATAGTCTTCAAATTAGAGCCAATCAGGTGGGGTGAAGCAGAAATGAATGCATTCAATAGATGTTTCTCAAATAACTTCTATATGTCAGACACTGCTTCAGATGCAGGTCATATAGCAGTAAATAATCCAAATATAACATTTTCTATAGGGGATGTATGGCTATTTCAAGTAAGTGGAGACTTTGGGTGTTGCCCAATGCTCCAAAGCACCATGTTTGTCATCTAACCTCCTACACATCCTATTTTCCCATCAGAAAGAAAAATTGTATTCATTCATTCACTTTAAAATCAGTTTTATTGTATAATTTTTATTTAATAAGTTAATCATTTTAATTGAACCATTTTGAATTTTGACATACATACATACATATATATTTTGCAAATATCAACATAATCAAGATGTTTTGCCTTTTCTAGCATGTAATAGGAATAGAAACACTCAGTATGATGCTTTTGAATTTTTATTCATGTTGTCACATCTGTCAATCCTTTGTTTCTTTTTCATTTCATTTTATCTAATTTAATTTGGTTGTTTCCAGTTTGGGACTATTATGAATAATGCTACTATAAGCACTCACACAGAGGTCATTTTATGGACACATATTGTTATTTTTCACGGATAAACCTTGGAATAGAATAGTTAGGTCATATGGTAAATACATTTAATTTTATAAGAAGCTGAAAATTTGTTTCTAAATTGGATGTACCATTGCATCCTCCCCAGGCAAGTTTGAGAGATCTACATATTCTAGTTTCCTGCCAGTATTTGCTTTGATCGGTCTTTTAAATTTCAGTCTAGTGCTTGTGAAGTACGAGAGCATGTGGTTACAATTTGCATTTCCCTAAAATTACTGATGTTGAATACTTTTCATATACTTATTTTACATTCATGGATCTTTATTGAAATGTCTACTCAAATGCTTGCTCTTTTAAAATTTTTGTTTTACTTTTGTCATGGATTTTTTTGTTTTCTGATAATTGAGTTTTAGTGGTTTTTTTATATACAAGGGTTGTCTGGAAAGTATTCAGCCGTGTAATATGAAAAATAGAAGCGTTTATGGCTGGATTCTTTTCTAGACAGCCCTCATCTATTCTAAGTTTTTTTAATCAGGTATACATTTTGTAAAATGATGTCATTCATAACTGTAGCTTTCAAAGAGAAAAAATATGTTTATTTTTGATAATATTGAAGTTACAAATGTTTCTTTGATGTTAGACCTTTTTGTGTCTAAAGAATATTTGTCTAACCCAAGATCATAAAGATTTGCCTGTTTCCTTTTACATATTTTATACTTTTTGACCCTTATAATTACAATCCATTTTAAGTTTCAAATTTAAATTTTGTACAGTGTGTAAAAAATAGATTGGAAGGTTTGTTCGTTATTGATTTTGCCATTATTCTAATTTCATCATGACTTATTTTTAATATAGCAATGATCGGGCTGAGAATTGGCCAACTGATGGGTGGGTGCAAATTCTTATGCCACTTAATTCATGGATTTCTGCACAAGAAATCCATATGCAACTTCCTTGATTAGAGGTGAGTGGGTATTCTTTGTTCTTATACTTCGGTACAACAGTTGAGTACTCTGAATCTAGAGTGTAAAAACACAGAAATTAATCCTTTTTTGCCACTTATTAGGGTGATTTTTGGGAAATTTTTTTCAACTCCTGGGTCTTAATTTTTTCATCCGTAAAATTGGAGTTCATTGTTTTATGCAATGCCTACTAGAGAATCCAACGCTTTATTAAATGTCACCTCCTTTTATCCTCCTCTTCCTCCTCATTCATCTTTATTAGCTCCTTGTTTCAATCAGGGAAAAACCATTTGCCTGACTCTCTTCTATACCAGCCATGGTCCTCAGAGCTCAGTTGTCCCATGCTGTGCTCTACTGTAGTTATCTGTGTGTCTGATGCCTTTTACTATAGAACTGAAAACTCATGTGTTGAGGGAAGTTCATCTAATACTTATTTATTCTAAGTTATTTAATAAAAAAAAGGATTAATTGATTTCCACCATCTCTGTATGAAGTGTCTCACCTATGTGCCCTGAACAAAAGTAGGTAAAGCATGGTATTCCCATTCAAAATGTCCACAAATAATTAGAGCAACTATTACTTTGAATGCCTAGTACTGGTTACACAATGTGCTACTAACACATGCATGCACCATCACATGTAATCCTCTCACTACTCTTTAGGGCAGTGGCTCCCAAGTTTGTATATACATTAGAATCGTGTGGAGACTTCACAAAAAGTCTAAAGCCAAGGCAACACCCAAGCCTCTTAAATAAAATGTCTGGAGATGGGGCAAAGATGGAAGTTTTTTTGAAGCATCCCAGTTAATTTCAATGTACAGACACATGTGGAAACTCCTGTATTAAAGTCAGTCTATTCTCAACCATGGATTGCAGATGAGGTAACTGCGGCGCTGAGAGATTAAGGCACCCTGGGTCTGGGACCCCGTGCACCCAAAGATTACATCATACACATTTCAATTAAATTTTTTAAAAACTCTAAGCATATGTACTTATGCATATACAACATTACATGTATACATAAAATATACTTATGGAATATGTATATGCACATATACGAGTATAAGGCAAATTGGAAGTACGTGAGAATTGATACAGAGGAGTGAGTAGGAAAATTGGAAAAACAAAACATTACTGTTGGGGATGGTCAAGGGTATGGTGTTGTGACTGGAGCATTTAAGAAATATTTTGAAGTGAAAATGAGATTTCAATGGAGTTTGGGACGAGACAGAGTTATACAGGTATAAAAATTATGGAAGTTCCTGGTTTCTTTGGAGGCAGATGGAGCAGCATGATCCAACAGCCCAAGGCATGAGAGAGCACGGGGCGTTTGAACTTGGCAAACACTCAAAGAAGCTGATGGTGACCTGGCAAAAGCTGCCACCTGGAGTCAGAGCTGGAGGATGCGCCTGAGTCAGACACTGAGGTATCTCATCTTCCAGGATAAGGGCTTTAACTTGACGATGTATTAGCTTGGCTGCATTTAACTGAAGATTAATAGGAATAGACGCACCGCTAATGCACATTACGTGCTCCTGTCTACGTTTATGCAAACTCGTGATGTCCAGTACACTGCCCGCGAAAGCACTGAGTGCCAATTCTCTTTAAAACTGTGCAGTTGAAATCCTAAATTCTCTGCAAGCTGGAAACCATATTTTAACATTAAGTGCCAGATGCCACTGACAAGAAGCGCATTTCCCCACGTAGACTCCTGTTTGCCAGCTCCAGAGATGAGCGCTCTAATTGGATGTCAGAATGCATCTTTTCTGCATCTCCTCTCCACTCCTCCCTGCGCTTGTCCTAATGGGGAAACCTGAAAAGAACGAAGCAGGTGATGTTACTTACCTCATTCTGGAACTCAGAAGCTGAGAAGTAAGATGAAGAGAAACGTTTCCAGCATGACTGCACATTTATTTGTAACCACAAGGAAAAAACAATTGTGAAATTTTTCCTTCTAAATCTTCTTCTACGTCTTCACACTCGTGTCGGTTGGGGCTCTCCTCACCTCATCGGCATCACTGGCAGGACTCCCTGACTGTAGGCTTTTTCTTCTCCAAACTACCTTCCGCGTGGTCGAAAGAAGGGTTGTCTGTTTAAAATGTGTTTGCTCGTTATTCCCCTTCTAAATCTGTCATTATCTGTCCAGTCCTTCTAGTATCAAGTCCAGCCTCCCTAGTATGGCTGCAATGCTCATCTCACCCATCTTCTTCGGTCTCATCAATGTCACAGACTGCACCACTGACGGTTTGCATTTGCTGTTGTTTTCCATTCCTTAGATATGTTTTCCTTCTGTTTGTTTTCTTTCCTCACTTGGTTATTTCTTAGAATTTTAAAACATTACCTATAGAGTTTATTATCCTTAAGCCCTGCCTCTGTACTTGGGCAGGATCTGTATACCACTGTATCTGGGCTGGCGGTGAGGACAAATGCCTCTCTTTTCCTGAGTGACACCCAAGCTCTGCAGGTAGGCATGGCTGGGAATGGTAGTCTCTTGTCTTCTGAGCTTGCACTCCCTGGGTAGAACCTCTCGCTTTTATGAGAGCTGGAGTAGGGAGTTGAGGGTAACCAGGCCTGAGCATCCTTACCTAGTCATACCCAGAGTAGAACTTTCACCACACGGTCCTAGGGGGAATAAGAAATGCTGTTTGCCTGCCCCGGACTGGGTGAATAGTAGCCATAGACTGGGAGCTTAGGGAAAAGGGAACCCTATTGTCTTGGCTTTACTCTGCTGAAGTAGAACACTCAGAGTAGAATTTCCATCGCAAAGAGCTAGGCAAGATGGGCAGGTGGTGGGGAGTAGTTACTATTCTTAACAGGATTTAGTAGATTTTTTGAATGAAAGTTTATTCGTTGTCTGCATGCCTTAGGACAATTTCCAGTGATTTTAATGGCTTTTTAAAAATAATTTGCACTAGCTAAACGATTATTTCACTGAAGATGATGTCGTTGAGCTTTTCTTCCTTGCACTGCCATTGTGGACATCTTGCCTAATCATTACTCAATTTTAAAACTAGAGATCTCGTATTGTCTCCTCCCAGAAACCTGATGGCCTAGGTTGAGGAACGGGGCCATCATATTGTCTTTTTATGTTCCTGTTCTCTCCTCTAGTGTTAATTTCCTCAACTTCTTTCCTAGCCATCTAGCTCATCAATCCTTCCTTAGTCTTCAAGATGCAATTAAGGTCCTTCCTCATTAGCATTCTCTCCCATTTCTCCATTCTCTTGGGGACCTCCTCCTAAGCTTCCGGAGCACCTATGTGCATGTCTATTTTAGTGCTTACTATATCACATTTAAATTATTTATTTGTTTCACCTCAATAGGGTCTGTAATCTCCTCAATTACATTTTATTTTCTTTGTGCCTCTAATCTGTAACCACACACTAGACACATAGTTCCCAGATGCAAGCTAAGGGCTAATCGGTCAAGCAGGTTTTGTAGGGACAGCAGTTTTAGTCCTGCTATTTTGTTTTGTTTTGTTTTGCTTGTTTTTTCTTTGGTTTTTTTTGTTTGTTTGTTTTTTGTTTTGTTTTGTTTTTTTGGTGGTTCCCTGGCTGGGAATTGAACCCAGGCCATGGTTTTGAGAGTGCAAAGCCTAACCACTACCCCAACAGGGGACTCCAGTCCTGCTATTTTAACTCTTTTTTTGCTTATGAGGTTATTATAGCAATACAGATGGAAGTGGTAGTAACTTGAACTGAGTTGCTAAAGTGTAAATGAGGATAAGAGGACAGGATTGAAAGATATTTAAAAGGTTATATGTACATGACTTAGCCATGAGCTGGCTATGGTAAGCGAAGGGTAAGAAGATATAAAGGATTATGCAGAAATCTGGCTTATCAGTAAATGTTGGTAAACTGATCTATTCTAAAGTTGCATCATAATTTCAGTTGAAGAATAAACTGACGTGGTGCAGGAAGGGACTCAGCTGATTAATATCACATGTCAGGAAGCACTGCAGTTTTATGTATGTGTATGGATATACAAGGTCTGACAATTAAGTTCACAAACTTGCCACCGTGTGCTTACGTTGGCAGTACAACTTGGTGAGGTGTCATAACCTTGGTGTATCTGTGTCTCACAGCTATGTTTATGCTGCCATGGGGCAGTGTCTTGCTGAGTGGTGTTGATTATTGTTGTTGTGTGTTTTTGTGTGCCATTGCAACAATGTCGGAGCTTGAATTAGAGCAACAAACAAATATTAAATTTCTTGTTTAACTTGGCAAGTGTGGAAGTGAAATCCCCAAGTTTATGGGGATAATCCCATGAAGAAAACAGCAGCGTTCAAATGGATTAAATATTTTTCTGAAGGGAGAGAAAGCGTAACTGATGAAAAGAAGTCAGGACAGCCAGTAATGAGCAGAACTGACAAAAACGTTGGAAAAATGTGTTGAATTGTGCATCAAAATCATCACTTGACTGTGAGAAGCATAGCAGACCAAGTAAACATTGATAGAGAAACAGGAAAATCTGAACTGAAAATCTTGGCACATGAAAGGTGTGTACAAAAATTGTCCTGAAGGAACTCACTGATGAACCAAAGCAAAGGAGAGTTGAAGTTTGCCAAGACATTTTGGAGAGGAAAGATGATGTTTTGAGCTGTGTTATCACTGGGGATGATACATGGGTGTACCAATATGACCCTGAAACAAAGCATTAAACTGCACAATTCTCCATGTTCAAAAAAGTTTTGTCTGTCTAATCAAGAGTCAAAATGATGTTGCTAATCTTTTTTGGTATCAGAGGGATTGTTCATTATTAATTTGTACCAACTGGACAAATCACCAACTAAGTTTACTATTTGGAAGTGATTGGAAGTCTGTGTGAAAAGTTAGAAAAAAATGACTTGAACTTTTTGCTAACAACTCATGACTCTTGCATCACCACAACACACCAACTAATGGGGCACTGTCTGTGAGAGAGTTCTGAGACAGTAAACAAATAACTATATTGGAACACTCTCCCTACTCACCTGATCCTCTGGCCCCTGATGAGTTTTTTTCTTTATCTGAAGATAAAGGAAATATTGAAAGAAATATATTTTGATGACATTCAAGACATCAAGGGTAATATGATGACAATTCTGATGGCCATTTCAGAAAGAGTTTCAAAATTGCTTTGAAGGGTGGACTAGATGCTGGTATTGGCGCATAGCTTCCCAAGGGGAGTACTTCGAAGGTGACTGTAGTGACTATAGTGATGAGGTATGGAGCACTTTTCCTAGGGTGAGTTCATAAACTTAATTGTCATGCCTTGTATATTTAGTTGGATATACATATATGTATACACATACAGATACATAACTTGTGGGTTTCTCTGAAAATATAAATATTATTAAAATGGTATTTTTCACTTTTAAGATCTAAGCCAGTTAAAAAGTAGCACAGAAGAATGGAGAGTGAAGGGAAAGCTTCCTCCTGAAACTACACACACACACACACACACACAGAGAGAGAGAGAGAGAGAGAGAGAGAGAGAGAGAGAACAATCTGATTTCTTTTCTATTGACAAGCATAGTGGTAAGGCAGTTCCAGCGTACATACTGTATTTTTCCATGTATAAGATACTCCCATGGATAAGACAGCCCCTACTTTTGTAACCCAACACTAAGAAATCAATATCAACCAGTTACTCTCATGTATAAGACAACCCCCAGTTTTTGGTCTAACAATTTTAGAGATAAGTTATCTTCTTATACTTGGAAAAATACGGTATGTTGTTTTTCACTTCCCTACCATCAGTGGTTGCACTGCCTTAATTTGAGCAGCTCCATGTATCATTTTCAGTATGCTGATGTTGGAGTTAACTCTCACTTTGGAATATGTGGGGTTTATACTGTTGTTAAGCATAAGTGAGGATGTAGGAGTTCTACTGAGGGATACCAGAGAAATAATGATCTTCAATGAAAACTACACTGTTTATTTCTTCTGAGGCAGTGATTTTTAGTGCTGGATTTGCATCACAATTTATGTGCAGGTATTGCAAACACTAAAGCCCATTCTAAGCCACTTGAGATTTTGCCTCAGTTCTCTTGGGTTGGAGAATGGATATTTTCATACACAGTAACATTGCTCTAAGAATTCATGATTTAAATGCATAAAGATGCACAGTTGAGAAATGATCAAAACCTTTGGAAATGATCTGAAATAAATTTTAAAAAAATTCTCTCACTGAAACAATCAAGTTCCTTTTGCTTGTTTTCTGAGATGAGCTTAATGTAACTCTTTTTTGTATCTCAAATATCTGCCCTGAGCTGTTAGAGTAGGTTACTGGGCTGAGCAGATAAATGGGTGCATTCATCATGGATCAATAGATCAACAAAGAGATAGATGAATGAAGAGATGGGTAAGTGGAAGGATGTGTGAGTAGGCAAAGGGAGGAATATATGGAGAATAGGATACAGGGTGTGTAAGTGTAAGGATGAAGGAAGAATGGACGAGTTGACTAGTAACTGAATGATAAATGAGTGGATAGATGAATGAATCAGGGAATAGGGGACACATGAAGAAGAATAGTAAATCATTTGACACCTCCTTGCAATGTTTAATTTACCAAATTAAAATAAATTGTTTTTCCGTGTTCAATAATAATGTGTCATGAAAAAAGATTTATTCATTAATTATCCAACTATAAGTAGCTTAGAATTAGATGATAATCATTGGCACAGGAACTATGGAGGCTAAGTAAATAAAGCAAAGTGACAATTGCAAGATGGGCAACATAACCACACCGACCCCCTTTTTGACCACTGTAATTATAAGGCATGTGACCTCTCCAGCTGTAAGGATGGAGAGATGACATATAAGGAAGGCCAACAAAAGTTAAGTAGTTTATTTGTTGTCTTTAGAGAAACAATATGGCTAATGAATTGGGTCATAAGCATCTGTTTTTGCTGAAAACAAAATGACAGCTCTAACTTCCTAATAATTATTCCAAAGACAAAGTGAGAAGTTGTATGTTAACTTTTTATTTCATGCATTATCACAAGCAAGCCTTAGAACAAGTCTTGATGCAGTTAAACATTATAGTACCATTTTATTAAGAAGGAAATCCTACTGAGGGATCGTTGTAAAATTCAGAAAGGGGAGGAGGTGGGAGAGGAGGGGGGGAAGCTAAATATAAGGTGATGGAAAGAGAAGTCACATTAGGTGGTGAACTTATTATACATCAAGCTGACAATGCACTGTAGAACTGTATGCCTGAAACCTATGTAATCCTTGCTAACAGATGTCACCCCAATAAGTCTAACAATAAAAATGAATTTAAAAAATAAATAAATAAAATTCTTTGCAGCTCTAGATTTTTAAGATGACACATCCTTCACATGAAGAATTGGTTAATCAAAATGTACTTGGAAAGTTTCTTGTTTATTTTCTGTATTGTCTATTGTGGGTCCAGGAAGTATTTCTCACACAAAAACTGTCGCATCCAGCATGACACGAGCGGTGGGAACACAAAAAGGGCAGCACAAAGTTAAGAAAATATAGTAGCCAAAAATATATTATAAACGGGACCGAGGGACCCCAGCCTCAAAGGACCGGCCGTCCCGAATCGAGCCAATGTGTAACTTTTATTGAGGGACATACACGGAAGTGAGACTCGTTAATCCATGGTCTGTGAGTTACGTTACCTACCAGCCTGCTTTTTTCCGCAAGTCCCCATTGTGTTTCAACATGCGTTGTGTTTCTATAAGAACATGTAGCCCCAAGGACTCAGTGTACCAAAATGACCCCCGGGGGTTGACTCAGTACCTAAATCATTCCTGTTGGAGCATGACTGATACTGTTCTTTCAGGTCACTATTGGAGCAGCGTGGGAAACAAGGCAGTCAGGGGGTTGAAGATTAACCTCAGAGAGAGTGAGGGGCTGTGCCTCACCTCTGTAGAGCCCAGGCTCTCTCCTGATGGCCCCTATGTGACTGTGCCTGTCTTA
Organism: Lyroderma lyra; assembly: GCA_004026885.1. NCBI lineage: Eukaryota > Metazoa > Chordata > Mammalia > Chiroptera > Megadermatidae > Lyroderma > Lyroderma lyra. The sequence goes on from PVJL010000919.1 coordinate 104,034, forward strand.
GGTTGTTCCTCCCTTGGGGAATCTTACCTGTCATTGACTAACCAGCCATCCTCCAGGGCCACACAAGGTGATGTGAGGTATTCTATGCCCCCGTGGCCTCCATGCTTAGCTCCTGCCTTAGGATGTCATGGGGATGCATGAGGGGACGGACGGGTTGGCATTTGTAAAGCAACAAAAACTTTAGTCTTTATTTCAACATTGTTGTTCTTTGTCAAGTGGAGGGAAGGATCACGTTTCATGTCTATTTGCAGTTTATTTTATTTGGGATGAAATGAAACCTAAACATAATAATTGGATATAAAAATATGCACTATTTTTTATGACATCAGAACAATAGTCTTAACAAGATGAAGGCTTTGAAATCAGATATATAAGTATCAACCGCCAAATTCTAGTGAGGTACATTTGGACCATACTGGTGTGGCCTCTTCAAGATTTTTCTTGCCTCCTTTGCTAAGTGGTTGTAACAACAATACTTACAGAATTTTGTAAAACTTACAAAAAATAACATATTTAAACATGATCGTAGTTCTTGGCACATGGTATATATCACATAAATTTTAGTACTATTATTTCCATTTTACAGATGAGAAAACTGAAGGTATGAGAAAATAAAGGTCTTGTTGATAATCTTAAAGCTAGGTCAACAGGGAAGAAAAAACAAAGCACAAGTATTTTAAGTTGTATTTCAAGACTCTTTCCTGTACCTCTAATTATAAACACTTAATGGTAAAGATTGGGTAAAGAGGTCAACAAAGTTTATGTGCTTATTCACATAGATCTGTGTTAGGAGCCCATTGTACTGTATTCATATTGGTGGCTTTAATCGTTATCCTAATTAGCTCAAGTAAAATACATTTAAACATTAGAAAAAAGAAAATCTGTGCCATTAGATATCAGAAGATCTTTAATGAGCTTTTCTTTCCCCTCTAGTACTACAATTAGGGAATTAGTTTCCTATAGCCTGCAAATAAATTCTACATTCTTCTTGCCACTCTAAATGTAATAAAAGTAAGTTGAAATGGAAATTCCCTCACCGGAACTTTATATCATGCCCTATTATAGCACATGCCCTACTTAAAATGGTAAATAATTGCTAGTGTATGTATCATATCCTCCACTACAGTCCCTGTACTTGGAGGGCAAAGTCTGTATCTTATGCATCATTCTAATTTTTATAATTTACATATTGATTGGTACATGATAGATAACTGATAACTACTCATGGAATCAACCTGAATTGATTTGAATACAAGTCATCATTTTAACACTTCAACAGATGTAGTGGCAACTGAGGTTGGCAAGAATTCTAGATCTGGCATAAATATTAAATGCATATGGTAGTGGTCTGATAATAAATGAGAACATCTCCCTTTAATCATAATGCAAATTATCATCTTTATCATTTGTTGAATATTAACTACTTTTCATGATTACATTTAAAAGTATTTCTAATCCTTTCAAAAACCTTGAAGTCATATTATAATGTAAAGATAATGTATTCAATCAAAAATTTATTGAGAGAATAATATTGCCAGGTACTTTTCTAGGTGCTTATATGATTCATCAGTGAACAAAAGTTCTCTATTTTTATAGGACTTACATTCAAGTAAGTCTGATAGGAAATACTCGAGAAACAGAAAAAACATTTATGTAGTATATTAGAAAGTTCAATGCTATAGGAGAAAAAGAAAAAGTAGAGACTGCAATCTTGTCCAACCTGTGGCCCACGGGCTGCATGTGGGCCAGGAAGGCTTTGAAGGCAGCCCAACACAAATTCATAAATTTTCTTAAAATGTTACAGAAATTATGCACAGACCTCTTTTTAACTCATCAGCTGTCATTAGTGTTAATATATTTTACTCGTACATGTGGCCCAAGACAGTTCTTCTTCCATTGTGGCCCAGGGAAGCCGAAAGATTGGACACCCCTGGTAGAGAGGAATCAAAGACTGGCAATTCTAGGTGGGAGGTGAAGTTTGCAGGATTAATAGTCCAGAATGTGTACTTTAAGCAAGCAGCCATTGAGCCACAGATTAAGGGTGATGAATTTGAGAGAGATAAGTATCGGCTTTGGAATCATCAAGACATGAGTTTGAATGTATTTATTCTACTTTACAATCTACACACTTTTTTGTACCTCCACAAAGTTCTGTTTGCACATCTAGTAAATACAGAAAAGAATACTTAAATTGTTTATTTGATGATTAAATATATGTGTACATTGTTTAGAATTTAGTTTGCATATACTAAGCACTATTCAATGTATATTAAAAAAATAGAAGATTCTAAAAAAAAGGTAGCTCATGTTATATGCAATTGTACGACAAACGAGATGTTGACCTATCTTCGCCCCATCTCTGGGTGAATCCACCACTTCTAAGGCTTCAGCTATCTTCTGGAGTTTTGCTTGCCCTTGTCATTGCCAAATTATATCTTTTGGTTCTGCTTTTAAATTCAAGTGAAAAGAATAAAGTAAATCCATTGGAAAATAAACCATGGAAATGTATTAGAAATCTCTACTAAAATGCATTAAAATGTATTTAAAGGGGAAAAGTACACATTTAGAGTGGTAGGAAATTTGACAAGGTGGTATGTAAATGTTTCCCTACCCGCTGTTTTCAACAAAATTTACTTAGTGGTATAAAATTTTTTGAAAGGATGTTTGGGAAAAGTGCCCAGAGCAGCTGCTGTGCTTTGGCTGTGACAAAATTAAACAATTGGCTTCATTCAGCATTCAAATGGCAGGAGGATTTGCACAAATAGAAGGGATCATGACATTCAAGCAGATTCACAAAGGGGAAAACGTACCTATTCAAAATATTTACCACTGACTTAATTCTGACATCTACAAAATTGTGTGCTGGATTGTATCCACCATCCCTCAGCACTCTTGACAGTATTGTTAATAAACCATCAACTCCTGTGCCTGTTAGGAGGAAATGCAGTTCCTGCCTGTCATGTCAATTAACTGCCAGAGAAAAGAGATTTACATGACAACTGAAAAGCCTCCTGGAGAAGCATTCTTTGGACTGTTAAAGTGAGGATGGGAAATTCTCAATTTTCAACTAGATCCAGCGTTCTTATAAACACTGGGGCTCTTCGGATACAAATGAGGGAAAAAAATTACGTGATCTTGAGAAAGATGAGAAACCTGTTTTCTTAGTACAGTATGTGGCATCAGCATCAAATGTACTCATTTGCTCATTTATTCACCCAATAGTTGTTATTCGTCCACTAGGTATCTGGCATTATTCTGGCAATTACCTAGTCAGTGATTAGCAAAATGAAAGCAATCCGCGTTGTGAGTGAGCAATTGTCTATGGGGAAATAAGACATTAAAAATGAGATAGACAAATTGATAGATGATAACTGTAATCAGTAGAGATAGACTTTAACCAGTATTCGTTAGTATGACCATGCAAATTGTTCAAGTATTAAAGCACTTCTGTATCTACTGATAAATAACTATTTTCTACTTTATCTTGGCCCTTTTCCTATAGCCTTTCATCTCTCCCTGGCATTTAGCTGTCATTAAGCACAATGGCTCTGCCATAACACCCTGATAACTTTTTACATATCCACGTAGGTCACATAGATAGGCAAGGCTAACCTACAGTTTAACCCAAGTCTTAGTGGAATGCCCTATGATGGAATATAGATAGATAGGTAGATGGTCTTGTTAGAAGCTATTACAAGACTGTTTCTCATCTATTTCCCTATCTCTCAAGCGGCTCTATGAAGCAGTTTCCTCTCTGCCTCCTTAATGTCAGTGGCATGGCACTTTCCATATCACACTTCTCCCTCTCCTTTAGAATAGCTGTAGAGTATAAAACTGTTTTGCTATAGTTAGAGTTGGACCCACAATGGCGGAGACCTACACTTGTGTTGTCTATCACATGGCAACCCTGGTTTGATGTCATCTAATGATAGCCAACGCCACGCTGATCTTCCTTATGCTTTCGGTGTGAGTCATAAACCGTCCAAATTAATTTGGGCTCATGTCTCTTTCCTGGATGAATCTATGGGAGTGTAGCAAGCCGATTTAGGAGCTGCCACAATGCTGCTGTGTAGGGATTGCTTGATGACCTGACGCCTGTCCAGCAGGGAACTCCAGGACCCTGCTACAGCATTCAGGGCAGAGTCATCTTGTATTGGTTCATGTCCATGTCATACCAATTATTTTTGTTTTGAATATCACAACTGATAAAAGCAATAAAAAGAAACAAATGTAGCATTTCACAAGAGAATATAACAAGAATGCTAAAATTATATTTGCAGTTCAGAAATGGATCTCCACGAGAAATTGCATTTCAACTGGATGTGTAAGAATGGACCGGGGGGAACAGCATAGCAGGAAACTTTTCATGCGTCTAGGCAAAATAAACCCCCAGATAAATTTGAAGTCTGAGGTGTGTAAGAACATGCCTCATTCCATGAACTATAAAGGAGGCCAGCGAGACATTATATAATGCACTTGGGTCAAAATATCTCTTCTTCTCTTCTGACAGCTTGGTAAAGTGCTTATATTAATAATAACTCCACCCATAAATCTGGAGTTTCTGAGACTTCAAGTAAAACACCAATACAGTTTCGTTATCGCACTATGTGAAGGACACATAACTGTTTTAGTGGTGAATACAGAAATGTTTAAGAAGCTCTTTAGATTGTAAACTTCAAAAAGGTAGGATTGTTGCCTTATATTGTTTTATATTTGTAACTGATCTCATATGAAAGTGTTGAAAATGATGTAAAATAATACTAAATCAAGATGTGAGACAAACAAGGCAAAGAGCAAGGAGTAAAGGGAGGGAGGGAAAAAATGAGGAAGGGTGGAAAGCCCTCTATTTAGAGGAATATAAAATTTATAGAATGCCTGGGTTTATTAGCTTTGCAGTAAATATCTATTGAAAAATCAAATGGGAGAAGAGAAAGATATAAGGAAAAAATTACATATATTAAATACATAATAAAAAATAAAATAAAGAAATTATCATCTGTAATAATTAAGGTGACAATATATAAATTCCAAATGAACAGCATGTACTTGTGATGCAACTTCACACAGGCTTCCCTGAAGACCTACTTGTTGGCTCGTTCAGGGCAATTTAATGAAAATAGACACAGTCTAGACTAATCCCATGATTAGGGGGAGAGGATGATGCTATTATAGACCTAGCTTCGGTGGGTAGATTGTACAATCAAACAAAAGTAATAGCCTCTAAAGACAGTGTAGGAACAAATTGTGTAAAGCCTCCAACTAAAAGTGAAGGAGTATGCACTTCATTGCAGAAGTAATAAAGAATAGCTAAAGTTGTTTTGTTGTTGTTGTTTTTTAATTAAAGTCAAAAGGCTAAAAGACAGGCTCCTGAAAAACAAATGTAACAGAGTGTGCAGAATGACTTCCTGGAGGAGACGGGAGAAAAATAGAGGCTAAAATGAGTGAAGATAATGAGACAGTTGCAGCAATCTAGTAGAGTGGAAATGAGGACCTTCTTTAGTCGTTGCAATTAAAACAATGGAGAAGAAACAAAATCAAATTTAAGACTGAATTGGCATGGGCAGGAAACTACTTTTGAGACTGGGGCAGAGATGATGTGTGTGGGTTATGCAAAACTAACCCCTTAGTAGTCCTGTGTCCTAATCCCCAGAACCTGTGAACATGTTATCTTATATGGCAAAGGGGAATTGGCAGAGGTATACACATTAAGGATCTTGACATAGGAAAATTATCCCAGATTATCAAGAGTGATGCCAATGCAATTGTAAAAGACTTCATAAAAAGGAGGTCGGAGAGGCAGCCAAGGAAGGGAATGTGTCAATGAAAGTAGAGATTGGAGTGATGTGTCCACAAGCCAAGGAAAGTGGGGAGCCTCCAGAAGCTAGGAAAGGCCAAGGAACAGATTCTCCCTAGAGAATCTTCAGAAGAAACCAGGCTGGTCAACACCTTGATTTTAGCTCAGTGATATTTATTTTGGTTTCACTTCATACTGTGTGGCCCATTCTTCTGTCATCTTTGTTTTTTTTTTGTTTTTGTTTTTGTTTTTTTAATTCATTTTTATTGTCAGACTTATTGGGGTGACATCTGTTAGCAAGGATTACATAGGTTTCAGGCATACAATTCTACAGTGCATTGTCAACTTAATGTATAATAAGTTCACCACCTAATGAGACTTCTCTTTCCATCACCTTATATTTAGCTTCCCCCCTCCTCTCCCACCTCCTTCATCCAGTGGAAATTTTTTTTCTAAAATTTCCATTTGGTGCTCTTTTTATAATACAGTTTTCTGTGAAGATTGTCCCTCTCTTCACTGATTAATACATTACCTTTAATTTTTACGTCATATTTTTAACAGCTGCCTTAAAGTGTTTCCTTGTTATTTTCAATATATGGGCTGTTGAGATATTGCCTATCATTGTCTTCAGTTTTGTGTAACTTTGGGCCATATGTTTCATTTCTCTGAATATTAAGATTTTATTTTATGCTTGATATTACCTTTTATATATTGTGGAGATTCTGGACTTTATTTTCTAGTGAAAATTGTTCATTTTTGTCTCATTATGACATTAAAATCCTGGTATTCACCTTGATGTAGACTTAAATGCATACTTTATTTGTTCAGATATGTAAAAAGTCTAAGATGATACAAAACTCCTCTCTTGACAAAGCTAAGCCTCAAAAAATTAAAAGCCTTTATCTCCATCTGCCAAAATTGTGTCAAGGTTTTAATGTACACTTTCTTAAGGAAGACCTAAAGTAGACTTTATTCTAGTAAGTGATCACATAGTAAATTAAAATCTTAGTCTTTGCAAACCATATGATCTCTGTGGCAACTATTTAAATCCTCCATGATTGCACAAAAGCAACTGGACAATACAGGTAATCCCTGTATAATGGCATTTCTATAACCTGGTTTCGCTCTAACATGATTCAAGAATTAGAGGGAGTTCCCTGATGGTGTAGTGGCTTAAGGCTTCGGCACTGGTGCTGTCGGCGCTGCGGCCTGGGTTCGATTCCCAGTCAGGGAGCTACCCACATACAAAAAAGCAAAAAGAAAGAAAAAAAAAAAGAATTAGAGAACTCCCCAAACAACACAGAGCATAACAAGAGCTTTTAAGAGCAAGAAATATCTCATTCGAAATTAGGGAAATCCTCAAACAACACAGAACATAAGAGCTTTTAAGAGCAAAAGATATCTCACTTGAAATTAGGGAAATCCCCAAATAACAGAATGTAATAAAAGCTTTTAAGAGCAAATAATATCTCATTTGAAATTAAGGAAATCACCAAACAACACAGAACGTAGTAAGAGCATTTAAGAGCAAAGGATATGTCATTTGAAATTAGGGATATCCCCGAATAACATGTAACCTAATAAAAGTTTTTTTAAAAATATTTTTATTGTTAGACTTACTGGGGTGACATTGGTTAGCAAGAGTTACATAGGTTCCAGGTGTACAGTTCTACAGTGCATCAGCTATCTGTTGCATTATAGCAAAAGATATTTGAAATTTTTCATTAGAATGTGGATGTCGTATCAGATTTGACTGCAGAATTCTAAAATTTATTAGAATTTTAAATCCATTTTGATTGTAAAATATTAAATACATGCATTTTAAAACTTTGTGTTTTTCTCTTTATTACATTATACATAGATTAAAAATTTTCGGGTATTAGTCAACCTTGTTTAAAGAATCGTTAATTATGTTTTCATTTTTGTGAATTGATTTATAGCCCTGAATTATGTCCAGCAGAAATAGACAACTACATCTTAAAAGATATTTCATTTTACTAGAACAAAAAATGCAGATTTTGGATTGGCTCAAAAAGTAGGGAAAGTATCATATGTCACAAAAACTTTGGATTTAAATGAAACAACAATCACAGAAAAAAAGAACATAAAATTAGAGCTTCCATTGCTGCTGTTCGTTCTGTCTCTGCAAATATGACATCAATAATTCAGAGCACCAGTAATTCAGAAGATGGAAAAAGCCCTTAGTATCTGGATTAATGACTGTTCAAAATAATGGATTCTACTGGACACCAATATTATTAAAAATAAAGCTTTAAAAAATACAATTACTTAAAGGAAAATAGAGAATCTGCTGTTAACCCTGACTTCATTGCTAGCAAAGGGTGGTTTGACCATTTTAGAAAACGTTTTTCATTACAAAACCTAAAAATACAAGGAGAACGTGCATCAACTGATAAAGAAGCTGCCAAAACTTATCCCAAGGAATTGCAAGAAATTATTAAACAGGGTGGATAGTCAAGACATCAGGTTTTTAATGCTGAGGAGACCAGCCGTGGGTGGAAAAAAATCCCCAAGAGAATTTTCATTTCAAAAAATGAAGAAGTTGCACCAGGTTTTATGGCATCAAAAAAATCACATAACATTACTTCCGTGCAGTAGTAATGCTTCAGGCAATCACATGGTAAAACCAATGCTAGTTTATAAATCTCTTAATCCTCATGCAATGAAAAATGTAAATAAGAATAATTTACTGGTATATTGGACAGCAAATAGAATAGCTTCAGTAACTACCGAATTATTTAAAATGTGGTTTTTAAAATGTTTTGTACCAAGTGTGGAAAACTACTTAAAGCAGAAAAATCTAGATTTTCATGTTCTACTAATATTGGATAATGCACCCAGCCATCCAAAAGATTTAAATTACTCAAATGTCAAAATAATATTTTTACCACCAAATACAACTTCTTTACTTCAATCATTCGACCTAGGAATTATAGCTACATTTAAGACCAATCACATCAGGGAATCATTACAATGTGTTTTGAATAATGTCGACGACAAATCTATAGAACTCATGGAAACTTTTTACAATTTTGGACTATGTTGATCTCATAAATTTATCAAAGAAATAAAACAGATGGCATTATATGCTTGTTGGAAAAATATATGGCCAAAGTCAATTAAAAGTGAAAATCTAATCAAAGAAAACACAATGGATGCAATAGTGGAACTTGCTATGTCTCTAGGAGGGGAAGCTTTTGACGATACGACTGTTGAAGTTATCCAGGAGTTACTGGTGGAAGAAGACACCAATGAAGCAGATTTGGTGGGAATGACATCTGGAATATGCCAAGACAATTCAGGGAATGATAGGACAGGTGGAAATGAAGAGGTTAAACACTTTACTTTAAAAAACATAAAGAATGCCTAGAATTAGCCAAACATTTGGAGCTGTATTTCCTAAGTGAAGATCCTTCCACTGAAAAGAAGCACCAAGTTTAAGGGAGAACTTCACAAGTGCTTAGCACCATTTATAAAGATCTCTCAGCTAAAAACAAGCAATGTAAAATAACAGATTTTTTGTAAAAAGTACAGAATAGGAATCAAGATGATGCTGAAGAAAGTTCAGAGGATGAAGATCCTTGTCAAAAAGAAAATGCCCTTGGTTAATGGTGCTTAGTTAACAATGAAGAGAACATTATTAAATACATATTAATACGTTATACCTATGGTGAAAATTGCTTTAATAAATATATTTCTCTTAATTATAAAGATATAATAGTATGGTTTTTTAAAATTTATTTTGAAGCCTAACACCCTTTTTTGTACTAGTTCTTTCGTGTAACATGGATTCACATAACATGGCATTTTTAGAAACCTAACAACTGTGTTATTATGGGGGTTACCTGTACATAAATAAATGAACATCATTGTGCTCCAATAAAACTTTATTTACAAAAATAGGCAAGTTGGCCAGATTTGAACTTTGGGCTGTAGTTTGCCAACTATTCCTCTAGTGAGTGTCTATTAATCTAAATATGCCAGTGGTGTTAATAAGGTTTATGAATATCTATAGAATGCCAGCATCCTGCTACAATGCTCAACTTCTAGTGTATCTGTTCTGCTTACTCATATACTTTGGGATTTACCTGATATAATATGCTGTCCTGTGCATGTGCAGTCCAACTCTGCCAAGGACCGGCAAGAACCTGACCCTAAACTGACTTTTGTAAGCCCCTCCCCTGCTCACCTCTGTTCTCTGCTGCCCTGCTCCATATACACCAGCTCCTTAATCTGATGCAAACTCTCTTCTCTGCCTCCACAGTTTGGGATGATGATAGCAATCTATTTGGGCTACAGCCTTTGGCACCTTAGTCAGGAAATTGTCCTCAGGCAGAATGCTGATGTAGTCATGGGTCTCACCTATAGGGTTTCCCATATTTCCCAGCCTGGCATGATCAGCTCAAAGTTGTTTATGGGAAGAGGACTAATCCTATATCAGTTACTATGTCACGTTTATAAACAGAAGTTTTGAATCTTTTATGTTTAAATAACAGAAAATATAAATATCTCATAAGAATTTAATTAATAAAAAATGAAATTTATTTATTCACATTAACTGAAAATGCAAAGTTCATTTGATTTCAGGTGTGGTTTGATTGAGAAGTTTTCAAAGTCACCAGATGGTGTTATATGTGTAGTTGTTATTTTCTATGCTCTACTTTCTTCAGGACAGTTTTAACCTCATATTGTTTTCTTTTATTCCAGGAATAATGCCTATTAGAGTTTAGAGTTTAGACTTAAACATCCTCGTGCTATACTACAAAGAGAAAGAATAAACTTTTTATTCACTCAGATGAAGAAGAGAGACGACTTTCATTCCAGAAGCCACTAAATATCTTCTTGTTTCTGACATGGTGCTAATTAGATGCCTAAACCCAATCACAATTACGTGATTAGAGTTGAGATAGAGTATTTGCTTTAAGAAATTTCATCCCCAACTCTGGAAGTGATTGTTGAGATAATCTCTCCTAAAATGACTGAGAAAAGGCATATGACAATTTCCACCAAAGTCTAGGTGTTTTTGAGGAGAGAAAGGGAATCAAATACCAAGTACATAATAAGAAGTTATCCACAGTAGATTTTCTTTAAATGGCCATAAGTGCTACATGCATGATGGCAATATGATACTCATTAAAATTTAAATTTGAGGAAAATTGTGTGTGTGTGTGTGTGTGTGTGTGTGTGTGTGTGTGTACCCACTCACATGTGTAATCTTATTTCCCAATGGAAAAGCTTATGGAACTTTATAACTTTGATATATTCAAATTTACTTTAAATAGCACTTATAACCAGATGTTATGCTAAGCTACTCCTCTGTAATTTGAGATCAAAATTTGGTTCTTCTTGGGGGTTCCCTGGTGGTATAGTGGCTAGGCTTCAGCGCTCTTAACACCATGGCCTGGGTTCAATTCCCAGCCAGGGACTTAACCCCCCCAAAAAATTTTGGTTCTTCTCTACATATTAGTTATTTAGTTCCAAGTCTTTCAGTATTACTCCCAAGTTAGTAATGTTGAAATGAGTAGGTGTTCTATCACAGAACACCTGATGGCCAGAGATAATCATGGTGCTACAACTTCATACTTTTATAAAAGTAAGTAGAAACAGGTGGGAGTTATTGTCTCTCCTTTGACTCCTTAACTCTGTGCTAAAATGAACAGTGGAGACAGTGCTATTGGTGTGCTCTGTTATGTTTCTAGAGTATTGTTCACAGTTTCTAGGTTAATGCTACTGAGTAGGACATGTTCTTCATATATACTAATAGACACATTTAATTTATATAGAATTTAATCCTATCCTTATCCTTTCAACTACCAGGTATGCCCTCTTGAATACTTGAGAACATCTCTTTTACGAGTATATTATCCTCATTAAATAAGTAATCTTAAAAACACAAAATTACTTCAATTTTTTGAATCATCTCCAAATATTTTTAATAATAAAGTTTGAGCACATGTCATTTAATATATGTATACGAGGGCTGTCTGGAAAAAATCCATCCATAAATACCTCTATTTTTCATGTTATATAGTTGGTACTTTCCAGATAGCCCTTATATTTATTAGTTATATGATAAATTATAAATACTGACATCTTTAGTGGTTGGGAGTGCCAGCTATAGACCTAAACTTCCTAAGTTTAAATTCCAGATTTGTTATTTCCCAGCTGTCAACTTGAGTAAGATATTTAATAAATTGTTTCTCAGTTCCCTCACTTAAAAAGGGTGGAAACAATAGTAGGTACCAAATACAGTTGTTACTAGGACTATATATAAAGGTTCAGGTTGTTGTTATGATTATATTACTATTTTACTCCTATATTGTGAACATTATAAACATAAAAGGAAGAAAAGCAATGATGAAATTTAGAAAATACATAAATATAAGTTTTAATATGTTATATGTTAGAAAAACCATGGGATATTTCTGAATAAAAATGTAGACTAGAGAGTATTTTATAATACCACCTGTTCTACAATGTTGAAGTCTGAAATGAAAATCTTTCTAGTGTTATCTTCCCATACTCCAATGGAACATCTCTTATGCTCACTATCTATGTTTCTGCATCATTTACTGAGACACACCTGCATGTTCTTATTGGTTTCAAAATGTAGAGCAAGAACCATATTATGAATAATAAACTAGTAAAGCTATGGTTAGAAAACCTCTACCAATTTCTGACCTTGTTTTGCTGGTGCCACCTAAAAGCATATTGTAATGTCCACTGTTAACTAAGCCACTGTAGTTTCCTACCAGCTTTTGTGCCCAGTGAATGAATCACAGTAGTCTCTAAATTTGGTTATTGTAACTCTGCAGTGGCCAAAACAGTAGGAGAGGGCACTATGCTGAATTTCCTCTTTAGAGACTGTGTACATAGTTTCCTAATTGGGCCCTAGATGTGACAATTTCCAGTTTAGTCTTTCCAGGCAGAAGGCAGTGCCAAAAAGAGTCTGGCTAGACAACATTATGCTAATACCCTGTGGTGCTTCTTTTTTCTATGTCTTATTCTAGAAGATGAAATAGCTGAGACTTTAGTCAGTACTGAAAACGCTGTATTGGTCCTTCTATCTTCTCAGTTTAGTCCAATATACTCAGATATTTAATTTTTTTTAATGTCATTTGCTCATTATATGTAAGGCACTGCTAATTGTCAAGACTCAATGGTGATTAAAACAAAAGTTCTAGTATCTGATATCTTGGTGTCTAAGCGGTTTATCACTTACTTGTATTTAAATCAATATTCTAGAGTGGGTGAGAAGAAGTAGAATTATGCATGCCCTAGGAGAAAAGTCAATTTTGTGACTTGTTCATTCTACTTTCTGTGTCTTGGTGGGAAAACACACGTGTGCATGTCTGTGTGCACACCTAAGATACACATCCGTGTTATACGTGATTTAGGATGAACCATGATTTTGGACTACAATTTTCTGGCTCCTAAAAGATGGTTGTCTGAGTTGAATTGTAAAATCTGTTTGTTACAATTTTATATTTCAACCTATGCTTGGAAAATCTCTATACCGTCTGTGTCACTCTATGTTTATTATCTTTGATAATGAGAATTTAGGAGCCAAAAACATTTCTTTTTATTTCTAGCTGCCAGAAATCTTGGAACCAATTTATAGCTCAGCTAAGACAAATGGATAGAATTGTATGGCCCCATTATCAATGTCTCCTTCTGCTGTCACTACCCATCACCTCCCTCCACATCCCTTTCACAACACATATCTGATGTTCATAAACCTCATATGTTTTATTTGTTAAATATTTTTAACACTTGTAGTGTTAAAATTGTTTCGAGTCTCGTTTAGCAGAGGTAAGGAATAAATATTTCTATATTCTGTAAACCTTATGGAAATTCACCCCCCAAAAATTTAAAGGAGATAACTGGCTATTCTTACTTAGAGGGGATGGTAGAGAGAAAGATTTTTTTTTAATGTGTCAATAACTTTCCAGAAATATTGAATCACATACCTAATGTATGAATGATGAATTAGAACTTTGCAGATTTAAGTATTTGCGAAAATTCTGTAAAATGACTCACTGAAATTTTAGATAAAATTTAACTCTCTAACATTAGGTCTGGATTGCTTCTTGGCTATACATTCATGTTTCTTAGGAAAATAAAAGACAGTGTTTACATTAAATATAGCACTGGGGTCATCCTACATAATCTAGCTCAATTTAACTTGTATTCTTGGGGATAACAGCCCAGCACAGCTCCAAAAGAATAGGTTGGATGGTGGAGCTAAACCAATGTTTTCTGGTCTATAAAAACTTGGAGCTCTGTAGCTCCATAATTTTTTAAAAAGTAACAAATTATGTTACAGACTCTAACTTCTAAACATGTTATAAAGCTCAAATGAGAAAATGTATATCTACAAAAATGAAATTTGTTTTTTGGTGTTACTTTGATTAGGAAGAAGGCACTGTCTTCTCAGGCCGGTCTGAGGAAGCTCTTCCCAGTTCTTGTTTTAGCTTAGACACAATTTCAGTTTATTAGTTACGATCCCATATTATGATTTTCACTACGTGATTGCTACCCAATGTATATATATAGCCTATATACGAAGATGATGTTACCTAGTCTGAAAAAAATTAATCACTTCATAGATATTTATTCAATGATTGAACGTGAATGAAAGTTACTCTAGAACTATGACTAGCTCCTCTTAAGTAACCCTATCCTCTATTTCACAGGAGTTAAAATTGAGAAAACATAAACTTAAATAAAATTTACTATCAGGTGAAGTCCTCTTTCAATAGTAGATCTGATGTTTTAACACCCACAGAACTATTATTGTTTTGTGTTATTTTTATAACTACTATTATACATATGAATTAATCTAGTGAATGTACAGTCAAAACTAGGACCCCAGGATGATAATGTGGGTATCTGCAATTCCTATCATTGTGTTTCTTTATTCTTTAACTTTTTCTTAAAACATCTTTTGGTTACTAGGTTCAATGAATTCTTAGAAGAGGTAAATACTTGAAATCTTGGGATGATGACAGTATAGCTTTTAAAGGCGCATTTGCTATTTCCATTGGGATTCATTCTACCTGCCCTGATGCAAGCTTCCGGGATTGCTACACTACCACACACCCTGAAATCATTCTCTAGTAGGAGTCTCCCACAGTGGATCACACGATTTGGGCTGCAATCCATATAAGGAGGCAGAAGCCCAGAAGCAGAAAGACCTGTACCTAGGCAGACCCCTTCTGGACTGCAGCTAACTGATGACAGCATCTTGGGAAAAGTGGTTGTCCACTGAATAGGACCCTGAAAAGGGGGTTGGAGGGTTTGGAATTGGAGGGGAGTCCAAGATATGGGAAACTGATGAGCAGCACGGCAGTCTCCTCCAGCTAATGACTAGGAATGTCATGTAGCACTGACGCTGGAATTTGCCCATAACCACTGCCCTACTGTGGCCCACCCCTGTCCTAGGCCACGGGGCTGGGAAAGATATAAGGGCCAATCTCCTCCTTCCCTCTGTTGGGGCTCACTCCCATGGACAGAAGCTGGCTCAGGCAGGGTGTTGGCCAGGGACTATCACACCCTGAGTCCCCAGCAATTGGTGACCGGAGGCAGCAGAGACACGGGGTGGGCAGGGTGGCTCAAGCCTGGAGCTTGGAATCTAAGCCTGAGGCCTGCGGTCCTGACATCCTCTCAGTGTGGGGTCCAGAGATGAGAAGGTGGAAAGGACCAAGAGGACAAAAGGGCTACGGGTCGGGGGCTAGGCTGGGGTTCAGAGCTAGTGGGAGTTCACCCACATGTAGGTGCCCTCTTACTGGAAACCCACTCTTTCTCAGCTCTCTCTCTCTCTGTTTTCGTTTTTACTCAGAATGCTTTAATTTTTAAGCATTATATAAGTACATATATTAATGTATATGTTTATAAGTGCACATATATTTTATATACATGGATTAGATAGCTGTTTAAGGGACAAGTGCTGACTGAAAAATTGTTTTCTACAAGGGTAAAGTATGGAGAATAACACAAGTGAATTTAGAAGACAAAAACTATACATGTATACAAAAAATGTATGTAGTTTTTTATAGCCAAGGACAGTATCCTCACTCTCTGCCTGCCCCTAGGTGGTCACCACAGGGCAGAAAATTTTATTCAAAGACAGAGCTTCAGGGTTCTGGTTTCCAGACTGAGAGAGAGGAAGGATGAGCACTAGACAGATGAGCACTTTGGTCATTGGCTACAGCCTTTCCACAAGCCCACGGAATCTCAGCCCCCGGAGTGGTGATGTCCTGGTCACTGCAAAAATGAGCCACTTGCTGCTGACTTTTCCCCAGCAAACTCAATTTTCTTGCCTCACGAGAACATCAGAAAGATTCTGTGTTCTTTCCAGCCTTAGATTCTTTTCACTGGTTAAATGTAGGAGACAGGCAAAAGCCAGCAGTGTGGAGAAGCCCTGAGCCATGAGGTTCTGAGTCTCCTCTGCAGGTCCTTTATGAGTCCACTGAGCATATTCTTGTCAGTACATAGCTACTGTGTATAGCTGGATATTGGTGGAGGCAGGATTTTAAAACACTTCTAAATCTAAGGCTATTGCTCCCTTCTTTTAATAGCATAGTTATGGCTTTTACAAAAGTACAGAGCTAAGGTGGAATAGAGAGCCATATTGGTCAAAAACTTAATAATAAAAACAATGAATACTATTGTAAGTAGTCTATTCAGACTACCATAACAGAATACCGTGGAATCATAAATTGAATAGATGCCTATCCATTGTGTTATACACCTAAAAATAATATGAATTAATGTTAAATGTCAACTATTATACACACACACACACACAGTCATAGGATATAGTGTACAACACAAGGAATATAGTCAATAATATTGTAATAACTATGTAAGGTATCAAATGGGAAATAGACCTGTTGGGGTTATCACTGTGTCAGGTTTATAAATGACTAAGCATTATGTTCTCTTGTGCGTGTGAAACTAATAAAAAAAAAGAAAGAAAGAAAAAGTACCATACAATGGGTGACTTAAACAGCAGAAATTTATGTTCTCACAGTTCTGGCGGCTGGAAGACTGAGATCAAGGTGCTGGTGAATTCAGTTTCTAGTGAGAACTCTTCCTGGCTTGCACATGGTGCCTTCTGTCTGTGTCCTCACATGATCTTTAACTCTGGGTGAGCTGAGAGAATGAGACAGGGAGAGAGAGAGAGATTGACAGAGAGAGCGAGAGAGAGAGAGAGAGATATCTCGTGTCTCTTTCACTTCTTACAAGAACACCAGTTCTATAGGAGAAGGGCACCCCCCCCTTTTTTTTAACCCCATTCAACCTTAATTACTTCCCTAAAGGCCCTGTCTTCAAATATAATCACATGGAAGAGGGTTAGAGCTTCCACAAGTGAATATTAGGGCAACATGATACAATCTGTAACAACTAGAAACATGTTGGTGTTTTATATCACTAGTTATTTTCAGGGACTTGAGCTGGAAATTTACAACTGGACAATTTGATCCAGTGCATATTTAGTGCATCCTAATCTAGAACTTAGCATTTTCTGCAACTTAATCAAATGACCATATAATACAGTATTTTTAACCTAAATTCTAAGTGAATTTTTCCAGATAATTTTTTTAGTATTCTTTGACAGTGAATGGTCTGTAGAATTTACTGAGAAGATTTACCTTTCTTTCATTTTTTAGGCCCAACAGCTAACTGATCTGGAACAGAAATTAGCTGTGGCCAGAAATGCACTGGAGAAAGCAGCTCTTGACCGGGTAAGTTTACATTCACGAACCAGCATACCTTTGGTTTTAGCAGACGAAGCTAGGGTATGTCCATTGCTTCCCTTGATTTATTAATGCAATCCAGGTGCTATGCATGTAAGATGGTTATAGAATTTACGAGAGCTTGATACTCTCTTTGGAACCCAATTTTTTCCTTGTTGTTGCTGCTAACAGTAAATTGACTCAAGGTTCAGGCTCTGTGAGTTCATAACTTTATTTTTCACCTTACTGGTATACTTATTCTGTAACACCATAAATAAACATGCTTTAAAGCACCAACAAAGGTGACATGTATTAACTCTGGATGAATGAGTTATAAAGCAAATAGAAGTAATCGTTGACACTTGGTTTTAGAAATCTTAAATCAGAGTTCTGAAGGTCAAGGCATGAAAGAAGAAGGTAGCTATCTTATCTGTGAACTCTTCATAAAAAAATAATGCAAGGGTGAATGGCAGTCCATCTTTATAGCAGCTTCATTGGGATGTAATTCACATGCCATAAAAGTCACACTTTTAAAGTTCACAAAGTTGTGCTACCATCACCATTATTTACAAAAAATATTCTCTTCACCTTTTTTTTACCTCATCTATTTCATTTTGATTTTATAAATCCCTCATTGTGTTACAATTGTGTATGCTTTGGATAAACCACAATTCCCATCTGATGCCTACCTTTGCTTTTCAATGCTCTTACTATGAGTCATTCATGGAGAATAGGGAATTCACGTATGGTAAGGCAAATATAGAGGAAGGAATTGGTCATATAATTCAGAATTATTTTTCTGCTGCCTAATAGTTATGATAAAATTTTTTAATGTTTCTTTTTTTTAATTTTTAGATAAACTTTACAAGATTGTGAGAAACAAATATTTTTTTCTTTAGTTTATTTGGAACAAAAGGGTAAAGTGATTTAAAAAGAATGTATTTCTTTGTTCACTCAGTACCCATTCATTGAACAACCAATCTAATTTTCTTTATACGTATCTAGCACACATTAATACAGAAAACTCTGAATCTGAGAGATGAATCATAGTATTTTAGACTTGAGAAGATGACACCCACGTTGCTTTCAATCAGAAGCATGGCAAGTCTATAGCTAAGCAACAGGGCCACACAGAGGTAATCTGCATCTTATTAACCTTCAACCTATCCCCTAGGATCAGTTCTTCATTAGATTGGAGTTATTAGCCATTGTTCTAACAGACTCTCTCTTGTGGAAGATATTGTCTCGAGAATTTTAGGTTCATTTATACACAATATCTGACATGTAATAAAATATTTCTAGACATGTGGAGAGAGAATGCAATGTATCAATGTACAGGAAGGAAACAAGAGAAGCATGCCTAGAATGGATTCAGATACTGGAATTAGTGAGGAAAAAAAAATACACACACACACACACACACACACATATACATATACATATACATATACATATACATATACATATACATATATGAGGGCTGTCCAGAAAAAATCCAGCCATAAATGCTTCTATTTTCCATATTATATGACTGAGTACTTACCAGACAGCCCTCACGTATGTGTGTGTATATGTGTGTGTGTACATAATAATAGAATAAAAATAAACTAAAAATGATAAAAATTTTTATTAGAGTTGGAATCTATAAAAAGCAAGTAAATACTCTAGAATTGGGACAATATAATGTATGCAATTAAGAATTTAACTGATGTGTTTAATAGCTGATTGGGTTATTGGACATAGTAGAACTGAATACTACTGAAATGAATGAAAAATTAATATCAAATACCTATACCAGTGTATAGAATTTAACAATAAATGCAAAAAACCCAGAGAATAAAAAATATTGTTTTATATATTTTTATTCTCTGGGTTTTTAAAACATTTTCTAAATTTCAAAAATATTTCTAATTTTTGTCCTAGAAGAAGTAACAACCAGAAGAAATATTTGTAGAGATAATGGCTAAAAATTTCCCAAAACTTTGAAAGACATCAACCACAGGTTCAAAAATATAAGTATTCTGCCAGCAGGTTAAATACAGACATAATTGCATTGCAGTCTAATTGTTGATTGTTGGATATAAAAGAAATGAACTAAAACAGAAAATGAATAATGATAGATACTAACTTAAGTATGTCAGTAATTATTTTTTTAAATAGTCAAAATATTCCAATATAAGCTAAAATTATAAGACTACATTAAACTAAAATGCTATGATTTATACAAAAGACTCCTTTAAATATAAACATGGGGGCCTGTAGGTAAAATAATAGGGAAAAAAAGACAAACCATGTGAAAAGTAATATGAACAAATCAATACTAGTATCATTAAAAGTAGATTTGAAGTTAAGAATTTTTAGTAATAAGAATTTATACGGATCAGTACAAAGAACGTTGTCAAAACTCCTACATCAGTATGCATACAGTATTCCTTTAAAATGTATATAAATTTTAAAAATATACTTAAGACCCATGCACTTTTTTAATTATCTGCTATATTTCAATACAATGTATTAACAAAATAAAAGATATTTGACATCACCAGAAAAAATGAAAACGTGAATAAAACCAATGAGACATCATCTCAACACCATCAGATTGGTAAAAATTAAAGTCTGATGATACCAAATTCAGATACATTAGTGATAGTATAATTATTAAAATCAGTTATTAAGTATCTGTATCTTAGAATTTTTACTTATCCAAATATACTTGGAAACATGCATAGGCATATTAGATACAGCAATGTTTATATTAATAATAAATAGAAATAGTGTAAATGCTTACTGATAGAACTAAGATATACATTTCACATATTTTCTATCAAAACAAATTTTGTTTGACTTACATATCAGATTAAAAGATGAAGTAGAAAGATACACATGAAATTCATGGTCACTATTGCCTTAGGGTAAAGACGAAGTAAAATAAGAGTAGGCCTGCTTATAAATACTTCTGCTGGTTTCCAAATGTTTTATCTTCTAATAATTATATAGATGCTGATAGTCTTTAATTCATACATGCACGTATATGTATAGTGTATGCATTATATATACACTATACAGTATTTGCATTGTATATATATATGAGGGCTGTCAGGAAACTATCCAGCCATGTAACTGTTCTCATTATATTAGCAATGGCTGGATTTTTTTTTTCTAGACAGACATTATACATTAGGTATATGCAATGCATGCGTGTATATATATACATAAGAAACAAATATGGAGCTACATGTATTTTATATATTTTATAAAATTATATACATATATAACAAATGTATGTTATATAATCAAAATGATGCATTTTAACATTTAATTCAGATTAATATTTAGGTGATATTTGTTGTATTTGTTATGTTGTTCTCTATATACTCCTGTATTTTCCAAAATAAGATTTTTTTTTTAAATGAAGGAAGTGTTCTGTCTGCTATCAAGAGCTTTCCATTTTTATGATCATAGCTTAGCAACAATTTTATTTAGAAAAATAAGCAGGTAAGAATGATTAATTCATAGGCTTGCGATAATGTATTGTAAATGCTTAGCAATTTTATAAAGATTGAAAGTTGCCTCTCAAGCACCAATTTGACGCACGAGTGTTTTGATACAGAATAAAAGAGAAGGAAAATTTAAGGCTGATTCACTTTAAAGCTCTTGTGGTATCTCCTTCTTACTATGCAGTACTTGGAAAGAACCAGGCTAAAATTCTACTTCCCAGGGACTTGGGTCTCACATAGACATTTTCTTACTTATCTAGGACCAATTTATAGCTAATAGGATAATCTAACAGGATATCTAAAAAGTGTTGCAGTAGAGGACTTACTAAGGACATTTGGTGAATTCTAATGAGTTTTTTTTGTTTGTTTGGATCTTTGTGACAAATGTTGCTTTTGAATGAGTAACTAGATATTTTAACAACTTCACTCCAGTGTGATTGTCATATTTTGTATTCATTTATCCAAATAATTAATATAATATTTAATAGTTTTAGGGAAGGCTATCCTGCTATTTTGTAGACTAGGTCAAATATATTCATTTCATGAATATTTCAGCTTCATCCTTTTTTTAATTTATGAAAGAAGTAACATACCAATTTATGTTAACCTCTGATTATAGCCAACTCATGCTCATAATATTACTTTTTTAAAAGGGAAAGGACTCTTCATAATCAGAAAATCAGAGGTACATATAATCCTAAAGTTCAACTAGACCATCTTTAAAAACAAGTCTTTCTTTGACTTACCTACCACAATCCCTGCAATGTGTTCTAAATCCTAGAAAGACGTTAAATTCCCATGATCCTGAGGCAGGTCAGCCTTCTCTGAGTTTTTAATAACTCTGCTAGAGTGTTTTTCCTTACATTAAACATTTTTCTTGATTTGACCTCATGTTGTCCATTTAGTCAGTCAATGGTTAAATAGGATTGAGATGTCCCTTTTGTCAGTGCCATGTGCTAGGTGCTATGGGAAAGAGGAAACACTTAGGATACATCATCTTGAGTTTCATTCTCTCTCACACTTTTGTTGAGCACCTACAATTAGGGAATCATTATATGCAGAGCCATGAGGTCGTAAAAGCACAGAGAATGAATATGTATATTTTAACTACATGTGGGTTATATGGACTGTTGTCACATAATACTTCATGGGAAAATTATAATTTGGCCCAAGTCACAGAGTTTGGGATTAATGTAGTTCTTCCTCTTTTGTCTTACCCTTTCTATGCCTTTCTCCTCCCATTTTCTACCCTCTCCCCTACCATCATGACTGTGCGCCTAGCTCATACCATCCCACCGTTGGGATTCAGGATGAGAGACTATCAGTTGCAGTGTTTAAGCACATGTCTCCAGTGTCAGTCTATGTTCATATCATAACTTTTCCATTGAATGACCATGTTTGAATCCCTCAAATTCTTTATGCTTCACTGTAACATGAAATCAGAATAAAATTTACATTATAAAGGTGATGAGAAAATTATATGCCTCAAAAAAAGGAACACACTGAGAAGAATTCTTTGCAACTGGAAAACACTCAGTAAACATAGTAATTATTATTATTAGTGAATGAGATCATGGAGACTGCCTCTCTGTGATAACAATTTCTCTCTTTAACCTTCAGCATCTTGTCACTTCTTCTGCTACATGAACCATAGAAGCATTTCCTTTTGCTGGAGGTTAATTTCAACAAATTTCACACAAGATATGTATAAGTCTCATAAATTGCGGTCATAAAGTCAGGTAGAAATGCTAGTTTCCCTTCAAAATGGATAAAAAATTCAGGTTAATGAAATCGCTTTTTACCTCTCTCCATCATCTTTATGTCTTTAATATGAGACTTTTTAAACTCTTTTCACCTGTGTATCTCCTAAAAGTGTTATGTCTGGGCTTCAAATAACCTTCACTACTTCATAAATATTATGAAAACAACATTTTCACACTCCAATTTGTTTCTCACAACATGTTTAATGAAAGAAGTCTCAGGTTACTACCCTAATGTAAGTAATAATAACCTCAAAATCTAAGAATCAACCTTGGTTTTTTAAAATCAATTATTTATTTGGCAATATCTTACAGTTGGCTTCAGGTATGGGAATGTAAAAACAACTTTATGATATGGAAATCTATCTCAAACTTTTATATTAGAAAAAAAGTTTCTATTGTAGCTGATCCTCACAAAACTTCTCCCAGGAAAGCCTGCATAATTACATCCATATTACAGATGACACAAGATAGCTGACCTATATAGACTCCTGAGACTAAGTAGTAAAAGAATGAGAACTTTTTTTTTTTGGTCCACAGTGTATCTGACACATAGCAGAAGCATGATAAATAGTTATTGATTGAAGACAAATTAATGACATGCTATTCATCCTACATACAAGAGACCTAGAGATCACCTAGAGCCAAGAGCCAGAAGTGTTGAATGATCTTTTAGGATTCAGAGAGGTGGTCTCACGGCAGAGATAAAGTTAAGGGAAAGGCCTTCGGATTCATAGCCCTTCATAGTCATTCCAAAGCCCACTGCTGATCCCCCACCCAGGTCTCTCTGAGTGCTTCCCACCTTCATGTAAATAAATTAAGATGTGCATGAATAATACCTTGTGAACTTTTATTGGTCGGGGAATGATAAACAAGGAGCACCATTGTCCTTGCAAGGTATATTGTATTGCTCCTAGAAAAAAAGATGCATTTTTTGAAGAAAAGCAATCACAAACACACAAAAAATTGCCTTCTAAATCTCCCACCATCTTAAGATCATGTATGTATACATACACAATGATTTCTTATAAAATGTCCATGTTATACAGGACAAGCACTAGTATTTAATGTCTAAAATAATACTTTTCTTATACAGTATATAGGATACAGAGCAAAATATTTTATTTTCTCCTGTAAAATGGCACTCAACTCTATCCTCTGGAGGGTTTGCTTTATTTTTTCATGAGGCAGAAAATGGTGATGCTACAAAAATGACACTGCCCCTCAAAGAAATTACATTGTAATAGAAGTAGATAAACAATAAATGTATGAACAATAGGATAGTTTGCAATGATAACAAGGGCTACATAGGATATAATTTAACAAATGTAATAGACTTTCAGGAAGGAGGATTCCTTGAAAGGGTGATCAGGGACTGTGATTCCAAGAAGATAATTTGTGAGCCAAGACATAAATTTTAATTAGATGTTTCCTGCATAGCTGTTTGCGAAAAGGGTTCTGAGGCAGAGAAAACAGCAAGTGTAAATGCGCTAAGATGCAAATGAACTTGGAATGTTTGATGAGCTGTAAATAAAAGACATTGTGACCGGCAGGTCCTTATTAAGGAGTTTGCCTTTTACTACTGTGTGGCGGAGCAAGTGGAAAAAATGGTTTGGCAAGGGAGAAGGCAGGGCAAAAACAAGACTGACCTTAGGAGGGAATAGGTTGTAAGATGTAGGGCAAAATATACTTTATATGGTTCACATCCTACTTAATTAGATGACACCTTGTTCCAGTGAACTTCAAAGTGAACAGTAGCTTGCCGTTTCAGACTATAGCTAGTCATATGAATAAAAGTACAATGATGTGGTGTGAAATCATTGTCTGGGTCCTGCTTAGGAAACTGGATCAAGACAAACCTGAGTAGTGTCGGTAACAGGCTCTAGACTAGACTAACTAGTAAGCTGTTTTGTTTTGTTTTGTTTGTTTTTTATATTTGTTTGTTTGTTTTTTGTATGTTTGTTTGTCTTGGTAGAAAGCTGACCAGATTAGGACAGGATTACTCACAGCAATCTACTGTCTCAGGCAGGAAAACAAACAAACAAAATTGCAATGTAATGAAGGACTGGAGGCTTATGGTTTAAAAGAGGAATAAAATCAGAAACTAAGAGATTAAGGATAGGTTGAAATGCAAGAGCAAAGATAGGTTATTATTGTTGCCTTGAAGGGTGAGGAGTTGGAGGTAATGTCTATGTGATGTTATTTCTGTCATATTATAGGATCCAGACAATGGGGAAATAGATGAGATAGTCATACTAAAGTTCAGATAATTAAACATATAACATATATACACATCTGTGTTTTATTGTTTTATTGGCAAATTGGTCTTGCCTACAGTGTTTGCTGAAAAAAATCAGTGTTTGAAATTATTAACTTGATGCTGTTCATTATTTATTTTCAAAATTAAATTTCAGCCACTGCTCCAGAATTTGTTTATTATGGAACCCTATACCTTAAGCCTGTTACAGATCCAAATTTTAGAGGTATAATGTGTTAAGAGGAACTGAGATAAGAATACAATGAATACAATGGCCACCATTGCTTCCTGCCTGATCTGACAATTGAAAGTCTACATTTCAAAGCCACATTGGTGTTAAGTCCTGGCCAAGACCCACCTGACCCTGTCATATTGGCTCTCTTTCCATTGTTGCGTTATGTAAAACAGAGAACATATTTAAATTGTCCAGTGCCACTTGGAATATCTCACATCTTACACAGCAGCCAAGGCCATGAACTTCTCTTCTGCAGAGAGAAGGGAAGGGTCAGCCTAGATCATCACGAGGAACCAATAGGAAGAGAAATCTGAACTGTAATTTCATTTCTTTTTTATTGATATATAAAAAAAATTTATTTTTTCTTCCCTGACATACAGGAACATTTTCACCTAAGTTTTTAAGTTATTTATTCAAAAAAACTGTTTGTTGAGTCCCTTATAATGTGTCAGGGATTGTGTTAAGTGCTAGATATACAGTTCTGAACAAAATAGGCAACTTATACGTGTGTATATACATCTAAATTAAAATTTGGTGATAAATTATATGAAGGAAACAACAGGATCAATCATAGAAAGCAATGAGGTGGGGGAAGGGGGAGAATCTAGAGATGAAGGCATGCAAATAACAGGGAACATTTTGAGTAAAAAGTCATCATTTAGTACCCCCACCCCTGTCCACTTAATGCTCCTCCATCCTGGTCCTTATCAGATTCTTATTTTGTCTTAGTCAACATGACAGGACAAGATTGAAAAAACAATGCATGTCTGTCCTATGTTTTATATATTTCCAGTTGCTGTTCTTACTGATGTTTCTTTATTTTGTTCAGTTTTTTAATTTTGCTAACTCTCTTGACATGACCAAAGAGAGATTTCTTAAACTATTATTCTAGGAATAGACACTGTAGATATAAAGATGAATATTACGTACCAATATGAGTTAAAACCTCAGAGGTAGCCATTAGGAAGGATCTAAGTCAGTCACCATGACAACAAGGGCTTTATAGATGACAAGAAATAAGGGAGGTTGCTATGTGAGGGGGCATCCTGGCATGGTATATAAAAGGCAGTAGTTTTGTCGGGAGTATACACTTTGACAGGTGGAGAACACAGGCTTAGCTTCTTCATTGATCCATAGATGCACTGAAGGGGTAAACTCCACGTGTGCCAGCTTGTCATACCATTATGACAAGATCTTAGCCCCATTGACATCTCTTTCTTCATGTCTCTTAAACCAAAGGTTACATCTCATGTCTCGAAATTGATGTTTATGTGACATTTCTTATTAGGGCCTATAGCCATACCCAAAAGTACCCCTGAGTTACCTTGAGAGTTCCAAAAATTTTTCTCTCTCTCTTCATTTTAGCATCTGAGGATCTCTCTGTTATTTGTACTCAGCTTTATATTATTTTTTTTTAACTTCTCCACATTTAAAAGTATTTTTAAAAGTGGGATTTGGGGATCAGATGAGATAGTACAGTCTGCCTTTTGATGGAAACTGAAAATAAAATAGCCTGAAAATATTGAAGTTTCTTTTTCTTGTAATAAAATCATAATAATGCCAGTTTTACAGATGTTTAAAAGCAGAAAATAATTTCTTGTTTATGAAAGTACTTGGAGTATTGTAATCCTATGCTAATATAAGAAAGTATTAATATTATCATTTACAATCACAGAAAATTAACTCCTACCTCTTAACAAGGCCCAGAGGAAATAAGAATTTTCTAAGAAACAAACTTATTTTTTCCCAGTATGTGGGGAAATTAAGTGGGAGCATAGGCTAATCTAAGAAACACAGAGGCTTACATTGTTCAGGGAGTGAGTTGTAATAAAAGAGGTTAAAAAGATGGCAGGTTTTTAAGAAGGACATTTTCTACTTCCAAGTCACACCAGAGAATAAGGTCCTTGCCAGCAAACTATCATGATTGAAATCATGCTGATTCAGGGGGAAAAAAGTAAAAACATGTCTTTGAATGTCAATGTTCAAAATATATCATGAAATACATTAACTCCTAATGAGTGGGCATTATTTCTGTTTGAAAGCTGATATATGTTAGTTTGGGGAGTGATTGTAGACTAGGAGGGAAAGGAGAACTTAATCAAATAAATGATAACTAGAATCACGTGTAACAATGGTGATCTCTCTTTTTTCATAGGAGTCACAACTGAAAGCAATGAAGGAGACTGTGAAACTCTGCCTGTCAACTGTTTTCAGTGATCAGCCATCCCCATTGAGTCTAATCAGGTCAAATCCAACTCAGATACCAATGCCACCCAGGACAATGGACACTAAGATTCCAGACGCAAAGACGAAAAGCAAGGTACACTTTATGATTTTAAGAGTGAAATCAAGTAATATGCTGTTTTTGTAGTTCATTGTACATGATCATCAGTGTGTATCCAAGTAAGGTATCCAAGTGATGAAAAGATTAGGAAGTAAATGGAAAATGGTAGCCCAATTTGTAAAGTATCCATTGTCTCTTGGCGAATGTTCTTTAGTGGAGAGTTGGCTGATTTCTCACGCAGGGTCCTCTAATTGTAAACTAATAATTATCATTACCATAATTATAATCATTATTATTCTAACATAACATTCTAAAAGTTTTCTAAAACAACAATAATACTAATGTCATTATTCTACAATTAGTTAAAATAAAATACCTTGTATTACTTTATAGTGTACACCAGAGATTTAAGGTGGTAAATATTTTCTCCTAGGGTATAACCATCACCCTTACAAAAGTAGTTACATTTTTAAAAAATTAAGCTCATAGCCCTCAACACTACCCGCACATTAGGCTCATCTGAGAAACTTGCAAAAAAAATCCTAACACTTGGGATTCAACTTATTAAATCAGATTCTTTCTGGTTCGATTGGTTCCATGCATTAGCATTTTTTAAAAGCTCCCCAGGAGATTTTGAGATCAACTGATGAGCAACTCTTTCTCCAAGTCTCCCCGGTCACCTTTCTTCATGCAGGGCACGGGGCATTTCAGTGCTGCTTTTGTGTCACTCTCCAGGGCCTCCCATTTGCAGGCCCTACATTTAAATAAATCCTGACAATCCAAAATAGTTATCGGGAAAAAAGAGTTTAGTTTCGAGCAGTAGATATTTATTTGAAAGTGCTCTTTTATCACTTGCCTTAGGAACTCTCCCGGTTAAAAGGAATGTCGTAGATACCAGTGCCACTTCCAACCTCCGTCTCTAGGGGTGGGCCCGGAAAACCTGAGAACCCCCGTGCTGGTACCCAACGATGCCTTACAAAGGGGCTTGTTTCCTAATGCTTATTTCTGTGATTACCTATCTTTGAATTAAAAAGGATGTGGACAGATTGCATATTGGGAAAATACTGTTTCCAGGATGGAGACTCAAAATAAGTGATGCAGCATCAATATTCTAATGTTCAGTTGTTATCTAACGTCAATTTATGGACTCCATAGATTAGTCTGTATAGTCTCAAATTGTTCTGTCAAGAATCATTTAAAAATACATATTTTCATATTATTCTGTTATTCTCTTTGGTCTTATCATGTGCTGAAGGACCTCAAAAAATGTAGGCCAGCATTTTTCTCCTTTATATTTTTCCCGCCCTTTGAAAACTCTAAGTGTGAAGTGTTGTTCACTTAACCAAAGTCTGGAAAAGGTTGTGTAATAATGAGTTGTTTTATGTTTAGAAGAAATCCTGGGTGAATTTATTGAATGTGGTCATTGGATAAATGCACAACTACTCTCACAACCTCACCCACCTACCAGGAAACCATTACGAACTCCACTCAGTATTAGTCTAAGGGAGAAGCAAAGGTTCAGCCTTATTATGTCTGATGACATTGTGCAAAACAGCTTTGTAATTTTATGGACACATTACACTTGTTTCCAGCTCAACATGTGTTTCTTTAAGGCCATTATTAAAGTGAGCTCTTTATGACCTTGAATGTGTGGTGGACAGATTGTTACCAGCAATAAATGTATGCCTTCTCATTCAAATAAGTAATAAGTATATATTATTTCTCTTGGTTTATCACAGAAAAAGATAGAAAGCATTTAGATGAGCCCGGTTCAGGGATTGCTCATTTTTCAAAAAACAATAATAGAAAAATTCCATTGCTTAAGATAAAGTTCAATAAATCTCAGTTGATGTACTGTAGAGCATTCTGTTGTACAGATTAGCATTAAAAGCTTCTCTGGTGTTTATATTTTGCCCATATTCTTTATCTTTTCAATGGTAGTGGAAATTATGTTTTATACATACTCGTGGCTTTTCTCTGTGCAGGCACCTCACAGATCATATTTTTAAAACCCTGAGTAATATAATGTCATATGGAGTGTGTGTAAGAGAAACAAACTCTCCAGTCATGAAATAATTCTTCTCTATATGCAAAAAAGTAACCTTTAAATGAGTACATTTAACTGGCAAGTCTCCAGAGCTTGCTAATTATATACAGAGTCATACGATGTGGCCATCTAAGAGTTCTGAGGTGACCACATCACTGCACCTGTCTGTCCCTTACTCTCCCCAGGGCCTATCTTATGTGTTGTCATAACTTAAGCATTACAAATAATAATTCTTATTTTCCCTGATATATGGCTGGTCTCACCTACTTTCATTTTGTTTTTTAATCTTCAACTTTTCTTTGGAAAAAAAAGGGTATTTGAATTTTTTTCCTGAAATCCATGAAACACATTCAAGTAAATAATTTTCAACCTACTTTTGGGAAAAGACAAAGTAGTCGCTCCAAAAATTGTATTTTTATTTTTGTCTTTCAGAAGATTGAGTAATGCATTCAATTTTTTATCTTATCGTGTGTATGTGTGTGTATACATGTATACATAATACAAGGGCTGTCTGTATATACATATATATGTACATAAATATTTTATATGTACTATATATATTCAGTGTGGATTTTAACAGTCATAGATTTCATCAGATGCAGAGTTCAATATTATAAAAATTTATTGGTGGAAACTTAAGAAATAATTTATATATTTGAGATCTTTACTTTTTTATTATTATTTAATTCTGGAGTATGCCTGTTACGTACCCATCTAGTCCTATAGCTTTAAGTTTCTGCCGAGGACCCTCGATCAGGCCTGTCAGTCTCCTTCCCTTCATTGCCTTCTCCATAGTTATGTCTGCCTCTCTCTGACTCGAGTGAATTATTTTCTTACCCTCCAAGTTAGCACAATGTTTATTTCTCATGGCCCTTGATCATACCTTGAATACAGTGATGACAACATATTCCTCTCTCCTTTGTTCTACATTACTGTGTCCAGAGTGATGTGTCTAGAAAACTCATTTGAAATGACACTTACTGTTTTTCTGTTTTAGTCAGCTCAGGCTGCTTTTACAAATGCCATAGACTAGGCAGTTTAAACAACAGACACTCGTTTTTCATAGTTCTGGAGGCTTTGAAGGCCAAAATCAAGGTGCTGTCCACTTCAGTTCATGATGAGGGCCCTTTTTCTCAATACCAATAACAGACAGTAGTCTTCTAGCTGTGTGTTCAGATGGTCTTCTGTATATATGTGACATGGAGATCTTGCTCTTTTTCTTCTTTACAAGAGTGCTGGTCATACTGTGAAAGCCCCAACCTCAGGACTTAATCTAAACCTAATTACTTCCAGAAGGTCCTATCTCCTAATACTATCACATTAGGGTTTAGGGATTTAACATAGGAATTTTGGAGTATGCAAACATTCAGTCCATAGCAGCATCCCTCTTCTTGTTGGACATTTTCCAATTTTAAAAGTTATAAAATATTATTATTGTATGTTTATTAGGTACTTAGTACTCAACCAAATTGTTTTCCTTCTGGATACCAGAACTGTGCTCATCACTGAGGATGCAAATTTGAAATGACATCACCCTGACCTTTTGGAGATTGCAACTTAATTCTCTATAAAGAGAAACCAAGAAAAAAATGCTAGGAGTGTGCTGTAGAGCAAGACTTTCCTTTTATTTTTGTATTTGAAATTCCATATTTCAGATAGCTTCTATTAAAGATAAAGTCTAAGGAGATACTTGGATCTAAATGCATACAAGATTATGTCTTTGTTATATCTTTGTTATGACATTGTGTATTTATTATGAAAAAAATAGTTTCAACAGAGAGGTAAAGAGCAAAGATATGAGCCAGGAGATCTGATTTACATTTTATGTAAAGTGACTAACTAGAGTAGAAACAAGAAAAGAGGTGACAGTATATTTAATTGATTCATGCCAGAGATGATGGTGACTCGATCTATGGTGCAGAAATGGAAATGGAGTTGCACATGTAATTGAGGCATAGATCTGTGATGACCTAGTGTCCAAGTGGGATGCATAAAGGAAGGAAATAAAGAGTAACACTCAGTCCTTGCATTCATTTACTGTGATGGGAAAGGCAAGAGGAGCTTTTAAGGGACACCTCAGATTGGTTTGTTTTTCAGTATAAGTGTTAGACATCTACCATAAAAATCAAGTGTCTATTTCCAATAGATGCTTACATATTTAAATCTGGAACTCAAGGAAGACATCTGAGTGGAGATAAAGGATTTGACATCATCACCATGGATGGCAATTAAATGTTGGACATAGATTAAATTACCTGATGAGACAGTGTAGAGTGAAAGGAGAAGAAACACCAAATAAGAGGAATTACTTGAATATGATTTTATTTATAGTCTAATAGATGGAATGTTTGTGACAAAAGTGTACCCCTTCTTATCTTTTGTTGAGATACTCTTCATTGTATACTTGATCTGAGAATCACGACTTTTATATGCCTGTTTTACCAGTACAGAAAACAGAATGTGTATGTCATTGCATATATTTAGAATGGTGACTCTTCCGGTGTTATGACGATGGCTCATACCTGCTTGGAAAATCATACTATTAGACTTTCAAAATTTGTACTAGTCAACTCTTAAATATACCCCATATCAAATATAAATTATGTATACTTACAGCTAAGTAAATTATACTAAAAGTAAATGTAAATACCAAAACTACTATATCTTTCTATTATGTGTGCTCTTGAAGATTTTATGTCTTTTGGATCCATATAGTAGAAATAGTATATAATGCTATGCTACTGATATCTATTTCCTTCATCATGCTCAGTGATATCATGTTGGTAGATTCAAATTTGTAGAAGGTATTTCATGGAAATTGGGTAATGATACAAATCAAGCCCACCTAATTCCCAGAGTTAATGATAGCATGTCCCTGTCTGCTCATATGAATTTGGCATGTGTGTATATGTGTTAAGCCTTTGAGATAGAACTACTGGGCATCATGGAATATATACAAACCATAAATGCTTAACATGTTCATTTATTTTTGTCCTCTACTCTTTGTTGGTAGAATAAGATGTCTAATAAGTGCTCAGGAATGCCAAAATAATGATATGTATTAAAAAAAACTTAATGGCATATTCTGAAAAACTAATGATTTTTATATATCCATTGTACTTTTTACTTAATTATATATTTTTATTATAAAATACTATGTTACTTTACATAACTTGGAAAATGTATAAATGTAGAAGGAAAAACAGAAAACATATTAGCAGGAGGTCTCCACTGTTAGGTGAAAAAACAGTGAATTATTAATACAGTAATATCTTTGGTGTTTTTACAGCTGCATGATATGGAGGTTAAGAGGTAGGATTCACTCTATACAGAGGTGATGATATTTATCCCTCTCACCAATCACTACATCAGAATAGAGACTTCAAGGATAGAAAAGGCTCATGATTCTGTCCCAAGTGTTCCAATCAGGATCCTTGAGGGCCCCGTGGTACTTCTGCCTATGTAATTAGGCTGTGCTTTTCATTGACGCCCAAGAAACACTGTGTAATGAATATAAATACAAGAAAAATTATTCTTGAAAATAGCTACAATTCAGTAATCAGGCTAAGTAAACATTTTTTTCTACAACTTTCTAATTTTGAAACCTTTATATATCAAGTTAGTTAACTTCTCTGAGACTCATCTTCCATATGTATAAAATGGAGACAATAGCAGTTGCTACAGAGTTTGAACAAGAAAACTCACGTACGGCACCCAGCATACGTAGTAGCGTCTGACTGAGACCCAGTCAGTAAGTGCATGAAATATGTATTATATCTGGAAATCAAGGTAACACGTTGAGAAGATTTAAAGAAGGTTTTTGGTAGGATGTGACTTTAAAACAAAACCTCGGGGTTCCCTGGTGGTGTAGTGGCTAAGGTTCGGTGCTTTCAACCGCAGCCTGAGTTCGACTCCCAGCCAGGGAGCCACCACCAAAAAAACAAAAACAAAAACAAAACGAAAACAACTACTTACCTTGTTTTATCACTCAGGTATGAGGATATAATATATCTATTCAAATAAGTACAGGTTTTAGCATAAGAGTACGAATAAATCCTCACAATAAATGCGATATCAGTGATCATAATAATAAAAGCCAAAAAGAAAAGGAGAAAAATCAAAAGAGTAGAAATGAGAAACAATTTGGATAAACAACACAGTTAAAAAAATGCTAAAACTGTGTTATGAAAAGCAATTATTTCATCCCCCCCACCCCCCAGGCAGTTGCCATCTTCTGTCTGTGTTTGTTTTTCTTTCCATGCCACTCGTTGCCTTGGATTTATCTGTGGTCTGCATTAATAAAGGTCACAAATGTGGTATCTACTTAATTGAACAAGGATGACTTATTAATGTTGTTTGTTTGTGTGTTAGAAGTGCCAAAGTGATTGTAAGGCAGCAGGCAACACTGGCCCTATTCAGGAGTTAAAGGCATCCAAGCGAAAAACCGCATTCTGTTTGGTGGCAGGAGGTGTAAAGCAAAATGGATTTGTATTTCTCTTTTTCTGC
Source organism: Lyroderma lyra (assembly GCA_004026885.1). Taxonomy (NCBI): domain Eukaryota; kingdom Metazoa; phylum Chordata; class Mammalia; order Chiroptera; family Megadermatidae; genus Lyroderma; species Lyroderma lyra. The sequence continues at coordinate 138,176 of PVJL010000919.1, forward strand.
CAAAAATCTGCTGCAAAGTAATGTCCCCAAATTCTCAAGGTGGCGCACCTGGAATTTTCATAGACCTCAGGGTCTCAACCTAGGCTACATTTTTAACCAGGGGGAGTTTCATTCACACTCACACGTCTGATATAATCCAGCAGAAATGCAGGCTAGATGTTGGGATTATTCAAAGCCCCCAGATTATTCTAATTTACAGCTAAGGCTTTGAATTCTTAAAATCCTTACCCTAGGAATTAGAGAGGAGTCTAAGAAGTAAGCTTGCTCTTTCCTTCTCCCCAACTCTGGCATCATTTCATCCAAAGTCCGAAGTTCACGTTAGTGAGCACTCTTGGTGTTGTAAATTTTATGTGTTTTGGCAATTGTGTAATAACATGTATCCACAGTTATGCAGAATTGATCTTCATTTTTCATATAACTAAACTGAAGCACAGTGATAATAGACTTTTCTTTTTACAAAAGATGACAGTTTATTAATATTTTGGGAGTAATATAATTTCATTATAACTCATTGTAAATTTTAAATTATTTTATGCATTATTTCCTTATAGATATACCCTGTGATTTAGTCACATATTTTGTTCTTTCTGATTTTTTTCCCACCTTTTTCTACCTTACTAAGTATACAAGTAACATTGAGATAAGAATCTGTCTTATACTCCACCATAACAATAGAATCTGGGAAGATAGGTCCTAGTAGTTCATTTTTATGTCCCCCTTCCTTTCTCACCATCCTTTCCACTCAATAACATTTAATAGTGCTTTACACTGACACAGTAGGTAATGAATGATTGTTTGTCAAATAAATGATTACCCAATCAGTTTTTGCGTTTTTGTCAGGAACACTTTTAAAGGTGACATAGAAGCCTGATTTCTGAGGTTTCTTGAGGCCACTGTCAGAGGTGGAAATGTGAGCAGAATGGCTTATTGTTTTGATTTAGTGTCGCATGCTAAAAAAAGAATTTAGAGTTTCACATCCTGGAATGTACTTTTGTAGAGTATTATATATTTAAAGCCTCACAATACGTGGGGAGAGTTTATAGGACTCACTTGTGTTAACAACCATCTGAGAATTGCAGCTAGCATGTAACCAAGGTTCCAGACCCTTTTGAAAATCCAATGTGTCTTGTGAAGTCTAATTGTTACCTATGAAAGTGGGAGTACTTCCCCAGTCGCCTTACTGTGATGGACACAAAAAGGAGCCGCAACACAAGGATCTTTACTTGGGGGAAAATTACTTTCTCTAATGACACATGCTTTGTCTAATATGGCTAATGTCATTTTCTGAGAATTTTTAGTTTTAAAAAGAAATGCCCAGGGAGTTCCCTGGTGGTGTAGTGGCTTGGGGCTTCGGCACTGGCGCTGTCAGCGCTGCAACCTGGGTTCGATTCCCAGCCAGGGAGTTACCCACATTCCAAAAAGCAAAAAAAAAAAGAAATGCCCAAACACTGCGGCCTGGGTTCGATTCCCAGCCAGGGAACACACCCTCCGCTCTCCCCTCCCCCAAAAGAAATGTCCAAGAATGTTTCATTTGTGATTCTTAATACAGTATTATCATTCATCTCCCCATTTTTAATTGACCATTTTCTTCAGAAAAGTCAGCTATATCCAGCCAGCCTATTTTTAGACACGCCATTTTCTGAAGCTTTAATGTGAGATTTTTATAACTCCATTCTTCTTATTTGAAAATTTCCTCTTTATTGCAGTACCGTGCATCCTTTTATGTTTCATTAATTACATCTTTTTTCTGATGTCATCTCTACTTATTTTCCTGCTACTGGTGTATATACCAATAAATGGATTCTGTTACTAACAAATACTTCAACTTTGATTCTATATTTAATCACCTGCAAACACCATTTCCTTCTCAGCTTCTCTAGCACAAACATTATCTCCTAAGAATAATTTGAATACTTTGATTTTTTTGAAGTCTTGTATATCTCTATAATATATTAAGGCCCTATGAATAAATAATTTCTCTTGGGGTCTAATTTAATAACTTTTAAAAGTATTCTATTGATTAGACTCTTACCATCAACAACATATAAATATGTAATAGGTACATGGTAGTGTATAACAAATAGAATAATTTGGAAAGTTATGAAATTAGAACTACTAAAGCCATCTTGTAATTATGTGGAGGCATTCTGAAAACATTAAAGCAGAAAGATGAAAAACTGATAGAATCTGATAACATTATTGAATTGCAGAATTAACAAATTCTAGAACGCTCCTACTTTAGGATTTCACATGTGAGATATTAAACCCTTAGAGTTTAAGCTATTTTTAGTTAGGGATTACATGACTCACAAGTAAATGATTAACTGATATGGAGTCCTCAATATAGTAATGATTAAACATATCTTAAAAATAAAAATTTTAGTATTTACAAATACTAAATTATGAATCTTGGTTTCAGAGAGGATTTTATTAAGTTGACTTCAAAGACAAGGGAAGTAAAAACATAAATAAATAAATGGAACTATATCAAGCTAAAACGTTTCTGCACACCAAATGCAACCATCAAAAAAACAAAGAGGCAAGCAACCAAATGGGAAAATATTTTTTTTTTGAAAATAAATTATGTGCTTTATTGGGGAGAAGGTATTTGCAAACAACACCTCCAATATGAGGCTGATATCCAAAATTTATAAAAATAAAAAAAACTCATACAATTCAACAACTACAAAGAAATAAACTTATTAAAAAGTTGGAGGAGAACCCGACCAGACACATCTCCAAAGAAGACATACAATTGGTCAACAGATATATGAAAAGAATGCTTAACTTCACTAGCTATCAGGGAAATACAAATCAAAACCACAATGAGATCCCACCTCACACCTGTGAGAATGGCTGTTATCAACAAGACAAGGAATAACAAGTGCTGGAGAGGATGTGGAGAAAAAGGAACTCTGGTACACTGCTGGTGGGAGTGCAAACTGGTACAACCACTGTGGAAGGCAATGTGGAGGTTCCTCAGAAAATTAAGAATAAAATTACCATACTTATAACCCAGCAATTTCTCTTCTGGGTACCTACCTGAAAAACTTGAAAACATTTATCCATAAAGATGTATGTACCCCTATATTCATTGCAGTTTTATTCACGGTGGCCAAGACATGAAAACAATTGAAGTGCCCTTCGATAGGTGATCGGTGAAAGAAGCTGTGGTACATACACACAACGGAGTATTACTCAGCCATAAGAACAGATGAAATGCTGCCATTTGAGACAACATGGATGGAGCTTGAGATGATCATGCTTAGTGAAATAAATCAGAGAAAAAAAAGTTGAGAGCCTTGTGATTTCAGTCATATGTGGCATATGAAACTGAAAGTAACAAAGGAACAAAACAAACAAGAACTCACAGACACGGACAACAATTTAGTGGTTACTAGAGGGTAAGGGGGTAGTGGGTAGTAGAAGAGGGTAAAGGGGGTCAAATATATGGTAACAGAAGGAGAACCAACTCTGAGTGGTGAACACACAATGAAATACATAAATGATGGATTATAGAATTATACACTTGAAACTTATGTAATTTTACTAACAGATGTCACTACAATAAATTTAATAAAAGTTAAAAAAATCAAAACGATATTATATTTATTTTTTAAAATCTCATGGAAGCATAGAGGATGAAGAAAAATGTGATCATCCATGAGAAAGTTTGGGAAGATCCATTAGTGCAGATTATATCCAAATGGTATTTCCAAGGATAACTGGGAATTTATCAGGAAAAAGATTTGGTGAAAAGTAGAAGATACAACCATGAGCAGAGGATAGAGTCAGGAAGGGACTGTTATGAATAATGCAAGACATAAAAACATGTGCTCACATGTGTGGGTGCATGTGTGTGCATGCACACATGAGAGAGGGAAGAGAGAGCAGTGAGTGTTTGGAGTACTGGTTGTTAGAAGAGGAATTGGGTAACTGAGCAGGTACAGAAAGAGGTTAGAGCTGGTTGTGAAGGAGCGTCTGTGCCCAGACCCACAAAACTGCTTATTAAACTGAATGTAGAAAGAAGAACAACATAATTCAAATCAGTTTTGTCTTTTGTTATCTTCGAAGGATGCAATTTGTGAAGATGGGGGGGAAAGTTGGATATCGTATGTGATGTGGATGATTCTCAGGGCAGAGCTAAACTTCAAAACTGGGAGAGAAAATTAGGTAGACATTCATGTCTTTCCCTCCACCTGGATTTTTCACCACTTCTCATCTTTCCCCAAGTATTTCGCTTTCCTTTGTTTCCTTACATTTAGAAAGACTCCCCACTCCTCAGGCACTGGCCTGTTCTGCTGCCTCATCTGGAAGGCTCTCACCTGCCTCTTCACATGGGGATCCACTGCTCATCTTGAGGTCTCATTTGCAATGCCACCATGTCAGAGGAACTTACCTGACTCTCCAGATGGGTCAGCCCACCCTATTGCGTGCTGTGCTGTCGAAGCAGCCTAAACATCTTCTTAAATAGTAATTATCCAGATTGTGTTTATTTAACATTTCGGAAATTACTTGTTTTTACATGCAGTTCTTCTATTAGACTGGGTTGCCTGAGCATTGGACCGACATCGGTTTCATGGGCTACCACATTCTGGCCACATCTCAGTCACCCAATAAATAGTTTTTCAATAAATGAACAAATAAGCAAATTACATACTTATTACTAACCTAAAAAGGGTGGGTATCTGCAAGGCATTAGGGCTGTGACAAAAATAGGAGATGTGCTTTCTGTCAGTTGTCTTTAATCACTAGGAATTTTACAGATGCTTAAATAATTTTATAAAAACAATGGACTCTCTCCACAGAAAACAATACCTACAATTTAGCACTAATAGGCATCAATTTATGAAAAGGCTTGTTCGAAAGTTTATTAGACATTTATAAAAATGAGCTTGAAGGTTATCTGGGCACTCTTAAATTATAAAAATTTATTACTGGACAGTAACTTTTAGCTTCTTTGTGTTCCTATCAAAATGAGAAGAAAGGGAATCATCTTTAAAAATTAACAGATAAGTTTTAGATCGTATTGATTGCTTAAAGTTCGGTAACTACAAAACTTTCAGCCTCTGGAGATGAACTGTTACAATGTGAATATTAGTCTTTCTAATATGCTTTTATTTGGAAAGTGGCATATATATAACATGGGTCAAAATAACTTAAATGTATTGATTTAAATTGTTAATTTTTTTTCCTAATTAAATTTCACAGTGGTCCAGTTTCAGGATTCACTATTATTAATAGGTGAGCTCTGGGAGTTCCCTGATGGTGTAGTGGCTTAAGGCTTCGACGCTGGCACTGTCAGCGCTGCGGCCTGGGTTCGATTCCCAGTCAGGGAGCTACCCACATACCAAAAAGCAAAAAAAAAAAAAAAAAAAAAAAAAAGAAGTGAGCTCTACCATTTGTTTGCTTCTTGAATTTAGCACATTTCTTAAACTCTGAATTGTAGTTTCTGCATTTTGATATAATGCACGTAATTATATTTGGGGGGTACATGGTCAGGGCTCTATAAATAGAAACTATTATTTGTCATGTTCCCCCCACCCCTCTTAAAAAAAAAACAAACTCGGATTTTTTTCCTCAAGTATTTTATTTTTTTCAACCTTTTAAACTAGTGTAAGTCTGTACTAAATTAACTTTGTTGTTCCAGATTTAAATCGAATATATCCATATACACTTCCAATCCCTTGCAAGTAGCCCTCCTTATGCATATTGGCCATATACATCCATACATACAATATCAATCAAGTTCCTAACTTATTCTAGGATCTTAAAATTGTCAGTAATACCACAAAACATAAACATGTATTTCCTGATTATTTATAGGTAATCATTAGTTTAAAAAAATAAGTCATTTTTTATTATTATTTCTCATTTATACAAGGATTTATGCCATTTTGAAATATTAATAAACATTTATTACTATTAGAGTAGTTAATTCAGTTGAGTGCAGCAATAGTCACATTGAAAACACTTTGGAAATACTAATACTTCTCATGATTAATTTAGAATAATTCTCTTCTTGAATAAATAATGTATGCCATTATTTATATTATTTTTACTTCATAATTTATTACCAATTTTACATTTTTTAGAAATGAAGCTTAGAAATACCCCTGAAGCCTTTTTTCTCAATCTTCAGTTATTATTTTATATAGAGAGAGACATATACTTGTATGTATCCAGATATAGACATATGGGGGCTGTCCAGAAAGGATCTAGCCATGTATTAATATAATGATATGAAAAATGGAGGCATTTATTGCTGGTTTTTTTCTGGACAGCTCTTGTATATGTGGATATATATAATTTTAACTGAATTGTGTGGCAATGCCTGATGTTACAAGCACCAACTTTTTGAGTAATTATATCTAAGTCCATCAAGATGTTAAAAAGTATACTTTAGATATGCATTTAAATACTACAGGAATGAACAGAAGGAGAGAACAATTCTTATTAACATAAAAATATAGACAAAGAAGTACATTTTCAAATATTCCTTAGAAGGAAAATATTATTTCTCCAAATTGCCATTTACATTTTTCAAAAATAGAAAACCTGATTTTACAAATTGATTTCCTGGACTATATACATTAATCAGTCCCCCAAGGAAGTTCTCAAAGTTTTAAATAGGATTTACTGGTAGTTACGCATACAGAAAAACGACCAACCAAACACAAAGTATACTGTAACTCTCCGTTACCTGGTGGAGGAAGTCCAAACTCAATCTGGAGATCAAATCCATCAACTATACCATGTAACATACCCTTGCACTGTTGAAACTTTCTCCTTGGAATAAGTTCATATACGATTTTTAATTCCCACAAACTTCACTCTCTTCGAGAGCTCCCTCCATTTTACCTTTTCTGAAATTGGAATCCTCTCCCCAGATTCCTCTTTTTCTCGTGTCAAAATCCAATTCTCTTGACTCCGGTTTCTAGCCTCCATTGCATTGCTTAAAATTCTTTTCACTGGGATTAATCTTGCTCTCACACACAATATTTTATCTTTTTATCTTTTTTCTTATTTTATAATTAATCTGTTACTTCAGGAAAAATAAACAGAAAGCAAATAAATTAAAAACAGCATAAAACAATTCCATAACCCCCCAAAGTAAGAAACAAAACTATTTCACCTATTTCCTTTTAAACTTTGCTTTACATATACATTTTTACACCCACTCCTCTCTTAACAACTTACCTACCTGGTTAACCACCACTCCAACTTACAACCACTTCTCCAACATGAGGGATCCCTTTTCTCAGTCTTTGCAGTCAGTTGGTTAGTATTCACTACATGAAGCATTCACAATCTCACAGGACTACATATTTTGTTTGTAAGTGTAGTGTTGTGTGATATCTATTGAAAAACATAATACATACCCTATGGTGCCAAGACCCACCACAAGACATCTGCCTTTAAGCTCCTCACTGATCAACCAACTCACTAGTCCTAGGAACGGAGCTCTGTCATTAAGTGAGGAGTGCCTGTATACATTTTCACGTAATAAGATGGTACTGTGCATATTGTTTTATAAACCATTTTCATTTAACAAAGGATGAACAATTTCCATATCAATTAGTATATTTTGTAACTGACATAACATTTAATTATTTAATGCTTTTTATCTAAATTGTGTGCATAATAATAAAACACACATGTATAAGTCCACCAACCAGCATAAAAATATGATTGGAACATTATTAATATTACTAATGTTAGTGGTATATTTTTGCACAATTCCTACCCTAAATTTGTTATTATTTTCCGAACACTGTCTGTGTTTTTATCCCATATACATTTTTCTTTATAGGATATAACTACGTTTAATTATTTTTGAATTTTATAAAAACAGTGTTATCCTTCTCTAACTTTCAGTAACTTTTTTCACCAAATGATTATTCCTAAGGTGTATCCATATTTGTTGCTTGTAGTTATAGTTCAATTAATTCTCACTATTAAATTGAAATATAGGGTAATGTTATAATTTATTTCTTTGTTGTGCTGTTGATGGACACTGGAATTAATTCAGTTTTTGCTTTTACGATAAATGCATTTATGAACACTCTGTTTCATATCTCTGGGTTTAGACACATATAAGATAGCCTAGACTATATACGTAGGATTGTAGTATCAAAGGCCATGTGTCTATCAACATTGCACAGTATAGAAAAGTTGTTTTCCAAAAATGAGTGCTTGAAATTCATTTTCTACAAATATTGAAAGCACAGTATTATTGTACCATTCCACATTCTCACCTGACTTGGTATTTTAAGCCAAAACATTTTCTGATTTAATATAAAACAGTAGCTCATTTGAGTCTTAATTTGTATTTTCTTGATTGTGAATGACAGAAAACCATCTTTTCCTAACAGTACAAAATTTGTTTGTCCTATTGTGAGGCATGACTATTTGTATCTCTGCCCTTTCCTTATTAAATTTTGTCAATTACTTACTGATTTATAAGTCTCCTTTATATGTTATGGATACCATACCTTTGATTAGCAAGTAATTATTCCCTGTTCATATGTGGAATGTGTTATGTTGTTTTATTTTTTACTACCTTCTTGATGTTTCTTGATAAAAACAACTATTTATATGCAGTCAAATCAGTTTATCAATGTATTTTATGATTAGTGTATACTACCTTTTTTGTTAAAACTTTTCTATCCTGAAATCATAAAATCTTTGTCTTGTATTTCTTCCAAATACATTACAGATTATTTTCACTAAATTACTGAACCTATGTAGAGTTGTTTTAGAGTACAGTGTGATTTACTGGTATAAAATATATTAATATGAATCATTGATTTTCTCAATAATTCCCAAATAGTGTTCATTTGTCCAGTAATTTGCAATCTGTTGTTCTACTAGATAATATCTGGTTTCCCCATTTTTTCTTCAGTACGTTTTGTAAAGTTATATTTTTCTAAAAAATTGCCAATTATATATGGGGTTTAAAATGGATTCGCTTTAAAGTTTTGTGGTATTGTCTCTTTATCTTTTAAAATTCTGCTGTAAATACAGTAATACATACTTTCTCACTCCAAATAGTTTATTTGTGTCTATCAATATTTTTGCATGGTATCTATTATATTAATATTTTAAATAATCATTTTTTCTTATTTATTTTTCCTATTCTGGCTTTGTTTTCTCCACAGTTGTTCTCTCTTTCTTTATTATTAGCATTTTTCTTTTTCATTTGGGGTATTTGCAAACTTTTAAAATTTTTTGGCCTTTTCTCTTTTTTTATATACAAGTATTTTGTAATTTTATATTTTCCTTTAACGGTCTATTTTAGCTGCATTTCAAATATTTCAAATATAGCATTTTTATTAGAAATCCAATTTTATACATTTTAAAAAATACATTATCAGTATCTCTAGATGTGTGAGTTATTTATAAATGTATTGTTTAGAAATATATTGTGTATTTTGTTAGGTTACATGGCAAAGGGGAAGTAAGGTTGCAGATAAAAGTAAAGTTGCCAATCAGTTGACATTAAAGAGATTATGCTGGATTATATGACTAGACCCAAAATAAATAAAAGGGACCTTAAAAATGGGCAAGAAGAGGAGAAGAAGAAGTTGTGATTATGGAAGGCACGAAGAGATATGTTGATGCAAGATGGAGGACGTAAGCTGTGAACTGAGGGCGGTGAGTGGGCTCTGGCAGCGGGAAAAGGCAAGGATTTATCTTCTCTAGAACCTCTAGAGAGCAGCATAGTCCTGCTGAAACCGTGATTTTAATCCATTGAGACTGTGTCAAACATCTGACCAATGGAACTTTAAGATAATAAATTGCATTGTTTTATCCCACGGAAGTGTTTTGGAATTTGTTAGAGCAGAGGTAGGAAACTCATGTACTGCTATTGTACCAAATTCAAAAACATGATTTTGGATAAATTACTTCACCACTATCTGAGTTTCAATTTTATTTTCTGTAAAAATGAGGACTCTGATATACCTTTTCTCCTCTTTATATTTTACAGTTTTTTTACATGAAGATATATCATAAAATTGGCATATAACTTCACTCTAATACTTCCTCTCTTGGAAATGTTATTAACTACTATTGCACCTTTTTTCACTCCCTTAGAATCACAGAGACACTATCATATCTCCCTCAATCATCAGGAAGTACTGAGAATAAAAACATGATCGAGCTGGACCCAATGACCCCAGAAGGGTTCATTATTATAGAGTCAGAAAAGAAAGCAAATTGGGCTAAAAAGAGCAAATTAAACAAAAAACACAGAGAACATAATGTGTGACTCATTCAGAAAACACTGAATTCCCTGAGGTTGCTGCAAGGGAGGGGCCCTATCAAACCAAATCATTTTAAATAATTCTGATAGTGCTTATTTATACTATTTATCACAATTTCTGTTCACTTTAGAACATAGGGGTATTTGAACAAATCCAAGATTTGTTTCAGTTAAGAATCTAGGCAGCTATTTAGTTTCTAGGGAATAATTTGTTAGCACTTATTTAGAAATAACTCTCTTTTATAGAATCCCACAAGAAGGTTTGTTTTTCCTCTTGGCAACCATCTAACTGGCAGACAATGTGAGACTGAAGAACTCAAGGAAAACAGAGAATGCCAGAAACCTTTGGGCTTTCAAGTTAAGGATGTTTTTCTGGAAATACCGTAAGAGTGGTAAAATAGAGTTGACCAAGGACAAATGATACGCTGGTTTTCTGCTGAAGCATAACAGAAGGATTTAGTAGAATTAAGAACACAGAAGTAGAATGGCATTAACTCAGCTTTGAAAATTGTGTCTTAATTAATGCCATTCTTTTTTGTCATAGCATGTTATCTTATCCTGAGGCTAGAGAGGGAGGTGGAGCAATGCGGAGGAGGGTCTTTTAAACTTTTTTTTTTTAATACTCTGAAAAATTCTTTTGAAAAATTGTTTTTAGTCATCACTGCAGACCATTTATCTCATCACTGTTTTTGTCTTATTTTTTATGTATGGTTTAAAATAAAAGAAGGGGTGATTCTGGGAAGATTATAGGTGGGCAACAGGTATGCTACTGTTGCTTATGATCTTATCTGTCAGCAACCTACAAATATGTAAAACCACTAGAGATTTTTAGTATTCCAAAAGTAGTAAAGTTGTAGAAAAAATCAAATAATATATTTGGTAACTTTGTAATAAATATATATGTTTTCCCAGACCATTTACTGAAGAGGCTTTCTTTTCTTCAGTGTATGTTTCTTGCTACGTTGTCAAGATTTATCTGTCCATATATAATGTGGGTTTATATCTGAGTTTTCAGTTCTATTCCATTGGTCTTGGTGTCTGTTTTTCTGCCAATACCATGCAAAAATTGGAAAGCCACATGCAAAGGAATGGATCTGGACTATGATCTGTCACCATATACCAAAATTAATTCAAAATGGATCAAAGACCTTCACATTAAACCTGAAACAATAAATTACATAGAAGAAAACATTGGTACTAAACTTATGGATTTTGCTTTTGGAGAGGATTTTATGAATTTGACCTCAAAGCCAAGAGAAGTAAAAGCAAAAGTAAATAAATGGGGCTATATCAAACTAAAAAGCTTAGGCACAGCAAATGAAACCATCAATAAAGCAGAGACAACAAACAGAATAGGAGAAAATACTTGCAAATACCTCCAATAAGGGGCTAATATCCAAAATATATAAAGAACTCATATAACTCAGCAACAAAAAAACAATAAATTCAATTAAAAACTGGGCACAGGACCTGAACAAACACTTCTCCCAAGAAGACAGAGAAATGGCCAACAGATATATGAAAACTATGCTCTAATTCACTACCTATTAGGGAAATTCAAATAAAAACCACGAGACACCACCTCACACCTGTTAGAATGGTTATTATCAACAAGACAAGGAACAGCAAGTTTTGGGGAGGCTCTGGGGAAAAAGAAAGCTTCGTACACTGCTGGTAGAAATGCACATTGGTACAGCCACTATGGAAAACAGTGTGGAGGTTTCTCCAAAAATTAAGAATAGAGTTACCATATGACCCAGCAATCCCTCTTGTGGGTATCTACCCCAAAAATCTAAATTCTTTTGTCTGCAAAGGTATACCTGAGGCAAAGGTGATAACCACTACACTACAAAAGAAGGGCCCACAAAAATATATGTACCCCTATGTTCATTGCAGCACTATTCACAGTGTCCAAGACATGGTACATATATACAATGGAATATTACTTGGCCATAAGAAAAGATGAAATACTGCTATTTGCCACAACGTGGATAAATCTTGAGATTATCATGCTAAACAAAGTAAGTCAGACAGAAAACGTTAAGACTCACATGACCTCATTCATATGTGGGATGTAAAACTAAAAGCAACAAAGGAACAAGACAAACATACAAAGAAACAGAAACTCATGAACACAGACAAAAACTGTTGTTGAGAATTTTTGAATCTATTTTCATCAGGAATATTGGCTTGCAATTTTCTTTTCTTGTGGTATCTTTGTCTAGTTTTGGTACCAGGGTAATGCTGTCCTTGTAAAATGAGTTTGGCAGTGTTCCCTCCTCTGTTATTGTTTTGGAACCATTTGAAGAAGATTGCTATTAATTCTTTTGTAAACGTTTGTAAGTCTTCACCAATGAATCTTTCTGGTGTGATCCATCCAAACAATGAAATATTAATACTAAAAAGAAACAAGCTATCAAGCCATGAAAAGACATGGAAGAACCCTAAATGTGTATTTCCAAATGGAAGATGTCAATTTGATTTTAGCTGCATATATATGATTCCAATTATAAAACATTCTGGAAAATGAAAAACTGGATAAAATTAAAAGATCAGTGGCTTTCAGGGGCAATGGGCGGGGGGGCAGGATGAATAGGCGGAACACAGAGGGTTTTTAAGGCACCAAATATACCCCATATGATAGTACAATGATAGATATGTATTATGCATTTGTCCAAAACCATAGAATGTACACCACCAATAGTGAACCCTAATGTAAACTGTGGCCTTTGGGTGATTAGGGTATGTCCATATAGTTTCATCCTTGATAATATTTGTACCACTCTGGTTATTGATGTTGATAATGGGGAAGTTTATGCATGTGTGAAAGCTGGGGTTATTTGTGAACTCTCTGTTATGAACCTAAACATGCTCTAAAAAATATAATTAACACAAACCAGCCAACAAACAAATGCTACCCACAACCACACACAGACAAAGAAGACTACAGTTTAGGTGGTGTTAACCTTATTTAACAGGGCAGCAGGAAACAGACGTTCTGCAAAGTTATATAAATTGTCTAAGGCCTCATCTTACTTTTGTGCTAACCCAGAATCAGAATCAGCATTTCTTCAACTCCAAAATACATTACCTTTCCCCAAAGTCAATTCCCATTCTGTATTAATTCATCAGGCTCAATAAGGCTTCTTTTCACAAGAAGCCATCTTGCTGACAGCAAAGGCCCTGTATTAAGGTTGACACATACTATGTTCAAATGCAAACATTGACATGCATTTTGTTTAAATGCATACACTTCTAATAAATACCTCATTTCTATATTTAAAGGAATTTAACTGGTCATGCTTTGTTGATCACACTGGTGAGGTAATATACAATTTCTTCGGTTGTTAAAAGTAGTTAATATATGTAATTTTTTTCCCAAAGAAAAATTGAGATAACTTCAGTATTGCTATAGGAGTTGGCAACCCAGACACCCCAGTTGTTTGATAGATGAGCACAAGAGTGGCCTGGCAGATGTATGCAGGAGGAAACTTGCACTGTCATTCTTTCTCCCTGCTGTTTGTGAACTTAATGGTTAATGAAGCTCCTCCTATCCTCTATCCAAAATAATGGAGGCCCACAAAAATAGATAGATAGGTAATAGCTACTTGTATAGCTAAATAACTAGATAGCTAGATAGAAAAATAGATAAAATTGTTTATTCAAGACATAGTTCTTGCCTCATCCTCACCACCAAAATCTGAGACCATTTTTGTAAATGCATAATGTCTGCATGAGAAAACATAATAAGCAAACATTAAAATTTACCAATATGAACATATTTATATTCTTATGAAGATAATGAGTAACAGCTCTACAATGTAATCTCCATAACTCGTGAACCTGGTATTATTCTTGTGAGCTTGCCAGCTGGATTAGGTTTCCCTCCTGTTGGTCCCACTGTAAACCTCTATCTCGACTCCTAAGGTGTGCTGTCTGTTCTAGTTTATTGATTTTACTTCCTCTGTCAACCAAGTTTATGTGATTACCTACAACAAACACTGACGCTTACCAATTAAATGAACAGGTTTTATTGTGAGACCATCAGGAGGTCATAACATCCAGGAGAAGACAGAAGAAACAAGCCCGGGAATGGGCAGACACAAAGGCAGCTTCAGAAGTCTGGGAAGCACGAACTGTAGCAGCGCCTTCGAGGAGGCAACGTCCTGGCTACTTGTAGCCTCCTCTCCATCTAGTCCGTATTAAGATCCAAGAATAGAGGTTTCAATAACCTAACTCGGGTCAATATCTTAGATAAGTCAGGTAACTTGATACATAAAACAATACTTAGGCTATTCTACCATACCATAAGAGCGTTATAATCCTACAGAATAAAATCAGGAACTATTAGGAAGCTAAGAGAAATGATGAACAGTTAATGAGGAACAAATGGGAACTCCTTGAGATTAAGAACTATGCTTCTATTATTTGATTTATATTGCTGGAAGGAATTCATATTGCCACATTTTGTAAAGATTTTTATAACCATAGATATGTCCATTCCTCTTGTTTCAGCACTTATCCTTAATTCTCACATTCTTTTTATCCTAAGAAATATATTTTAAATAAATGATGAAAAAAGAAGTTAACAAAACTTATTCAAATATGTACTATCTTCAAAGAATGCAGTGATGAATGGTATCTTTCCAGCCTATGCAGAGAGTCAGACATTTAAACCAATGATTAGTGTGGTATGAGTTATCATACAGGCTAGTACCAAGAATATGTTCTTCACAATATTATTTGTGTAATCTAAAATTCAAAGCCACCCAAATTTTTAATGTCAATATACATTTTTGCAAGCTCATTCTATGAAATGTTATAGAGTAGATATATCCTTAGATTTATTTTTAAATAAAATATATTTGTTGTGTGTGTAAAAGCAATAAAAATGGCATAGGTACTATAATTTGTGACTACATAAAATATTCATGTATGTGGATATGGACAAAGACTGGAAGACAATGTTGAGAAATAAAATAGTTATTGCTAAAATAATGGACGCATTTTGTGTTTCGATTTCCTTTAATGCTGCTGTTATCCATTAAATTTACAAGGGTGTGTTGGGGCTGTTTATTCAGTAATTTGATTGTTCATCAAAAACAAAATACACTACATTTCTCTTTGCCTCTTACAGTGCTTTACTTCATTCTTTATGTTTTGCAGTTGTGGTTCTTGCTTTGAGTGCCGGCTGACTCTCCTTCACTATTCGTGTTTATGTATCCCCCTGCTCTTTCTAACTTGCTTTCTCAAACTATCTGTAATTTGTAGGTTATGGGAAGACAGTTGGTAGATGTTCAGCAGATTTTAGCTAAATTCAACGGCTGGTTTGATTCTTGTTAATATTTTTAACATTGTCACCCATAGTCCCTATTTACGTAAGAGTACCAAGTGTCTTAAACTCTCTATTAACAGTATTAAAAGTCACCTCCTTGCTACAAATCTAATTTTTTGTCTGGGTTTCTCTCTTTCTGTAGAATTTTTCAGTTTTTGTAGGTTCTAATCTTTGCTCTCAACATAGGATCACTGCCCAATCTCTTTTCAGTTGCCAGAATCAATATTTCATTTCAGACTTTGTTACCATCTACTGGGTCGTTTTTTTTATTGCTCCTTTCTTGGTTGCTCCACCCTAATTATCTTGTGTTCCAATTTTGCCTAAACACTGCTGCTGCATCACACTGGCAGCAGCTTTAGCTATCTCATACTTTCGCTTTAAAATATCCAATGAATGCCCATTTGGCGACAAGTTAAGTACAAAATTGCAGTTCAATTTTGGGGTCCCCTCCCTGCTTTGAAGCACTTTTCACGTAATTACTCTGCTGCTGTCCTCTAAACCAGTAGGGCAACAACCGGTTCTTCTTCTTATATCTATTTTCTTACGGTATTTCCTTCCCTACAATGCCCTCTCCTCACTCTTGCCTTAATCATTCAGAGGCTCATTTTAAAGATTACCCTTTCCATCATGCCTTTTCTTATTATCCCAACTGGATTGACATCCATCCTTTCAAAATAGATATAACTTAGCCTGTACCCCTTTCATTAATCTGCTTTATATTAGAACTGTTTATGTGAATAACCATCAGATTATGTAAACTCAGACAAAAACAACACCTTTCTATTCATTAATGACATGTAACACAGAGAACTGGCTAATTTGAAGACATTTTGTTTTTCTGTTTAATATTTTTTCCTATTCCTAAGGTAGATACAGAGAGGAGATGGGAAGATAGTGGTCTTAAGCAAGAAAGAACAGGCGAGAGAAAGCGCAGGGTACCTTCTGAACCTCACAGAGCTAAGTTAAACTTCTTTAAGTGTAAAGAGAAGAATTTTATTTGCTTTGTTTATTTATTATTATGTCCCTTGGTGATCTATACCAAAATCATAAGCATGTAATTCTGTAACATAACAATATGATAACTACATTAACATAACTACTTTTAAAAGGGTATTACTTCTGTCTGACCCTGTACATAAAGCCCAGAATTTAGGTGACTTAATAAAGGAACTATCTTTAGTCAACTAAAGTGCTTTATTTTCTATTGTTTCTCTAATATACTACTAGCTTTACTTTTTACACTGAATTTTTTACTACTTTCATTAACTTTTTTATTTTTATAAGAATTATTATTTTTGTAAGAATGCTAAGGAATATAACTGCCTGTGGAAAACAAGGCCAAGGCTGTTTAGAACGTAGCACCTGAGTGGGTTTGAGTCCTCTGACCAGACCACATCCTAGTCTTCATCTTACTGGGTCCCCTGTGGTTAGAAACCCCTCTTCCTCCTCCCCTTTGGTCCCCTGAGATTAAAATCTCAGATTCAAGTAAATTAGTCTTCACTGAGTTTAGTTTTTGTCTGCCCTGTGATAGTACCCTCACCGATGGATGGTCATAACAGCATATTCGTATCAGCTCTGCTCAAGAAACATACATTTGAGTGAATAACCAGCCCATTGGGATATTTAGATATATTAGTTATAATATATTCTTTTCAAGCCAGAACCTGAAAAACTGCCTTTTTATTCAGTTTTTTAAATTTAGTGTTCCTTAACAATATGAATTTTAGAATAGTTAAGGTTTCCAGAGATAGAAATCAGCACTTAATTAGCTAGTGAAGCATGGAGTGAATGTAATCCTTTATGTAAATTACAGTGAGGTTTTACAAAACATTTTTCTCTGGGAAAATATGATTTGTACTTACTATTTCTTAGATGTACTGGAGGTTAAAATAAAGAGAAAATGCAGGACTCTATTTTCATGAAGAACAGGATCCTTAAAATAATCCCATTGGACATCACTAATGCAAAACTGAGTAGAAATTATTTAATTTCAAAGTTAAGAATTTTTAAGACTCAACTTGTATGGTCTTTTGTATATCCAAATTTCCATGTTATCCTTTTTCTTTCAATGTGATGTTGCAACTGTATCATATTTTCCAATGCCATATGAATGTTTATTGAACCTATTTCTAACTCTCTCTCTCTCTCTCTCTCTCCCTGTAATATTTTCTCTGTCTTTCTCAAGCCTCAACAAAGCACTCCTGGAAACAATGAGAGCTCCCAAGTTGTGACAACAAAGGAAAAAAATCCGAATGTCCCTGGGTGCAATTCTGAAAATGTAAGCATAACTTAATATGGTTTTAATAGTATTCAACATGAAAACAAGGACATAAGCATTTTAACAATCCTAATTGATGCCACCATGAGCCTTTCTATTTATATGTAGTATCTACTATTTAAACACTGTACTTTTAATTTGGAAAAGTAGATGTTCTTTGGATGTGAATCAGATAGATGTTCCATTAAGATGTATAACCAGACTTTTAGGAGTACCGTGAACGTGAGTTGTCAGAGATAAGGGGGTGACCACATGTTCAGCAGCGTGGTCATTTCCACAACCACGTAACAGAAACCTGTTAAAATACTAAAAACAAACAAGCAAAGTCCCAAAGGATATGTTTCTATAGTATTTTCCTGATAAAGCAAATAAACCTAGCATTATAGAGACATTACATTATAGAAAGGGAGATTCTTAATATTCAAAGGAAAATAGATAACATGGCACTTGTGCCCTGTGGGTGATTTTTTTAAATCATAGTAAGTGTAATGAAATTTTAATTCTAGAACTTTGGCACAGTTACAAATCTATCATGTCTGGATTTGAGAAACAACAAATGACAATTGTGCTGAGTAGATTAAAAGTTAGGCTTAGATCTAATTAACGAAATGCAAAACATCTATTGAAACTGTTCATGACTGAAAAAAATCTGGCTACAGCAAAGAAAATAAGTTAAAATAGAAACATAAGTTAACCAAGTCAATCTTTTTTATCTTATTCTATTAACTCCCGAAGAGAATTTAGAAATAGAAATTTCTCAACAATTTTTCTGTCATATCTTTGTATATTTAAACATATACCAAAGCCAATTTAGAGGATAATAAGATTAATTTGAAGTGGAAATAAAATACTCTTCAATTTACTTCCAGGAGAGGAAGAAGTCAAGAAGATTTTGGATCAGAAGGAATATTTTGTTGTAGTTTGCAAGGCAGATAGGTGACTGACGGTGTAAGCAAATGGGCAGAGAGAAAAATACAGAATAACGTGGCTCAAAAGCAGAGTACAGAAAATGATGAGATATATGCCTAAACAGATAGTTTGGGACTCACATCTGTGGGGCCCTGGATGTTCAAGCGAAGCAGTTTGGTTTGAATTAGGGATATAGTCAAGGTTTTCAAATATTTGTGTCCAAGTAAGTCATAAGATCATTGGGGTAACAATAAGAAATTATTATTCATTGTATGCATATATTAAATCATTATATTAAATGCCTAAACAATGGTATATATCAATTATATCTCAATTTCAAAAAAAGGAATCTAGGAAGCTCCTGGCCTGCAGCCTTATGGGTCAGGTCCAAGCTTGATGCTTAAAGGTCCTGCTCCGAGCCCCTAGGTTAGGAGGAATCCATTACCTTATTCCCACCTCTGTACTGATGGATGTGTGCCTTGAGCAAATCGTTCTTGAAATGAGATGTCTGAAGCGTTTGGAAAGGACAAGGAACAGTGACTTAATTAAGATTACAAAACAAACACAGAAAATGTTTCCATGGGAGGCAAACTTGAAAAATTCTGTGTGTTTTGCTAAGGTTCACAAAAGCAACATTTGCATCTACTTTTCCTATCAAGAGTGAGACCTACTCAAAATTATTGTTTCTTGTTTGTTTCTTTCACTCTCTTTTTATTTTTGTGTCCTTCCTTGCCACTGGTTATTTCTCTCCTATGAGCAAGTCCCGTAAGCAGTCACGACCATGCTGTGGGTCCCAATCTGGGTCCCTTCCAAAAGCTGCCTCCATGTACACCAATGTAAATGCTGTCTAGGTTTTAGTCTTTGGGGTCTCTACTTTCAAGCAGTTACACTTTCTAGTGCAGGGAATGCTCAGTAGTTACAGACTATAGACTCAATTACATTTAAAGGCAAAGAGAGTAATGTAAGTGAGTGAAATAATCCAGATGTAAGCAGTAGGAATTAGTGACACTGGTGTAAACATCAAGTTTAAAATTCTAGACCTATAGTTCTTAGCCCTGTCTTTACAATAGTCTTTCACCTGGAGAGCTCTCATAAAATGCTGATGCCCAGGACTGACATCAGAAAAACTAACTCAACATCTTGGTATGTGGGGGTCTAGACACTACTTGTATTGTTTTTTTGTTATTTTGGGGTTTGTTTTTTTAATTTTTCCAGGTGATTACAATGTGCAGGCCACTTTTACTAACACTGTATTTCATATGTAAATGATCAGAGAAACCATCTTGAAGAGCTTTTAAAAGCTAAATTTTGAGAAATTCAGGAAATTCTAAATAAATAAGACTAAATGTAGCCTTAACTTTTTAACATGAACCTGACAACCCTCTTTTCAATCCCAGAGATTCAGAGGCAGATGGTCAGTGAACCATTATTAGAAGAACATTGGTTTAGATAAGTAATAATCTCCTGAGTATGTTGTTCATTAATGGATTTTCTGCTTCTCCTACTCTGTTATATTTGCATTTTAAAGATGACAATGCCCACATCATGCTCTGTAATGCTAGTAATGAAAGACTGTGGTGTGACTGTGATAGTGGGTAAGGGAGACCCATCTCAGAACCCTTCATTGATTATGTAATCAGTCTATAAATATAGGTTGCCTCTTCATTTATTTATTTCTTTTATAATATCTTTCAGCAATTTTCAATGTACGGGCTTGGATTTATTTAGGTTTCTTTATTTCTAAGTATATTAGTCTATTTAATCTTATTATAAATGGAGTTTTCTTAATTTTATTTCTAGGTTTCTTATTACTAGTTATGGAAATGAAATAAATTTTTGTATATTTATCTTGTATCAGATTAAAGAGTTTTAAGTGACTAGGAGCTCTGAGTCAAACTGGTGAGATTTGCAAAACAACTATTAATACATGAAGTTACAATGTTGACTTCAAGTAATTATCATGCTACATCCAGAATAAGGGAGATAAATCCTCTGTATAATGTGACCTATCAGTCTAGACTGACAAAGTATGTTCCATTCTAGAAATAACACTTCTAAGGTCAACTATGACAAATGGAGTATGTCCATAAAACGCTGAAGTGAAAGGCTGTAAAGTCAGAAATGTAATGTGAATTAGTTTCATTTATATTTCAACTGATACACAATATGTAACCATGAATACTTAACCCCTTTGAGGCTCATTTTCCTCTTCTGAGAAAGAGAAAGTTATCTTAGCTTATATGGTTTGTTAAAAGGTCCAGTGACACAGCCTCGCTTAACACTTAGTATATCCTTGACACATAACAAGCCCTCAATATCAATTACTTTCTATTCCTTTATGCATAGCTATTTCTGTTACTTAAAATCTCAATAAATGTTTTTGAATTAAAGGAGAAAACTTAAAAGATGACAAAAGCAACCTTAAAAGCAACAATTTGAAGTAGGAAGCAGTTTAATTCATTGTTATTCTCAGGGCAGAACCAGAGGCAGCTCTTGGCAACAGGTATAAGGAGAGAATATTCCAATCAAGTATGAAAATGAATTTCTGATGCAATCTAAAAACAGAATTAGCTACTAGACGACATAGTATATTATATGATTGAATAACGAAAAACAACCATTCTGGGGTTAGCTGGGAAATGAAGCATTAGATAAGCAGAAAAGAACTATCGTGCTAGCGTCTCTTTCAATTTCAGGATTCTGTGATCATCAGCAACCTCCCAGAGAGCTGATGAGAACACATACAATGTCTCAGAAAATAAATAGCAAAGGTGATGCATTTTAATTCCTGTTGGTCACACCTGAGACTAAATAGCATAGTAGAGAAAACATGGAAATTACATAAAACCTAGATTTGAATACCAACTTCATTGTTTCCTAACACGTCACTTTGGCAAGTGATTTTATTATTCACATCCCTTATCTATATAATGTAGTTTAATGTTTTTCAAACTTTTGCACTCCTATGAATCACCAGGTCAACCTGTAACAATGTTTATAGTAAGGCTCCATTCCCACAGATCCGTAGACCTAGGGCACAGCCCAGAAGTGTGTATTGTTTTAATAAACCCATTTACATTTTCTTCTGTCAATATTTTCTGTTAATCATTTTGAGAAAATTTGATGTTGACTTCTTGCAGTTTTATCGTGCTTATTATACTTGTATATATAAGATATTAAACAAATAGTATTCGATTATATCATGGATGTCCTTGTTAATTCATTCTAAAAGAGCTCCTCTACAATTTTTATATTCAAGGTTACAATATCCCCTATGGTCAAGGCCCCAAATTTGGAATTTAGAGACCATGCATGCTTTTAGATATCTTTGTGAGTTCATTCCACTTTCTGCTCAGTGCAAATCAAGCAAGGTCACTTAGCAAAATGACGTCTGAATTCCTTGGGCTTTGTTTTTTTTCCTTAAAGTAGACTTGGATCACCAAAGGCTTAACAGCATATTGAGCTATCAGTTTGGGGTTTATTTAATTACTTATGAAAGCAGCTTTACTTAAATGATAATATTGGAATCACATGGAGATAACAAAGGATGTACCTGCTTCATTTCATTTTCCTGCAGTTTGCAAATGTGCCTCATCTTGTTTAATAGCATATGAAGAATTAAAGACATTGAGCATTTTGGTTTAATTTTCACTTAGGGCTTAAGACTTACTACTCAACGTAAATGTGCTTTACAATGTTTCTGACTGTGATAGGCCTCAAGCACTTAATTTTTCTTAATGTTTTGAGGAAATGAAAAAGCAACAATGGCTCATGTTTAGCAACATGAGCACTCACTCTCCTTCTTGCCATTACACCTGCTGTGGAGTCCCCAATCAAAAGGAGTTGATTCAGCAGGAAATAACTGTTGTCTAAGGAAATGAGAGGAGAAAATGTACAGAAAATAAATCCTACAGCTGTGAATAAAAAATTGTGCCAGGCTTTTCAGTTAAAACAATTTTATGAGAGATTGAAGATACCCTAGTTTGCTATTACATCCAATATTCATGATGTGACCATGCAAGGGATTTTTCATGTGCTAGGGTATTTTTGAAGGAGCAGGCATCCCTCCAGATAATGTAGAATTAGCAGATAAATCCCTAAGGTCTTTAAAGCAATATTCTGCTTTTCACGTTAGATTTAAATTTCCATGTTTTCCCTTCTATAACATATTAATTCAAAAAGTGTGAACTTAATAGTGATTTCTTATCAAAAATCTTATAAAACCATAAGAATAATGTGTAACTTATTATTTTAGTAAATGAAAATAACCTAGTAAGCATGCTAATATTTATTATAAAGATATTGCCCAAACACAAATGTGCAAATAGAAAATGTAACCTGCTCAATAATTCTTTGATTTCCCCCTTCTGTCTTCCCTGCAGAACACGTAATGGCTTTCTCCTCTGGGTCTTTATCATGCCTGGTTCATACAAGGACTGGCTGATAAGTTTTGCCTCCACTTAAATAGGAAATAAATGGGAAAATAGCTTTTAATGAAATAAAAAAGACATATGCCTACATCATTTATTTTCAAAACTGCATAATTGTTTTTCTACAAAATGACTATGCTCTTTAATACACGTCTGCCAATGCTGCACTACTTTTTGAAATCCGTCCTTAAAATCATCAATGTTTTCTTTTTACCAATTTCTCACTGCAGACTTCACCTCTTCATCACAGATGAACCACTTTACCCATGAGTCTCACTGAACTCACATCAACACACTGATCATCATAAATGGTTTGCATTTCTCTGTGAATTTCAATTGGAGGAACTTCCACTGTAAATAATTCAGTAACAGCACGCTGTTTGAACCAACGTCTGAACATGCTTTCATTTCGATGTGCGCTGGGATTAAAATGTAAGCATGTGCGTGTGCAAGGTCAAGAATGATGGAGGGGAGATGCCATGTGACTACACAGAACCGGTTATGTCCAGATATGTCTAATGTAACAAAAAAAAAAAATTACTGTGGAGGCAAAATTTATCAGCCCGCCCTTACACATGTATTTTATCTTGTGCCACATTCCATTTTGCACGTTGATTATTTATATAAGGTTCTCATTTTGCATTAGATAACAAACAATTGCAGGACAGAAATGATAAAAATATGGGCATTTCCTCAGAACCAAGCAAAATGCTCATCTGAACAGATGCTTATTAATATTTCTTCAAAACATCCAAAATTACAAAGGTAGGCCTGCATTTCTCAAAATTTTAACTATTTCATATGGAGAATGAAGAAATCAAAGTTTAAAAAGGGAATGTGACTTGCCTGGAGGTGCCTGGTTAGGGAACACCGGTATTAGACCCCGCCCATTCCCAGTCCTTTTCGCCACCAACTGGATTCAGAGCTGTCACCTAAATTCTTCATTATATTTTCAGTCTTTGAGTTTCTTGCTTTCCAGTTTCTGACTTTTGATTATTAAAACATTACTAAAATACCATCTATAATTAATAAATCCATTTCACACACAAAAATGGCATCCCACAGAAGTTTAGCCAAAATGCATTCACGTTTCTAAGTAATTCGATGCACTCATATTTCTAAGTGACCTGGTACTTAATTTCATTTTTTTCTCTTTTATAATATTCTAAAAATCATGCTTGTTTTTAGCTTCTATTCTATCCAGTATCTTAATTAAATATGCATTGTGAGCTGGACTTTTGCACCTGTCAGATATTTTTTGTTGGTAGAATTTTAGGTTGCTCAGTTATGCTTTTGCATTAATTATTTTGAGCTTTTAAAAAAAGTGTTTTAGAGAAAGGTCACAAGAGATATAACTAATCTCTCTTGAGAAGTAGAACCAAGTGTTTAATGCCAATGACAAAGTCGTAATATTTAGTAGAATCAGAGATGTAAACTCAAGGAAGACTAAATGAATTTCTGATGAGTATGCTTTCATTCAAGTATTCTTCATTTCTAAGAGAAGAAATAGAAGGTACCTTAAAATAAACAAAATGCAAAAGTTGCCATTGTCCTTTTATAGGCTTTCCAATGATGGTTAATTCAGTCATAGTGACTGTTGTGGTTTTTGTTAAATTCCATGTGTTAAGTAAACCCCTGGATGTTCAACAATGAGCCCATGTTCAAGAAAGATCACAAAGCAAGGGAAAGCAAAGTGGAGAAGTTTGTGACTCACACAGGTCCTGGGGGACGTATTGAGATAGCTTGCTGGGCTCCGTGGGGAGGTCAGACACCGGGCATTAAGAAAGGAGCAGGACCTGGGGCATACGCCTTTACTACTGTTAGGTCTGTGAGGGTGAGTAGAATGCTTCGAGGTTCTGGGCTAGGCCAGATTGATCAATTCAAACCAAAAAGAACAAAATGCGGGCTTTGGTAAGCTCCATGGTGGTCTTATCCACAAGGGGAAGGAGCTGAGAGGCAGGAGAGACTTTATCACCAGGGCCACTGGGGAAGCCCTATCAGGAAATGACTTCGGACCCCACAGCCTGCTATCTAGGGCAGGGACTCCAGGGAGGGACTAGTGTCGGTTCTAGGCCCCTGCAGGCCCCTTAGTAACACAGAATGGATGCTGAGGCCACAATATTATGGAGTGCCCTTTTGAAAAGTTCATGCTAAATATACCACTTTATTTTTCATAATTTCTAAATGGAATATTTGCATGTATCATGAAAGTCTTCTGAAGCATTTGAATCCCTAAGTTAAATTAGATGGACTGATCTGATTCTGTCTTGAGGAGGAAAACAAAGAATACAGAATGAATAACGGACATCCTCCAAGGCTAAGGTTACTAAAGGGTGGTGAGTGGTTGATGAACAAGACATTATTTTTAATGTTAAATCATAAGCAGGAAAGGATGAGAGTGGAAGAGACACAGACTGGAAACGCAGGGAGGGAGAGGCAGCAACAAATCCTTTGGCAATGTCAAGATCCTCTGATGGCCAGAGGCAGTATGTTGACCCCAGGGTTGTAAAATTAAAGTGACTAAATGTCAATGTTTATATTCTGATCCAAATATTCATTGACAAAATAAAGAGATTATGATTGAAGGAAAGAAAAGCTGAGGATGGTAAAGGAAGGATAGAAACTGAACTTAACTGAGCACCTAATATGTGTAAGATACTCAGTTAAGAGCCATTGTATGTATTTTTTAATTTAATGTAACTCTTCCAAGAACCCTTTCAAGTAGGGATTATTTTGCCTAACTTACAAATGAGGAATCATTACCTCAGTAAGGTGAAGTAACTTTCCCAGGTTCATACAGCTAATAAAGGCTAAAGAGATCCTAACCAGAGATGGGATCATTCTTTACTCCTTTCACCTAGCTGAATTGCCTTATATTACCTCATTTCACTTTGTCAGGATTTGGAGCATAGGCATTATCTCCACAAATTACAAATGAGGTAAAAGTAAGGTTAAGTTGACAATTCCTATATCATTCTACCAGCAATGTTAGCCTGTGATAAAGTTTCTAACAATACAGAGCTATAGAAAATTGACATTGAAATACAGTCAAATAACAAAGTATTAGTGGAGTTTTTCCAGCCATCCCCCCATCTCTCTGACTCTCAAGAATAACTTTTTTGACATTAGACACTTTAAATATTTTTAATGTTAAAATGGTTTTTCTTTTTCTGAAATATTATCAAAATATAGCAGTGTGTTTTGTCTGTTGATTTAATTATTCTAATGTCAAAATTTGAAGCTAACAATTCCCATGTTTATAAAAGGAACCTCAATGTTCATGAACTTATGTACCTTATCACAGAGAGTGGGAGAGGATGTTGGGACTTAAATTCATTTATACATGACTCCAAAGCTTGTTATCTCCACATTAACATTCAAGTCTTGATGATGACAAAGGACACCTCCATTGCAGTCTGCCCCACCATGTTGTCATTGTGTATTGTTTTCCAGGCACAGAGGTAAATAATTAACAGGGCTTGTCTCCACTATCTAGTTTTATTATTTCTCTGTCTGCTTTTGTGGCATAGTAGGAGGGCTGTCTGGAAAAAATCCAACCGTTGTCACTAGTAATGAGAACAGTTATACAGCTGGATACTTTCCTGACAGCCCTCATGTAACATTTTGTCAAAAGGCGGATTATTGCCCAAAAGCACAGAAATGAACTGGTTATTCTCGTGGTGTTGGAGAATATGTGTAAGTGAAAGAGAGGGTGGAATCACTTTAATAAAGATTCATTCATAGCTTATCCCATTTCATAATTAGGTCTTATGTATAATTATATAATTATACAATATTGAGGTGGTTGAATTTGTGCATGTTTTCTGATTAATCTTAGTGCTTGAGTTTCTGGAAATAGGTACATTACTAATCAGGTTCAATTTTATCTAATGGAGATGGAGTGTTTTGAAGGCCTATGCTAACCTTTTATTATATTTTATACAATTTTCAAGACTATCATTTAAGCATTTTTGTCTATTAGAATAGAAAATAGTTCCTTTGTGTAATCATTCATTACACCTAGTTACACCCTTATCCATTTTTCCCCAGTAAAATTATATTTTTAAATCATATGTGCATAGGGAAAATGAGCCCTGTACCTTTTCTGCAGGTCAAGAAAAATAATTTGAGGTTCAAATTGATAAGGAAAGAAGAGCTTAAGTTTCTAAACACTGTTCTGACTTGTGTCATATTTTTAGGAACATGTATATTGTCCTACAGGTAAACTTCACAGATAAGCATGTAGATGGCCATGTCTCATTTGAAAGGGACAGATCAGCCATACCCACAAGAAAAGGGGAAATGGAGAGAGAGAGAGAGAGAGAGAAGGAAGGAAAGATTGAAGGGAAGGAGGGGAAGGAGGGAGCAGGAACAGAAGTGGGAAAGGCAGAAGACGGGAAAGAGAGGAGGTAGAGAGGAAAAGGAGAAAGCAGGGAAGGATGAAGAATGGATATAGAGATAAAGCTAAATAGTTACATAGATAGACAACTAGGTATGTGTCATATATGCTGTTTTGAAGCAACAAAAATGCTAAAGCACAACAGTAAACTAACTTCTCTGACTTGTCTTCCCCAACTATATCAATGTGCTTTGACATTTGGCAATATTTTGCACGCACTCTGTGTTTTGCATTGCTGTGAAATTATCTATACAATTTTCTATTACATGCTTTCAGCTGAAGTATTTTTCACATTAATAAATATCCTAAAATGTTGTCTTCGTGACTACAAAACATCTCATTTTATCATTGTTTAATTAACTACCCTACCTATGTTCAAACATTTAATTTTTTTATTATACAAATCCCATAATAAATACTCCAGAGTACAAAGTTATTTTTTATTTTTCAAATTTATTTTTATTTGTAGATTATTTTCTTTAGAGAGTAACTGTCCCAAGTGAAATATACTGGATCATAAACATATTTAAACCATTGTATCAATCTTATTAAATTATTTTCCAAAATATTTATATCAAATTTTCAGACCAGCATTTTAAAACAGAGAGATAAGAAAAGCAAAAAAGAAAGAGGAGTCCCTTTCATCATGCTGTAGCCAGCAGTAAATGTTTAATTTCTGTTTTCTTGTTTAACAGAAAATATAGTTTATTATTTTACTAATTATTTATCATGTTTGGTATAATTAGGTCATACCATTTTTCTTTCATGACATGCGGATGCCATTGCATTAATGCAAATGCTTCTGAAAAAATCATGTAGAACTACATTTCTCCAAACTTAGTGGACCACATGAATAATTATATAAATAATTATCATTTTTAAATGTATACTGTCAGGGATTATGCTGCCATACAGCAATATATATATATATATATATATATATATATATATATATATATATATATGTAGATAATTTATTATCTCATATGAGAGGCACTGAGCTAAGTACTTTAAATCTTTTTCTTCATATTTACAGGTATTTATAAATTAAAATTATTCCACATTTTATAAATATGGAGTTTAGACTGAGAAAAATTAAATAACTCATCCAAGACCACAAAGCTAGTAAATAGTAGATTTAAAAATTTTAACTTTGGTTCAAGAGAGACTTCTTAGCCACTACCTTATTCTTTATAGTCGTAAGATCTCTTATGTGAAATAACACTTTCTGTCTCTTTCCAAAATTTACAATTTTGTTCCAGGTTGAACTAGGAAGAAATAAAAGAATGAAAAGTCAACAATTATTGCAGATTGTGTTGGGAAATGAGGCATATGTGTGTGTGTGTGTGTGTGTGTGTGTGTGTGTACATATATGTATGTATTACTGTAACAAAAATGTCTACGTTTGTGTCTGTGTTTAACAGTCATAGCAAAAAGAAACTCTCTGTGTCTGGGTAGTGACAGCAGAGATTCAATCTTTTAGTGTCCAGTCATTTCTCTCTGAGTTTATGTGTGGTTCATCAAGGTGAGTCTGAGGACCATGCTCCTCCACCGTATCTTGTTTAATAAAACTGTCTTCAACTCTTTCATCTCATCCATCTTCTTCAGTCTTCTCTGCCTGCCTCTCCACTTATCATGCCTGACACAAACAGGGTGAGGAGCAGCGTGAAAAATTTTAATACTAATCATATGAAGTCCCTAGAGTTCCAAGTAAACCCTTGTTCACATGAGAACTGCTAGGGAAGCTGGATCAGAATATTAGTCAATATGGGTGACATTTTATATTCTCTGGGGATCTTCTCTCTGGGGATCTTCTCTCTCTTCTTTTGGGACTAGAAAATTGGCCTACTCTTCCTATTAGTTATGAAATGCCAAAAAGATATTTGGAGATGTGACACATTTCCACTTAATTTGGTATCATCGTTTAACAGTGTTCCCTGTGATAAGGAAAAGCATGAAAGATGGAAGGATAGAAAGGAGGTATAGAGCTTATCAATAACACTAAACACTGTGATTCTCATGGCTTTGTAATTTGAACTGCTCATTAAATAGTAGTTGGCAGTTTGAAACATGGACAAGTACATTCTGATTGTTTGGGGCATAAGAAATCTGAGCAAAATCTGGAAGATGGAAAAGTTTGAAGAACAGATAAAATGCTGTGGCTATTACATTCCATGTGGAGTTGGGAGAGTTAAGAGAGGAAATTAAATGTAGCCATGTTATGAGTGATCTTATGTGCTATTTAAATAAGTATATACTTGATAGGCAATAGAATATCACAAATTTGTGGGGGGGGTGATATTTTTCTGATTAGTCTTGATTAGATTGATTTTTATACAGTTAATTAACATGATGAACTATGAGAAATGTCCAGAAAATATCCAGCCATGTAATATGAAAAATAGAGGCTTTTATGGCTGGATTTCTTTCCAGACAGCCCTCGAATATATTATTAGAAAGACATTTCTGGAAGGCGCACTGCAGATGGAGAAAGTCAAGGTTAGAAAGAGCTGGATAGTTTAATTCAGTATTCTAAAAAAGAAATAAAGGGCTAAACCCCATGATCTCTGAAAGACAGAGACATATTAGAGCCTAACTTACTAAAGTGTTTTAATGAAAAATGGTTTAAAATGTTACCCATGAAAGGATTTCTGCAGCTCTTATGTGCAGGTTTCATTTTTGCAAGCTAAAATAACATAATCCTCAGACAAAGACCTCTAACTGAATCTACACATAGCAGTTAAACTGTATGTAGTATTGTGGTTCTTATTGGTATCATTTTTCTTGTATTCTGGTCACTGCATGTTAAAGGAAAACTGTCGTGATTTACTCCCTCTCGAGTTGAGATATATAATCATTAAAGCCATTAAATCTTGTGATGGAAAGTTAAGCATGCTTTGATGATATGTAGTGTATAAATTTCAGGCATAAAGAGCATGTGAATCATTTGAAAAAGAAAATTTTTGTTATTTTTTATTCAGTTGCATAGTTTAAAACTCTTAACTACAAATATTGGAGTATTTAAGGCTAATTTCTGAACAAATTAGCCAAGTTTCAAGTTTCTGTCAACCTGATGAGGGAAATAAAAGGGAGCTGCCCTGAGAAGTCCTGGTGATCTTCAGACAAGTGCATGTGAGAGGAATGCTTATAAAAGTGGCATGAATGCCAAACTTGTCACTGAAGAAAGAATGTTCAATTGATGGCATTTTTGAGCAAGTTTGCATGAAATGATCACTTTAGAGTCCTGTTCATGAATCTCTTTAAATGCTAATGTAGAGAAAGCACTAACTGATAAACTTGCTTAGAAAAGTAGGCGCACTACTGCAGGATATTTACAATTGTGTCTTCATAATGGCTAAATTGAATATAATTGTCATTCTTGGGCCTTCCATGAACTTCTTCTGTTCTTCCAGGAACGGTCCCTACTCTAGTCATCTGGCATTTCGAAGGTGTGTTAACTTCGATGCCCAAGAAAGGAGACAGGACTCAGAAATATAAACCCTTCACTAAAGAAGTTCCGTGCCTGGGGCATGATTACCCATCATGACTTGCCCAGTTATGGATTTATGATCAGATCGTTCTGTGAGGTCACTTTTGGTCACTAGACAGGTCAGATTTACTACAGAGCCCCCTTCTCATCCATACGCCTTCCTCTTCCTCCTCTGTGTGTGGGAATCACATGACTGTTGGTTCTGCAGCATAGTTTATATTCGTAATGTCAATGTCAACTCATTGTGATTGTTGGTTTATAATCATTGATGGTGGTAATAATAATAATGATGATAAGAGAAAAGGAAGAAAGAGAAGAATGTTTGCTATTTATTAGTGTTATGGTGAATATTTTATATAGTTTTAAATTTTATCCTCAAAATAACCCTATAAAAAAGTAGACCCATTTTTCAGGGAAATAACCTGAGACCCAGAGAGAATTAACTGATCAGGATCACTAATGGATAAACATCAGAACTAAAACTTAAACCAAAACTTGTTTTACTCCCAAGCACTTTTACCATTTGGAAAAACTGCCTTTATATTACATGTTGAAAATTCTTATTGCTTTTCTTAACTCCCGTTTTCTGGAATTTTTGGCAATCTGGGTGATATTGCAACAAGAAAACTCCACAATGAAACCTATCCTTTATGTTCTCCGAGGTGAATCCCTGCTTCATCAGTGACTATAAAGTTAATAAGATGATTATTAAGGCACAATACTTGAATGTTATAATTATGTTGCCTTTATCTGTTGCTTCTCTGAGAAACACTAAGAATTTTATAAACCCCATCTCATGAAGTTTCTACAATGCCTGTGAGGCACAGTAAAAGTAAATTTAAAGGTACTGTTCTTTATAAGATCAAAGTATCAGAAAAGGTTCAAGCTGTCTTCCAGTCACATAATATTTTCTTTAATGTTAAAATTTAATAAATTTTCATTGTTCAGATGATCAAAGGCTTGTCCCAAATAGTCAGTTATGCCTTTACTAAAGAACATACTCCACTGAAAATCCTTTAGTATTTTCCTCATGACAATGACTTCATGCGATGCTCCCCACAAAAAAATGGGGTTTTGAGGTCAAATAGATTTGGGAAATGGTTATATCTTCTTCTAAGAGATTTATAATACATTTGTGCATTATGAAGAAGTGGATTTCAAATTTCATGGTGCATTTGAATTACTGGAGTGCTGCTGAAAAATACAAGTGCATATTTATAGAACTGAATTATTATCCAGGAATATTCTTATTTTGAACAATCACCTTATGTGAATATGTGTACAGATCATTCAAGACCAAAACTCTAAGAAATTTTGCATTAAAAGCACTGAGAAGAACTACTGTAAATACAGACATTTAATGTTCAAATAAACTTTTCTCTAAAGTTGTAAGAGCTTTGAATGCCATTATTCCAAATATGTTTCAGAAATCCTACACTATACAGGTTACTTTCTGCACTTGCCATATTTTTTGAGCTTCATTTCATACACTTACAAGGTAACTTTTTAAAGGCTAAATACAAGTATGTATAATAATGACAAAGGCCAGTTATATTATTACAATAAAAACTGAATAATTATCATTTTTTTCAGGGTAATTTTAAATTCTAGGTCTGACTCAAACCCATGCATTATAAAAGTAAGCAAGTTTAGTTCTTTGTAGAAGATGCTGCTGCACATCTACCTGTAATAAAATTCCTGGGAATAAGGTAGTGATAGTTTTGACTACTGATTTCTATTATTATAGCTACCATCTTACTTTGCCATTATACTGTAAGGTTATTTAGAAGAAGGGTCTGTGTGTCAGCATTCTGGAGCCTCTATCAAATATACCTAAATTTGAGCGTCTCAAAAAAAATCAGACATTCATTAAAATTCTAAGAATTGTAGTATTTTCATAGCCAGTGTTTGTTTTATTCATTTATTACTTATTCAGAGATTGTATATATTAGCCATTTGCTATCTGGGAGACATCTAGCTAAGATCTAGGGCTCACAAACAAAGCCTCTGTCTTCAAGGACCTTGCAGCATATTGAGGAGTCATACATGCTTATACATAAAAAAACAGTGTTAACTGCTGGAATGTCTATATGCATTGGACCATTAGAATAGGAAAGTATTACTGAGTCTGTCTAGTTGTAGAAATTGTGTGCTGCGGAGGGAATGTGTAGCTGTTTTTTCGGATGTCACAGTATATGGTGATGGAAGGAGAACTAACTCTAGGTGGTGAACACATAATACAACACATAGACAATGTACTATAGAATTGTACACTTGGAACCTATGTAATTTTTGCTAATCAGAGTCACCCCAATATAACAACAAAGAAAAACGAGAGATTTTTATGAAGGTAGGGTGTCATACACATAGACACGGAAGGATAAACTAACATGGTGTGTGTTCAGTTAAGAACGTTATAGTGTAATTATGGGGAGCATGTACAATTACTTTGCTCTAAAATCTGAAAAGGAGTAGGTATCTTCTATACAGGTACCCTTGTATTGGACCCCAAGGAAACAAACTAACTTGTTCAAGGTCAGAGCTAACTGGTGACCGTGAACTATTAAAACATCTAAGCTCTGTTTTACACATTGAAATCATGGATTTTTAAAAACACCCCACGCAAATTGCATATTCTTACACTAGATTACTTTAAAGATACGTTCAAAATAGAGAAAAAGGAAGGGCGGATGGGAGAATAAGAGACAGTAAGGAAAGGAGGATGGAAGAGAGGTAGACAAAGAAGGAAGAAAGGAAGGAAAGGAGAAAGAGTGAGAAGGAAGGAGCACGGGAGAGAGGGAGGGAAGAAAAAATTCAACATTTTAATCTTAGTTCAAATGGAAATGAAACCCAACTTTAATACACAGTCAGTAATTCATCTTCTTCAGAACTGCTGAGGCTAACAAGTAAGGTGAGGTTTGCTGATTAGTAAAATACAGGATTTTATTCCCAGAAATATAATATTTCTTGAGTTATTGGAGATTTTCTGCTAGACAGGTTGATGATCATACTGTTTAAATTGCTTCCGGTTTGCAATACTGATGTTTCCGCAGGAATGTCATATTTAAATAATAGAGTCTGGACACATCACAGACACAGTCGTTTTGTAACACTTTATTTTAAAAACTTTTTACAAAGAAAGAACTTGCCATTGGAATTGAACTTTGTAGTCGTAGCTGACTGCCATAAGCACCACAGAGATCCCCAAACCCACTGTGAATGCTTGCTTTCTCCTGGAGACCCCACTCAGGTTGTAACAATTTTCCTACCCCTTTCAGCTTGTATTCAAGTGAGAGAAGTGTTTCAATAAGAATTCAAGGGGATGTTTCTGTCTCCTTCTTTCCTTTAATTTAATTTCATTGATCTGTTTTCAATTGCAGCATTTACAGGGGGACAGGACCTGTTTAATGAAGCATAAAGAAAATTCCCCAAGCAGTGCCACTGCAGAACCAGAGCCTGCCCCACAGGTATCGTTGGATTGTTGGTTCGGACTATTTCATAGAGCCCTTTTTGAATCCATTGGGTTCTGTGATTTTCCCTCTTGCTCTAGCTGAAGCAGGGGTGTTGTTTTGGCTGATACAAGCCACTTCCTTCACCTGGTGCTTCTGAACCTTTTCGTGACCACTGTGCCTGCCACTGAGCATTTGGTTTGGGTATTGGAGGTCCTCAGAAGAACAAGGGTGAGGGAGGTGCCCCACCCCTTCTTTGCAACCAAGAAACAAAACAAAAATAAACAGCCCACAAAAAGCATACTTCTGTTCCTTATGGGACAGAGAAGATAAAAAGAAGATTTGGGGAAGCACAGAAGGTAGAAAGAAGTTCATATTCCCCACAAAAACTAACAACGAACATACCACTCAGGAGCCTAATTCTGAACTTGTATTTGTAGTGTTCTATATTTGACCAAAAATATTACAGCATAGCAATTCTGAGGGTCCATTTCACTTAACACAACATACTTCAAATTTGGGATTAAATTAATTAGAATTTAATGGTTTGGCCAAAGTTTTTTCAAAATAGTTTTTGAAGTATCTTCCCATTTGTGGACGATGGTTTATGTAGTCCGTAAAGTAGCAGTCTTAACAGACTTTAAATCATTTTTGTGTTGTCTGACAGTTTTTTGTAAGATATGAGATATGTGAATGTACATGACTATTCGATTATATTTTTATTTTATATTTTTATTTTGACTCTCCTAATTGTCTTTTTGTATCATTTGACAGAAATTGCAAATGCCTCCTTGTACCCAATGTGAAGTGAAAAAGACCCAGGAAAAACAATTGACCAGCTTTGAAGGGAGGGCGACTAGAGAAGAAAAAATACTGTAAATGCCAAGAAACTGTGTTAAAAACCATCATTTGCTGTTGTCTTCACACCCTTTTTAGACCACAGGCTTGATAGAAATACTAAGTTTTTAAAGCATGCAACTTTTTCACAATTTTATGTACTTTATAAAATAGTCTGCAAATTTTCCAAAAAATTCCAATCTGATTATGATCCTCAAGCAATAACCCAATTAAAAAGGATATCCACAGTCATAAATAGCCATTGTCAGCAGTAAGCTGCTGACATATAAATTGGTCTTTTTTGAACTCAAATGCAACGTAACATTGAATTCTTATGGTTTATTTGATCTTGAACTTCTGTGATCTAGTTTGTGAAATCAGCTCAAGAATGATACAATGTTTTGGATCCTTGGCATTCATAGAATCCAAATTGCAGTCATATCACAAAGATTCTGGTCAACAGCAGCTAGTTGGAGTCATTTCCTCAAGGTTGGAATCTATGCTGAACTATATAAATATATTTTGGAGGGTATTTACTGCTATTTTTATTTTGATATGTCTAAACAATCAATATCAAGGAGATTCTGCCAGGGATTTAGTCACTTAACAGAATTCATTAAATATGTTTGGTATGATGTAGACAAAATATCTGGATGAATGACTAAATTTCCGACACAATTATTTAGATAGTTGGATATTTAGATATTTTATAGACACATCCCTATAGTTGTCTACTGAAAATAATCCAAGTTCAGAATTTAGTTGTTTGAAGTGCTCAGCATGATTTTTGGTTTGGGAATTGTGTAGTAGAATGTGGGATGAGAAGTGAGTTCCCAAATACATATATACAAGCAAATAATATACATTTAAAAATAGGGATTTGATGAAAGTAAAATAGCCATGTAGGACCATGAACCCAGATTTGTATATTTTGAAAATGAATTTATTATTTTACCAAATCAATGGCTGTAATAATCTTTGAAGTTGGGGCAAATAAATTCACTCCTAAATAATCTGAATGTAGCTCACAAGAAAGAGGAATTGACACTTGAATAGTTATCTAATTGTTAGGATCAATCTAGCATCAAACTTACAGGCTCAAATTAATGGGTTAAATGATCAAGTTAGTTTTCCTGCATCAATTATATGAGGGCTGTACAGAACATATTCAGCCATATAATATGAAAAATAGAGTCATTTATGACTAGATTATTTTTCCAGACAGCTCTTGATATAGACCCATTTTGCAGAAAACACATAAAACCATTGGTTTTATATAATGGCTCTGCCAAGACACAATTAATATATTTGGAGCACTGTATATACTGTGTTAGAAAATTTCATATATATATATATATATATATATATATATATATATATAAAATGAAATCTGTCAGTATATGAAATTAAAGTCTGCTATGTAATGGCACACCTTTGATCACAATGACATATTCAAAGAAATGTAGTGATTTGGACAAATGGTAAGCTATCAGTAACAGTGAAAGTATTATTGTGATATATTCATGTAGCTGTTGTACTTGCAGAATGATTCAGTGTCATTTATGGGTATTTTTCAGATTACAGGCTACCTAAGAAAGAGAATTAATTTTATAAGTTATGCATAGATTTTTCAAATGTAGTGACCAGGATTGAAGAAAAGATCAAGATCCAAAGTTCCTGCTGACTGCTTCTCAACTTTACAAATGTATTTCTGTGGAAAGGAATATTGCTAATTTCCCAAGTAGTGTTCCTTGTAATTTCCCTACTGTAAGCGTAAATCCTAACCGTCTCCAAAGGTTTACAGAAGGGAAGCAGATAATTTAGTTTCATTTTTGGTTCACTTTTCTACTCTCACCCTGTACCCCAACTTTATTTCTAGACTCTGTGGATCTTACAGAAAGTTAATCACCATTTTATCTTAGCCCAGTATGTTTTGAGGCATCTTTGGGACTCGTAAAAAGACAATGAGGCTGATATTTTCTGAAACTTTTATAGCATATCATGATAAAATGAGAATTTGGCTTCCTATTAGTCAAATATATGCAGCTTCATTTGTAAATTGTTTTCTAGGCTCTAAATTCCTATTCTAGTATGTGATTATATAATCAAGTTGCTTCTCTTAATTACTGTCATTATCAAGTGGGCTTTCAATAAGTATAATGTATATACTTTTTCTTTAATCATAAATAGCATCATGTGTCCTACAGAGTTTACTGTGGTATGCTGATTGCATTATTTGTTTCAAAACAAAAGAAATTTGTAGCAGAAGAGCTTTATAAATATTTTTAAAGAAAAATTCTGAGAGTTCCTTTTAATAGTTAAGCACGGAATTCTTTTTTTAGAATGTTCTATGACTTTAATGAATGCATTTTATTTCTCTCAATCCTTTAATTGCTTGAAAATAGCAGCAGAGAGGTTTAAAATGCTTTACTTATATGCGTGGCTTTTGTCTATAAGAGAGGTGCCATGTCTTAAGATGTCTTTTAATTAACAGCTCTATAAATAGATGGTTGTTTTTGAGGAGTGAACATTCATAGCCTAACTACCCTCATATGGAAGAAAACATTAACCTGAATGTTGATTATAGATGGTACAATTCTATTATGTACCTGTGATGGCAAGCAGTAAAAGATTACTTATGATTTGCAAAATGTGAATTGATTTCTTTTGAGAAACAAACATACTTTTGAATGGAATAACTTATTTTAATATAGGTATTACCAGAACTATAGCAACTGATTTCTCTCTAGTTTTTTGTTTTAATATTAATATTATACATTCATTCTAACTTAGATGTTTGTTTTGGACTTTGTGTTTCCTTTTATGTGCATTAACTATGTAAATTAAACTAGTGCCTAAAGTGTGTCAGACCTAAATAAATGCTCTCTAACCAATGCTAATATTCTCGGATGAAAGGTGAAATATTCAGTAACTTACCTGGATGTGGTTTTCTGTGTGATCTGAAATCTCTGAATCCTGATTACAATAGATGGCTAACTCTTTTCTTTCTCATTCTTTAATCATATATTTGGCATTGCAATTCTATTTCAGACATAATTCTGTTTCATAAAATACACTGGATCACAAGTCTAAGACAGTTCTATGTAAAGGAGACATTTACTGTTTTAGATTGCAATGTGGTTAGCTGGATTAAAACAATATCTGTGAACTTTGCTATAATGTAAGCTTTTCTTTTTATAGCTTAAATACAGTATAAGCACCAACTCCAGCAGAGGCTGAAATAATTATTGGCACTGTAGAGTAGCATCAGCTGACCAGACATAGAGAGTAACGAAACATATACTTGTTTACGTAGGGGACATTTTCTTAGTCATGTGTATAGTCAAACTTCCCCAAACTGTTTGTTCATCTGGATTATGTAACGTAGCATTAATGGCCAAGTGATGAAGAATAAAAGGTACTGAAATATGGCCTATTTTTGCTCAATAAAGATTTCTTACCAAAACTACAATGTATATCCTACATAATCTAATTTTAACAGCAAATATTAATGTTAAAAATAGTAACTTGTGTTTGTGTATAAAGGTCTAAGAAATTTTTTGAGATGTCATCCTGGAAGTTTCTTCAATTGCTGTTTTGTCCACGTCCCCGAACCCTTTTATTTAGAGTGTTTTTGTTTTCGTTTTTAAGTAGAACTCTGTGATGGCAGAGATTCTTTTTGTTTGCAAATAAGTCTGAAGTGCTGAGAATAAGCTGCCTCCTAGAAGGTGCTCAGATGTTTATTGAAGGAATTAATTCAGAGGCTGAAGCAGTGAGGAAAGAAGTAAAGGAAGCCACAAGGGAGCAATTCTAATGTGATAACAGGGAATCCTAAAACAAGTCTTCTAGGAAGAAAACAATAAAGATTATCTTTTAAGTTTTAGTTTGTTCTTGTTCATTTGTTTTATTTTTAGGCTGTTTTACCCTCTTTGCCTTATGCTCTGAAATGTTTACCTACGGACCTGTAGCTGTGACTTTAAGCAGAGTAGATAGAATTAATTTTGGAAAGCAGCTCAGTGTAATAGACATAATTCATATGGCATGCATGTGTTTTTAATTGGAATCCAGCTTTGACATTCACCTGACTTGCACAGGTCACTTAATTTATGTTAGTATTACTTTCTAACTTCTCGGACCTTAAATAGTTGAACTTAAATCAGAGATTTTCCTTTCCATTCTGCTGAGCCCAGATCCTTTAGCAGACATAACTCAAGGGCTGCTGAGGAGATAAATGGAGCTCCACAAATCCTCACTTTCAACTAGAGTATCTGTTCTCTTGCATAATTTACTTGTTGGACTTACACATTCTGCATGTACTTTTAATGGAGAAAGGGGGTTCAAAGTCAATTTCAAAGTGATTTATATATCACTAAATAAAATAATCTCTATGATCCTTTCTCGTCATTTGTTTAGTCAGCCAGTCATACAGCCATTCAATAAATACTGTTTGAGAATGTAAAATGTGCTTACCATTCCACTTTTTGTTGAGGATCCAATGATAAGCAAAAGAATTAAAATATGAATACTAGTTTTGCACTGAGTATATGCCATCAACTGTTTTAGGTTAAAAATATATATTAGTTAAATATTCTCAGGATTATTTAAGACAGTTATTACATTTATCCTTAATTCAGGATGAGTAAATTGAAGCAGAAAAATGTTAATGAATTGCCCAAGATAACACAGCTAGTAAAAAGAAAAGGTGGGATATAGTTGACTTGGCAAATAAGTTGCTGGGATCTGTGTGCTTAACCACTTTGTCACACTGCCTGACCTGCAGTGGCCAGAGTCCTGTGTGTACGTAACTGACAGTTAAGAGAGAAATGACCACCAACAATGAAGGAAGCACACAGATAAATTCATGACTGCAACAAAGAAAAGCCAGGATTCTCTTCACAGCATTCCACAGGCAGGGGGAGTGGTGTATGAGTGCAACTCGGCTGTGCGATGTCTTCACTGAGACAATGATATTAAACTAAGATTAATGAATATATAATATTTTGTGTAGGTGTTCAAAACTTCAAAAATTGTAGGTATTAGTATGGTGGTTTATATATGTATTTGTACTTTCTGGCATTTGGGAACATTTTAATTTGTGGAAGCCTAAATTTAGTATATGAATACCTTCATATGTTTATAATTCAGTTTATGTATGTCATGCCAATAGGCATGTGTTCATGAGTATAAATTCAGCAAAATATGCTCACATATCAGTTGAATGCTTTTGTTCCTACCCTGATTTCATTCTTAGTCATATGTTTCATATTGTTTTAATACAGGAATGCAAAGACCACAGCAGGTGACTGTGTATGTATAGTTAAGTGAACACCCAATGTAGTTGCAGTGAACACACTACACTAATTTAGGCTGTGCAGAAGGACACATCAAGTTAGCATCTTCCATCAGCTATCTGATGTAGACAATCACCCCCATCCTTCAAATGTAGACAATCACCCCCATCCTTCAAATGCACAGGCTTGGCTCAGGTTTCTCTTTATGTCTATTCATTTGTCTTCACTTAGACCTAACCCAGGGAACTACATTTGGCATTATTCACTGTATAGCCTAAAAAGGGGGATTCTTTTTATAAGCATGGTTTTGTATGCATGGCCCCTCAAAGGAATTTTACCAGTTGTACTTATGATCACAAAAGTATTTTTTACTTGGAAAAAATAAGGTAAGTAATTGTACCAGTAATTATATCATCCACTCTCGTACAAGAGCAAAGATACACTGTAAGAGAGAGAAATATGAATTCATAAGATCAAGGAAGGGAGGTATTTTATTTATTTCAAATGATAATGACAATGTTCTTATGACAGGAATTTGCTATAGAAGTTTTCAGACCTGGATTACTTTGAAATTACTACACTTAAAAGCCATTGTCTGTTTCTGAGGTAATACTTTGCGTAGGTTTTGTCTTTTTTCTCTCTTTAAAATACAGTAATGCATTGTTACTTTGTCTTTTCTCTATGTGTTTTATTTGAATTTGGGTTAAATGCCATTCATTGAATGGCTCTAATTTGCAAAATAAAATACCAATTACTCCATGGCACAACTGCCAAGGTTCATTGAGTTTTCTGATGGGTTCCGAATAATTTTGTTTTCTCAGATAATGTGGAGATAGATTTGTCTGATTGATTCATACTGCACAGTTACTTTGACCTCCCACTTACTTCACCAGGTGACCTGGTAGGTAATTATTGTTATTTAACACATTATATGCTTTAATGTCTCCTATTATTTCCTTAGAGATGAAAAAAAACAATGTAAACTCACTGGTTCTTTTTTCTTAAGGTTAACCTGTGTTCTTTACTTAGGGTAAGGGGTATGGAGGCAAGCAAGGTGATGGTGATAAATTTTTTAAAGAAATTCTCAGAAGCTTTCCTGATGTTGGGTCTCAATTTTGTTTTTGAAATACACTACTTTTAGTCAGCTTTCCAAAAGTTACTTTACTACATACATATAGCTAAAACTTTAGGAGCGTACACATAACAACACTAGAAGTGTCATAACATGATTATGAACAAAGACTTCGGAGTCAGACTGCTTGCATTAAATTCTTTTCTCAGCTTCTTATAAATGTGTGACCTCAGAAAATTAGCTGATCTGTGTGTTTAGTGCCTTCACGAATAAATTAAGAATAAAATGGCATACCTCATGATATTCATAGCTATTTGTTTAAGTATTCAGTGAGATCATAAAAATAGGACATACAGTAAACATTTAATAAACACAATTTATCTTTATTTTAAAGGTATCTCTACATACACAAATACATTCACAAATGCAGATAGGAAAAGTGTGGTATATGTAGAATTGGATACATGTATAGTACATTGCTCTTTCTGTGTGCATGTTTTGTGTATGTACGTGTGTGTGGTAAGCAAGAGATATGATCTGTCTTGCCTACAAAGAAATTCTCCTAATTTTTACTATCTGAAGAAAATAGACTGGATTTGTCTAGATAATGCTATGTTGAACTCATATTTCTCAAAAATCAATGAGTTGAGATAGGATCATCTTTTTAAAACCCCTGGGTAGTGGCATCAGCTGTCTCTCCATTTATCAAACGCGATATGTCAAACAACTTTTCTCTTAAAAACATCTAATGTATCTCTCCTGCTGAGAGTCAAAAATACTAATTAAGGGATTCTGTTTGTTTATTTTCTAAAAATTTTATAATACTGTAATTTTTTTTACTCGTCTGATATAAACTATTTTCTAGATTGCTTTTTATTATTTATCTTAAGGTAATGAATAATGTCTTTGAAAACATGAGAAGTGTATTTTCTTTAACTTGAAACCATAATAATTTTAGTGATATGTAGCATAGGCCATAATCCAAGGAGATACTGGACAGTTCTTTTCATAAATTGAATAAATAAGTATATGAATAAATATTTCCATGCTCCCATGATAAATTTTATAGAAAAAGAAGAAAAGTACATGCATTTCATATTGTCTTTTGCTTTCTAAGTTTTAAACTTGCATAGGCTGAGTACTAGTTTTACTGGGACTTGTAAAACACCAATAAAACATTAATCAAAACCAAGTCTCATTTCATATTTTATGGTAGAAATGATTCTACGCACATTCATTACTTTTTTGAAACTAGATTTTTATTCTCCTTTGGGCAATGGAAGCATCCACTTTCCTTTTCAATCTTTCTTCATTCTAACTTCAAAGCTTCAAAGCCTAGTGGACTTCTTTACACCCTCCCTCTACCCCATTATCCCTTTTATTAAAGGGAAGTATGTGAACACACTCCTTCCTGATGTGCCCTGAAATTTCTTTTGAGGGAATAAATGAGATAAGATCTCTGTGGACCTGACAGCCCCTTGAAAAGTTTGGAATTCTTATAATCAACACACTCATTAAATACAAAGTTTTTCTACTTTTGAAATGCTCTAACAGTTTTCTAAATTGCAAGTATGTATCACACTTGCCTCCTACGATCTATTCACCAAATAGTGTCCAAACTGATGTTATTTTTTAGTTACATCATGATACTCCTCTCCTTAAAATTATCCAATGCCTTCCAATATTGACTAAGAATTATATGTATTTTTTAAAAATAGTATCTTCCTATTGGTTTACTAGGCTTTACAATGCTGGGCCCCCTTCTCTTGGCCTCATTTTTCCACCATTGTCCCAGTGGCTCACTTGACTCCACATTTTTGATTAGGGTGACACTGGTTAATAAAATTATATAGGTTTCAAGTGCACAATTTTATATTACATCATCTGTATATTGCATTGTGTGCTCACCACCCAAAGTCAAATCTTTGACCCACTTTACCTTTTTCTACCTCTCCTCTGCCTACATTCCCTCTGGTAACTTCTGAGTATCTACCCAAAAAGTCTGAAACATGTATCTGTAAAGATGTATGTATTGCTATGGGTTTTCTTAATTAAATTTATTGGGATGACATTGGTTAGTGAAATTATATGGGTTTTAAGTTACATTTCTATAATACATCATCTATATATTGTACTGTGTTCAGTTCTTCTTTCATCACCATGTAGGTATTGATGGTGGCCAAGACATGGAAACAACCCAAGTGCCCTTTGATAGATGATTGCACGTGGAAGATGTGGTACATATACACAACGGAATATTTAGCCATAAGAAAAGATGAAATACTGCCATTTGCAACAACAGGGTTGGATATTGAAATTTATATCATGCTAAGTGAAATGTAAGTCACAGAAAAAATCAAGAATCATATGAGTTTATTCATGTGAGCTATAAAACTGAAGATGATAAACAAGACCAACTAACACAAACTCAGGTATAGACAATGCTTGACTTTGTGTTTTTGTGTTTGTTTTGTTTTTTAAAGATCTACTTGGCTTTATTAAGCAATTCATGAATCAGCTATCATCCCATCTAGCAACTAGAAGGGAACCTTGACTTCATTTCTACAGGGCTCTTTGCTGTGCTTTGAACTTGCTGAGAAGCTCCTAGTCTCAATGTTTAGTACCTGCTGGTCTCTCTGACTGAGATTTTTTTTTTCTCTAAATATTTATTCAACTCACTTGGTTCTATTCTCTGCTCAAATTTTCCAGTGTAAGAATTATCCTTGACATTTCTATCTAAAACAGTACCACTATCCTCACAACTCTGCTCCCGTCACTGAATAACCCCAAGCTTGCTTGTGTTCTCTGAATAAAATGTATCACTCTGTGACAGC
This sequence comes from Lyroderma lyra, assembly GCA_004026885.1. Taxonomy (NCBI): domain Eukaryota; kingdom Metazoa; phylum Chordata; class Mammalia; order Chiroptera; family Megadermatidae; genus Lyroderma; species Lyroderma lyra. Next base: position 182,767 of record PVJL010000919.1, read on the forward strand.
GTATTGCACGTGCATTTGTATATATGTTTCATCAATCTTCTACTTCTAAAATGTAATCTCCTGAAGAGCAGAACTTTTTTCTCGTTTCTTCATTGCCTTACACCCAGTGTAGCACAACTAGGTGTTTAATGGATATCGGTTGAATAAATAAATGGAAGATGCACTTTATTGAATGTCACTTGGAGAAGCCTATTGGCCTCAGGTAAGTCACTTCTAACAATAGAAGGGTGGTTTAAGCATTTACATTTTCTGGAGCTAGGAGCACTGGTACTTAGTCTCCCCCATGCTTTAGAACTGCTTACTAAAAAATGAACACAAATAAACAGTTTGACTGTAAATCTTAGATAGAAAAAAGAAGAGCAATAAATTTTCCTAAATAGAAGGATAGGTGACTTTAAGCAATAACGTTAGTTTTCATAGTAGATCAACTTATCAGATTATGAATGTGATTAACTGAAAATTTTAGGTGATTTGCCCAAGGCACATGAAACCACAGTTGAGATCCAAATTTAAAGGTCAGTGTTGCCTTACCTATCTAGTATTTAATGTACTCCCTGCATCTAACCTTAAGTTAGCATTACAACAAGAGATTGCTGGGCCAAATTTTAAAGCCATTGCAGTATGTATGACATGCCACCTATCTAATTATTATTTTTATATCCCAGAGCTGTCCCATCTTCCTATTATATGAGATCTACCTAATTATTACAAATATGCCCTTTTCTAAGGGTTTTCTTTGCAGTACACGTACAAGCTTTTTATAACAGAAAATGTGTCCACCAGCTCCCATATACTGGAACTTCTCAACCAGTCAGGGAGCAAAGTTGTCCATGTCCCCATTTCTGTTCTACTTCTCACACTATATTCCAGGCAATGTCACAGAGTTGGCAAGGCAATGGTTTTATTTCATCTTTCTGCTTGGATGCATTCAAATATTTAATATGCTTACTGATAACCAATAATACTATTGTAATAGCAATTCTATAATTGACAGCCATGTAAGGTATCTGCAATAGGATCTCCATAGCAACATGCCCTGTTGGAAACAGGGGCTTTAACATTATTTTTATGTAATCTTAAACTGTTTTGACCTCTGATTTTATTTCCCTCTTCAGAATCAGGGGTTTTTGTATTTGGCAATGAATTTTAGGTATTGGAGGGACCGTCAGATGTCTCATAGTGAAGAAACAAAACTTGTAGCCATAATAATAATAAAAAAACAAAGATTAAAGAGAGAAATAAATTATAGGAGCTAGAAGTTTGCCTCCACCAATGTCAGAGGGGTGATTGTGAAGTAACAAATTAGTATTGATGATTGTGAAAGAAATTATGTGACAATTTTCAACAAGTTGGCTGGTGGGTAGGTCATTAAGAAACCTGTATTTGGACCATTTCTTGAATATATTATAGGGCTGGCCTCAGGCCCTTCATGCCTTCAAAGAAAACTAGGGAGTACAGCAGACCTTAAATTCATTGAAGTTGCTAGTTTGTCTCCCTCAAGAAGCAGCAAAAATAACAAAATATACTTCATTTTTTTTCTATGAGTGGCCTTTAATAAAGAAACTAGCCTAAATCTTTAATAAAGAAATGGTAACTAGGGGAATAAAATGCTAACCAGAATATTTCACTCTTTATTTTCAACTTTTCCATTAACTTAAAGTCCAAACTTCTCAGCAAGAACCTCAAAGCCCTAGAAGATCTGGCCTCTGGCTATTTCATATTTGACCACATCCCCTGCCACTCACTGCTTCTCTCTCTGCCCTCCAGCAAAGGGGCTGGCAACATATAATACATGCCATGAAAATTTACTAGTGCTATTAATCCTAATAGCAAATACTTGTATAGTTCTTGTGATGTTCCAGTAGTCTAACCATGTCACATATATTTTAACCCAGTCCTCATCACAACTGGTGAGATAAGTTATATCCAATTTCCATTTTATACCTGAGGACACTGAGGCACAGAGAATTTTATTTAGTAAATCATCCAAGATTACATACCTATTCCGGGGCAGTGCTGGATTCAAACCCAGGCACTATGACTTTAGAATTGCTATTCTTAACTACTGTGCTTCTCTACAAATCCAACTGCAACTCTCCCTTGATAAATAACTGTATTGGAACACTCCCCCTCCCCCTACTCACCTGATCGGGCCCCAGTGACTTTTTTCTCTATCCAAAGATAAAGGAAATATTGAAAGGAAGACATTTTAATGACATTCAGGACATCAAGTGTAATACAATGATAGCTCTGATGGCCATTCCAGATAAAGAGTTCCAAAATTGTTTTGAAGGGTGGACTAGGTGCTGGCATGGTGCATAGCTTCCCAAGGGCAGTACGTTGAAGGTGAGTATAGTGACATTCAGCAATGAGGTATGTAGCACTTTTTCTAGGATGACTTCAAGAAATTAATTGTCTGACTTCATATTGTCTGGCTATTCATTTGACTTGAAAAGAGATATAAGTATGTACTGATTCATAAGTAGCAGCCAACAGTTGGGCTAGATATTCAGGGACTTGCAAGAAACATTAACTGGAAAATTAGTGAAGAGGACATTAGCAGAAGAGGTAAATTCAAAGACTTCGAGTTTTATTTAAAAAGCAATTAATTCATAACAAGGAATTTTACATTGCAAGAAAAGAATATTATATACTGAAAAGCCATATTTATTTGAGAGTTTCTCCCCCATCCCTTTTGCTTCTTCAGTAGATTTGAAATTTTTAGGTGGGGAAATTTCATTTATTATGTAGAAAATAACTGAATGAAACACACAAGCAAATAACTATTTTATACACAGAAATACTGCAAAAATAAAATTCCACATGCTAACATATTTTTTTTAAAAGTTCTCTAACTGTAAAATCTCTAGAATGACCACAAAATGTCTTGAGTGATAGCTTCTGTATCAAAAGTCATAGGTCAATTCACACAGAGATGTGACATGTATCATATCAGAAAGAAAATGAAAATGATCTTACGTTGCAGCAATTCTGGATGACTACAGTAGTCTTTGTTAGCTAACATAATTGGTAAGAAAAATAAGCAGTGACAATAAAAATGTGGGGTTTTTTGTTTGTTTTACTTTGTGTGTGTGTATGATTATGGGCCAGAGATTGAGAGATAAAATGAGGAACTTAGAAGGTAATAACAAAATGTTTTTTTAACTAACGATTAATTATCTACTATAGTATGAGGAAGGAACCAAAAAAACAAAAAAACAAAAAACCAACGAACAAACAAACAAAAACCTGAAATTATCTTTCTTTGATGTGAGAGGGATTGTGTACTAGGAATTTGTTCTTTATGGTCAAATAGTCAACCAAAGTTCTTATCTGGAAGTCTTCATCACCATTTGTGTCCCAAGTTGTGGCAAACAGATGACTAGTTCTTCCACCATGACAGTGCACCTGCCTACACCGCACTGAGTGTTCAGCAGTTTTTGACCAAAAACAGCATGACCTTCCCTATTCACCTGATCTCACCTCAAGTGACTTTTTTTTTTTGTTTCCCTGGATGAAAAAAGTCCTCAAAGGGCAATGTTTTGCTGATGTGGAAAGGTTGAAACAAAAAACAGCAGAAGCTCTACAAGGCATCAAAATCCACACATTTGAAAACTGTTTTGAACAATGGAATAAGTGTCTCGATAGACACTGCATCAAACAAGAATATTCTGAAGGTGACTGAAGTTTAAACAAGAAAAAATACACAATTTTTAATAAATAAATTCTGAGAATTTTTTGGTTCCCCTCGTGTTGTAATAGCATCAAACAACACTTCCAAATCCTAGGGAATCTCGGACCTTTGCATAGATTCTCCCATGATTGCTAGTGTTTTGGCCACCGTGTATGTGATGTTAACCTTCCATGAATAAAAATAAATAAAACAAGAAAGGTACTTCATTATACAGATAAGTAAAACAATGCTAAACATATCTAGGAAAACTTACAAATAAAAATAAGTGGAGACAAATTTAAAGAATAATAGGAATACTAGAAACACTATATATTCAAATTTAACAACATAAAAATGGAGCTAAGTCTCAAAAACTATAAAATATCAAAATTCACTGAAAAGGAAATACATAACATAAAAAATTATATAGCTTTTAAAAATGAATTTATATTTAATCCTTCAGATTAAAAACCAGAGCTGAGACTGAAGTGGGAGATACTATAATTGTCATTGCAATTGTGAGCCAGTGAAGAGACAGGTAATGATTCGAAACTACATTTAAAAATACTATTTTAAAACTAACTTGTAAATTATAGCCATTCTTTTGGGACAGTTTTTGCACAACTCCTTTTTTTTTAAAATTGCAGCTGAGAAAATAGTATGTATATGACATGACATTACCCATTTTGAAATGGAAGTGGTACAAATGAATATTGTTTAGGCTAAAAAAACGTTAAGAGAAATTTCTTCTGCAGAGTAGTATCAGCCTGCATTTGATAGGCTAGGCAACCTGATGGTTTAATCCCTGTCATTGCTGGATTGAACAATTTAAGACAAAAAAAGATGCATTCAAACAGAATCATGACAATGATTTACCTCCATAAAGTGAGCTGCATTTATTTATTTATTTATGCCTTGAATCTAGGCAGTTAAACTGTCTCACAGCACATATACTTCTTAATTCACTGATGGAATCATCCAGAGAAATAGTGTGGATAAATCAAGAGACCATTGATAATAAATGAAAGGAAGTCCTAGGAAAGATACTATCACCTACGAAGATGCTTTGGGTACGCAAACGAAGTGGACAAAGAGTTTGTTCTATGCCCTGTCAGTGAGCAGAAAAAAAGGAGGGAACCTAACTCAGGCGCCAATGTCCTAAAATTATAATATACCGATGGTAATGATGAATAAATCACATTAAATAATTTCTATGCACTAGGCATGTTGCCTTACAAATGCATAACCATCTGTCCCCTCATGCATTACCATGATTTCCTAAGGCAGGAGCTGAGTGTGGAGGCCACGGAGGCATAGAATACCTCACATCACCCTGTGTGGCCCTGGAGGATGGCTGGTTAGTCAATGAGAGTAAGATTGCTCCAGGGTGGAACAACCTAAGACAGGCACAGTCACATAGGGGCCATCGAGAGAGAGAGCCTGGGCTCTACAGAGGTGAGGCACAGCCCCTCACCCTCTCTGAGGTTATTCTCCTACCCACAGGCTGCCTTCTGTCCCATGTTGCTACAGTGATGACCTGATAGAACGAGGTCAGTCATGCTTTCTTGGAGATGACTTGGATAATGAATCAACCCCCTGTTTAGGTACAGTGAGTCCTTGGGGCTATATGTTCTTTTTTGGGGAGGGGTAGTTCCCTGGCTGGGAATTGAACCCAGGCCTCAGTGTTGAGAGCGCCGAAGCCTAGCCTCTACAACACCATGGAACCCCATGGGGCTCTATGTTCTTATAGAAATACAATGGGGACTTTCGGAAAAAAGGCCATCTCCTCGGCAGCATAACTCAAACCATGAAATAACCAGTTTTACTTCCTTGGGTGCTCACCAATAAAAGCTATGCAATGGCTCCATTCGGGAAGCCTGGTCCTTTGAGACTGGTGTCCCTTGGCCCCGCTTGAAACATGCATTTGACTACTGTGCTTCACTTTGCCCTTGCCCTATTCATTCACCCACTGCTTGTGTTGTGCGGGACATGACACAGGCACAATGCAATCATAACATCCCCATGAAAGAAATTTATGTATTTTCCGTATCTTAAATATAAGGGAGATGAGAATGCTATGTACCTGACAATATGAACTTCACCTGAACTCCAAGCTCCTAGAAAACAGTAAGAAATCTCCCATCATTTTCTGTTCTGAGAAATGACTTACCACATAGATCCAGCGTTCCCTAAATGACTTAGACAACAACATAACAACAACAAAGGACACACACAAAAAGAAAGACTTAGACAAGAATATCCGTGGGTTCACGCCCTCCGCAGCTTCCCCGGGAGAAACGTGAAATAACTCTCCATCCACCACCCTCCCGCATGCGCACGCACACTGCGCCTGCGCAGGCACGCCGAGCGTGCGCGCACACGCAGGGCAAGGGGAGACTGAAGAGAGGCTGGCCCGTCCAGGTTGGTACCTAAGCCTGTTCAAGAAACTAGGAAACGTACCTGTGAGGCTGCTTGTGCATGCTGTAGGTGGGGTCGACCTCCGCGTCCACCCGCCAGAGTCGTAAAGGCTTATGTGGAGGCCTTCACGGGGCTCAGCCCCTCTCAACAACGCATTGCTCTCTCAAGGCTACGTATTTTTTTAGGGCAGCTTCTAGCTCAGGGAAGTGACGTGGAATGAACATTCAGTGGTAGGAGGAGTGGGGAGCCTCCAATTGCCCAGGTCCAGCTCGCAGGTCAACCAGCGGTCACTGTCCTCTCCGTGACCTTCTTCAACAATCGCTGTCCACACTCTGTCTCCTGATGTTTCCCATAACATCTGCTGATGTGACAAGGTAAGATGCAGACCTCTCCCCTTTCGCCTGATTTCTGTTTTGAGACCAGACACAGACCCTCCAACTCCTTGTTCTTTGTCTCATGAAGGACTAGCTGAAACTGACGCTCTGTAACCAGCTAGACACAATGATAAACATTTATCTCCAGTTTACTGAGACTGGAGCTTCCTTTATAAATCATTTCACCTGTGACCACCGTGTACAGGTGCAGTGACTTAAAAGTATAAGGCAAAACCACTTCACCAGGCTCTCTGATCTTAGCTGTCTGATGTGAGGGCCTTCCTTTCCCTGCTGCAGAAGTCCTAATACAGTGAATCCCCAGGTTGTTTGTTTTTTATCTTTTGTATGTCTTTTGGTCCTTTCCTTTGGATAAGTATTACATTTTTATCTGCAATTCTACAGAGATTTCATCTGATTCTTACAGTTACAGTTAGCCACAGACTCTGTGACTTCTTAAGCTGTGCAACTGTGGAAAAGTATTTAGCATTCCCGGTAATTGTACAGATACTGTCTTTTTCTGAGGTGTACCTGAAAGGGTTCCCTAACCTTATGTATAAGTAGTTTGTTTTTACAAAAAAAAAAATACTGTTGTCTCTAAACTAACTTTGTATGAAGAACAAGACCTCTTCAAATTCAGACTTTGAGTGATTAATGAGTTGTGACAAAAATTGCAGGTTTGAGAGCCATGAAGGATTTTTTTAGTCATTTGGTTGCACATCAAAATCTGTATTACTAATAAGGTACTGTTTAGAAATTACTATAGCTTATACTTTTGGGTAATTAGCTTGAGTAAACTTGGATATTATGGATAGCAACATAAATAATGTGAATTTTAGTATCGTTGTCTTTGTTTTACATGAAGAAGTTAGCTCTCATTATAAAATCAGAAAGACAAGTGCTCCCTAGCCTGTGAACCAGAATAGAGTACATCCTACATGCCATGAGGTGGGATAGGACCATGCCCTGTATGATTTACTTGGGAGTAACAACACTGAATTGTTAACTTGGTAAAATGAACATCAGTCAAATACAACCTAGTTACTGGTGGGAGAGTAGAGACATCTCACAAATTTTCTCATCAGTAGTTTTGGTATCTTGTAAAACCTTAATGTAAATCCTGTTCCTCAGGACACATAGAAAGAGGTAATGAAATCAGATGAGTTCCTTAAATACAAAACACTTGGGATGTAAAACAAGAGCTGTAATTTTAACGGTGATACATAAAAAGGTGTATCATCATTAATAATGCAGAACACCAACATACCCACAATATCTTTTGATATCATAATATTTTTTAAGACAGGTATTAATTCAATTTTTAAAAATCTTTGCTAATGTTAAATGTAAGGTTTGCCAGGGATCAATGGTCTAGAATTCAGTTTCCTTACATTAAGTAGCCAGATGAGTCCATTTCATGAAGATATTATATGCAACAATGGCCTAATGTGGTTGGAAGATTTCAGAATGATCTATCCCTATCATTATTTTCTCTTTTTAACTTTTAAAATGTAAATTTTTGATTCCAAGCTTATTTTATTCATTTTTATTAACTCATTTCAAATACTAGCATGTAATATAGCCAGAATCTGCTAATTTTTCAGCATACCAGAGCATAACAAATTGTTTCACATTAACTCATCCATCCATCCTTTCATTCATTCATTCATTCAACTATATTCAACAATGTACTTTGCATATCATCATACAAATAGAACTGCATAGTGATGGCCTTTTGGGGCACAGAAATAGATGCTTAAAAATATATTTTGGTATTAATTGCCAGATTATACTATTGTAGGTAATTGAGGCACACAACAGCAACTGGAATTCTACAAATGTATCTCCCCTAATAACACAAAATACTTTAAATACAAGAGTATTAAGAAGGTCAATGCTGAGAGATAACCTCAGTGTTCTCCTTTATGAATAAAAAGATTATACCTCTCTCAGCCTTAGTCCCTTTCTTATTTGCATAAATCAAAATTGCATGGTTAACATTTGTCACCTTTAATTTTAAAACTCACTTTTCATCAGCCATGATGAGATATTTTCTGACACCTATAAGATGTGGGAGATAGCAGTCTCACTATGCCGGGAGGTGGAGGGGAAGATGGTCAGTAGGACAGAGAGTAACATTGAGGCTTATTGGTGGAAATGCCTCCACTGAAGGCCCCCAGTGATTGGGCACCAAAAGCACAGTAATGACTGGTGTTGATATTGTCATGAACCATCATTTGCAGGAAACCAGCTTCATAAAAGAAGCCTACACCAAATATTACATGAAATCAGTTACATGAATCTTGAAGAACAGAGATCAGAAAGAGTAAAATCTTTTATGACAGAGGTTGCAGAACACATCAAGCATATGCTTACTAATTTCAAAAACTACCATTTCTTTATTTGTGAAAACATGAATCCAGATGGCATGGTTGCTCTGCTGGACTACTGTGGGTGTAGTGTGGCCCCATGCATGATTTTCTTTAAGGATGGGTTAGAGATGGAAAAATGTTAACGAAGTTTGCCATCTAGGTCCATCACCTGCCATCATCACAACTGACTGCAGCTTGTCATCCACATACCAGGACTAGGAAGGATGAGACTGATGTTACCTTGAGCTCTTTGTTTATGTTGACTTTGATTTATTTGGAGCAGAGACATTGTTTTTAAGAAAAACATGTCATGTAGGTTGTCAAAAAAAAGCATTTAAACTAAAAATATATATATACACACATACATATATACTAGGAATGTTACAGCTAAATATGTAAAGCAATATTTTACTGAAATCTTGTAGACTGAGAAGGTATCAACCTTATGTTTTTGTTAAAATTTCATTTATTTTGCAAATAAGCTAAATATGAATATTCTCTAATAGAAATTTTAATTTAACAACCTGGGGACAGTATTCTAGAAGTATTCTTGTTGTATAAATTCTATATTTCAATACAAGAAATAATAAGTCACTTTTTTCTCAAAAACAAACTTGCTTTTATATCAGTTATTAAAATATGTAGAATGATTACGAACCCAAGCAGTTCAGATGAAAAACCGATGAGGAAGTGTAGACAAGGTCACTCTGTAAAGATTTGAAAAGCAGTATTATAAAGCATCATTATAATTATAAATATTATTTTGTCTGATGTGACAGTCCAAAATTTCTGATGTCTAGCTGAGCAAATTAGTTAACCTCTTTGATGCTATTCCTTTTCAACATAATCAAGCAATTAGATGCGATGACATACAAGGTTGCTTTCAGCTCTGAAATGCTTGACTATTAAGACAAACTAATTTATTACTAGTATCACGTAGTTTACCTTCCGGCAAATTTTGTTTATTAGAAAAGATTTTAAGGTTGTACTTCTTGCCATTGGTCCAATCAATTTTTCCCTATAAACATGTTCAGACCCTCTTTAGAACAGAAAGAATTTTTCTAATTCAATGCTTTTACTATTTTTCAAATTAACTATGTTACCTCTTAAGAGATCACCGTGAGTGCCAATGAATTTATCATAATAAAAATTGCACCATGTCATTCGTTCTTGAAGATTATAAAAATCTTGTAAAGAATCTATTTGTTAGGAATTCCTATTTCCAGAAAAATGGCATAGTTCTCTTAACAAATAGTTGTAAAATGGCTTCTTATTATTCTAAAATAACCTATGCATATCTGATAGGCGTGTTAGTGGTAGGTTCCTTGTAGTAAGCAATATATTGGTGGTTTATTTGGCTTTCTTGATCTTCAATATATTTCTTTGACTTCTTCCATGAGAGTAAATAACGTTATCTGTGGAAACTATCTTGAAATGGGAAAGAAGTATTTGCTGTAGGTCTAGATGACTACTCTTAAGATAAGACTTTGAGGTCACCTAGGCTTAAAGGAGATAGAGAAGACAAAATAGACAATTCCACTATAGTGATAATATGTTCTAATAATTTTTTAAGACACACATGGAATAATAATTTAATCAACAAATACTGCATTATGTAACAAATTCTAACCCTTTTAAAAATATTTTTTTTGAATTTTCTCCAAAAATAAATACACTGTCACCACTTTGCTTTTCATTTATTTTCCTATAAATACCTACACATGTACATGTCTATTAAATTAATTTTTGATAATTTTGTTTCTATACTGTCATTTGTACTTAAAGCTAATAAGACCCTCAAAATAAATCATTTTTTAAATTATTCAAACTTATTTTAAAATGTTGCAAAAATAGTAAAAAGCACTTATGTCTGCTCTTAACCAGCTTCTCAAATACTGTACCTTATCTAACCATAGAATAAATGCCAACAATCTAGAGCTTCACATCTTCAGTATAATTTTTCTGTCTCTTCATTCTCCTTCCATCTGGAAAACTTTTCCATCTTTCTTTGTCTGTTATGACTGTGACCCTTTTGAAAAGTAGTGGTCTGTTTTCTTAGAATACCTCTCAGTTTGGGTTTGTCTGATGTTTAAATATGTGTGTGTGTGTTTTCCAAAAATATGCAGAAATGTCATTATGTCATACCAGCATTTTCCAAGATATGGAAACAACCTAATTGTCCACCGATGAATGTATTAACATTATGTTTGGCAGGATTTACTTCTTTTTAAGGCTGAGTAATATACCATTTTATGTAGATACAACTTTCTCTTCATCCATTCATCTATTGATGGACATTTAGGTTGTTTCCATATCTTGGTTATTGTGACTAATGCTGCAATGAACATGGGAGTGCAAATACCTCTTCAAGATCTTGATTTCAGTTATTTTTTATATACATCCTACAAGCTGTATTGCTAAATCATGTGGTAATTACTCATGTGGAACCACAAAAGATTCTAAATAGCCTAAGTCAGGCACGTCCAACATATGCCCCAGGATGCCTTTGAATGAGGCCCAACACAAATTCTTAAAACATTATGAGATTTTTTTGCAACATTGTTTTTTAACTCATCAGCCATCTTAGTGTATTTTATGTGTGACCCAAGACAATTCTTCCAGTGTGACCCAGGGAAGCCAAAAGGTTGGATGCTGCTGGTCTAAGTAATCTCGAGAAAGAAGAAAAAACTGGAGGTATCACAATTCCTGATTTCAAAACATATTACAAAGCTACAGTAATTCAAACAGAATGTTACTTGCATATAGACAGATAGATAGATCAATGGAGCAGGATAGAAAGCCCAGAAATAAACTCATGCGTAAATGGTCCAATAATGAATATACAATGGGTAAAGGATAATCTTTTCAACAAACGGTGTTGGAAAAACTATATCCTCATGCCAAAGAATGAGCGTGGACCCTTATCTTATACGATATACAAAAAAATTAATGCAAAATGGATTAAAGACTTAAGTGTGAAACTTGGAACTATAAAACTCTTAGAAGGAACAAATAAAGGAAAAACTTCACAAAACTCATCTATGACATGATTTCTTGGACATGACACTGAAAACAGATGCAATAAAGGTAAAAATAGACAAGTGGGACTATGTCAAACTTAAAGACTTCTGCGCAAAACAAAGCAAAACAAACAAACAAAAACACCTAAAAAGAAAAAAAAAAACAAAATACAACAAAAATGGAAACAACAGAGTGTAAAGTCTAACTGTAGAATGGAGAAAATATTGGCAAACCTTATATCTGATAAAGGGTTAATATCGGATATATATAACCTCTTCAACTCAATAGAAGAAAAGCTAACTAAAAAATGAGCAATGGACTGAATACTTGAATAAACATTTCTCCAAAGAAGACGTAATATATGCAGACATGTTCAACGTCACTAATCATCAGGAAAATTCAAATCAAAACCACAATGAGACAACACCTTACTCTTGTTAGTATGACTATTAGTAAAAACAAAACAAAACAAAAACAAAATAAATACTACCACCTACAAAACAAAACAAAAATGTGAAAACCTCAGGAAATAGCAAAACATCGGAAAGATGGGGAACAATTGGAATCCTGTGCACACTGTTCATGGGGGTGTAAAGTGGCATATCTGTTATGGAAATCAGTGTAGAGGCATGTCGTCGTTATTTTGTTGCTCAGTTTATTGCAGAGGTTCCATTGGAGCTCTTCTAAGTTGGCTACTTTGTCACTTGAACGTGCCCACTGAATTTTTTTAAATGTCCTTACTTTCCAGCGCTAGAAGATATTTTAGGCTCATCTTACAGTTTCTCTTTCCAATTCTAGTACAGCATCATAGGGTTTACTGTCTTTCTACCTTTTTCTAGCTGTAACTCTACAGTGTTTAGAAGCATGGCTCTCATTATCCATAATATTTTATTTGCTCAATCTTAGAATATGTGTATACTTGTTTTGCAATTGAAAAACAATATTCCTATGAAAACGTTTCTAACTAGAGTACTATGTTTTATAGTTTTTTTCTTTAACCTTAGTCCAGATAGTCAGTGTACTCTTTTGCATGATGAAGGCTTCTTTGGAAAGTAATATTTAAACCAAGTCCTGAATAGTAAGTATGTAGTTGATCTAGGAAGGGCGTTAGTCCTAGGGTAGTGTTCCAGGTGGTGGAGATGGGGTGCGATCTGAGATGGAGAGAAACTTCCTGAGTTTTAGAAACAGAAAAAAACAAAAAGCCAGTGTAGACTTTGTGAGATCTTTATCTGGTTCCCAAGAGCGATTAACTGTGTACCCTAAAAAAACAAGAAACAAGATCTCTTAGTGGCACCAGAAAAAGTGTGAAGATGACATTCAAGTCACAAGTATTGTTTTACTTGCACAAATCATCCTAATTTCTTTCTCCCATAGGCATTCCTAAATAGAAATTATATATATACATATTTTTAATAATATTGCCAGTCTGTAACTGGGAAGACCAGTGGACCATTTAAAAAAAAAAATCTACTTACAAACCCAATCTTGTATTTGTCTACATTTCCTCCGTACTTACTGGCGTCATCTTACTTCAACCACAACAATAGTTTTAAGTTGTCTTCCCCTTAACTGTTATGCTGTCCTGCTGCTCTCAGAAGTAGATAATCCTCAGAGTAGCAATTAACTTCATGTTGCTTTCCCTGTCTTAAAGTGCCTTTTTAGCAAAAATGCTTTTGAATTTTGGATATTTATTTATTTATGAAACACGTGAAACCAAACATTATTTGAGGCAGCTTGAATAATAGTAACAAATGCTTGAAGAGAAATCTGATTATATTTCTATAGAAGTGCAGGAAAAAGATCAATTCACAGAAATTAACTAACAAGTTATTCAGATAAACATACTAATAAACTGAAATACCTTATGTTTTAAACTACTGGTTTTCTGGCTAAGTATTTGTCATTAAAGTTAGTGCTATCTGGCTCCTGGGCCCCTTATTTTGTGACTACTTGTTCATCAGCTCCGTTTCTCTGAGATTCAGTATCACAACTTCATCATAGGTTGAGTCTAGGGTCCCCATTGCTTTACTGTTCCAGCTAAGCCTGGTTTTCCCATCACTGCCGCATAGCCCCGTTGCTTCCTTCACAATGGCTCATACTAAGAGTAAGACTGAAAAAAATTGAATTCAGGGGATACAGAGTAAACTTTATAAAACATTTTCATAAAATCTGGGGCAAAGTGGTAGAAACCAGGGTTTGACTAAACAGTGAGTAATAACTATTAAATGAAGCAAGTGTGTTCTTAACACTAGGCAGGTTAAAGGGAGGCATAAATATTTTTACCTTTACACTTTAAAATTCTTGACTGAGTGCCCTGTAATGAAAGAAAGATTATCAAGAGAAAGGCATACAACTTTATTTAAGTTTTATGCGACACAGGAGTCTATAAGGAAATGAAGATGGAAAGACACAGTTAAACCTCCGTGTGTTTTCTTTGCCAGACTTGAGGAAGAGTGGAGAGTTGTAGAATGATACTAATCAAAGAGTATGTGCTAGGTGTAGTAAGTTGGGGAAAGCTTACTTAGCAAGGCTTTATCATTCAGATTCTTTTGTGTTCCTTTATCTTTGGAGATAAGGATGCTCCTTTTTGCTCCACGTGTGAGGAGGGCTCCTCTCCTTTGAGGATTTTATGACTTGCTTAGAAGTTCATAGTCCTTCACAGCTTTTATGAACTATCTCAAGGGAATGTCAGAAAGTCCTTCCTGAAGATGCCACTTCACAAATTTCTTAATCTTGAAATAGTCAGCAAGCCAAGGTGTCATATTTTGGGATAACATGTCCTGAGTCCCATTACAGGGAGTATCTCTTAAGAGGAAATAAAATAATCTTTGCATTCAAGATTTAATTGGCAGCTTACAGTTATAGCACTGTTTAGTTAGCTTGTTCTTGCTTTCCTTGCTTTGTTGGTTTCTTACTTAATAGAGTAATTACTAGTATCAATGATGGTCATTTTAGCTTGCTACCTTGATTACACTTTTGAGGGGTAAAATGTAATTAACTGGAAATGCGCTAATGTCTTCCCATTTTCAATGCCAGAAGTTTGACAGGCAGGGACAAAACTGAAGGAAATGTCCAATTGCTGCGTAAGCAGATTGTTGTCTGAGGAACAGAAAGCAAACAAAAAACGTCTCTTAGAATTAACCCTGCAGATGGATACTTGTTTGTACAATAAAGTAGACATGCTCTCGCCACAAGTATGGTGGATTAGAAAGGAGAGAGAGAGCGCAAGCGAGCACATGTTTGTGCTCTTGGAGGGGATGGTGTAGGGGGAGATACCGAGTGTGCATATATGGGATAGAAGGAAGTCTGCCCTTTTCTATAAAGAAGGAGATCTGTACTGAAGGGACTTCCTTGGTTCGAAATCTGTGTGTGCTGCCTTGACTGAGAAGCTGAGTGAAATTTTAAACTGTTTCTGGGCAATCCTGGGGCAACTGGTTTCAGCACCATTTCACCCTTCCAGACTCTTATTGCAAACCTAAGTACTACTACACAAAATCTACCTTTCAGAAGTGTTGATTGCTCCAGGAGTCCTCTTTCTTCCATAAAATTTCCATTGATTATATTGGTCTAAAGAATTTACTTAGAGAAAATAATTCTATAAAACTGTGGAATTCTATAGATTTGGATTTTAATGACTTGTACATTGTGATTAGTTATTCTCAAAAAAATACAAACTCTAAATGGGAACTTAAGATATGTGGAAAACAGATGTTTTGCAAGTGAATTTGCAGTTACAGAGTAAATTTTACTTTTAGAATGTAGTCCTTAGCACATGAGATCCATTTTTATATTTTCTCATCTTTTTAAATTACACACTGTGTTCTAAAGTCATTGTTGTTTTCATGCAAATTGAAAATAGTGAATTAGCCATTCTGTGCACAAAGTCACAAGTTCTTGATTCTTGAAATGACAATTAAAATAAAACTTGAGTCTTAAGTTTCTTTTTGTTTCAAATATACTACAATGAACCTTCAAAGAAAATACTGTTACATTTACATTTCCTTAGCTAGTATTAGATTTACAGTTTACAAATCAGTAGGGAGTCAGTGTGACTAGAGAAAAGAATATTGAATTTAGAGTGAGCCATTTCAATGATTTACTTCCTTGGAAAAGTTATTTAACCTCTCTGGGTGTCAGAGTCCTCTTTTTAAAATGATAATATTACCTTTTGCACAGGATCATTGTAAAAATCAATGCCAGTCCACCTGAAAGGATATTATAAAACTTTTTAATGCTATAGCAAAGTTTTAAAAAGGTCGTTTTTTTCCAGTATATATTCTTTAGGAAAGCAGTAACACTTTCTAAGGTTTTTATCACAGTGGGTGAGAAATAACCAGCAGGCCTATAATTGATTGCTTTCAATTATTGGGAAATACTCAAGAAAGAAAAATAACCTGGTCAGTTCTTGTAAATGCTAATGCTGACCTCTTGGCAGGGACACAAATGGTATGTACTACCAGAAGCGTGCACATCTATGAAATGGTTTAGTAGGCTGTCTGGTTCAGCTAGGATTGCTAATAGCTATAAGAACAAACAAACAAGCAAAAACAAAAACAAAGCCCTGGAATCTGGAGCATGAATACTATTTAAATATTAGAGTAATAATGGGTATATTTCTTTAATTCATGACCAAAATGTGGTTCCCTTATGTGTGAGACAATCTCTCTCCTCCCTCCCTCCCTCCCTCCCTCCCTCCCTTTGCTGAGTAAGCATCAGAGAATGTCTAATTTACGAAGAAGAGAAGTATGAGCTGTGTGATATCCCCTCCATTTTCTGCTTCACCTGTGCCTCTCAATTAGTCGTATCTTTGAATTTAGAATAAATATTACTACTGAATAAGATCTTTGATTTTTGTGAGTCTGATTTGGCCATTTAATTATTTGTGCTATTTCTCACAGATATTAAAAAAATGTTATTTTAACATATTGTCACATATCCAATTTTACTCTAAGCATAAATTATTTTATTGATGGCCTGTAGCTCAGCTTACATAAAATACTTTTCGGTTAGGAAAGATTTTTGTATCTATTAATAATACATTCTAGACATTGTGCTAGCTTAATTGGTAAGTCTCTTGAACTTCAGGTGTTATTTGGGGGTTAAAAATGAGGAAAGCTACCTAGAGAAGATCTCTTTTAAGTGAGTTTGGTAGTCAAGTAAGAATACTGCACTGTTGACCACTGATTCCAACAAGGGCATGCAGCAATGGGAACCATATATATTAAGGACTTGGGTAAGAAACATGGTATTTTTTTGGAATTGTGAGTAGTACAGTAAAATTCACAATTCTCTGTCTCTGTCTTTCTCTGTCTCTCTTTTGTAAGTAAATGTGCAGATGCTTATTGTCTTTGCTTATCTGTATATTCAGGTAATTTTCTCACAGTAATTCCACTAATTATTCTTATGATGCATCTGTTACCGGAAAGTGGAGTGTCCTTGTCAACATGACGTCCAGGTTCTTGGTATCTCGAGCAAAGAATTGAAGGAGACTCACACCAAAGTAAAGTGGTGAAACAAAGAGATGGTTTATTGAGGGGAAAGTACGATCAAGAGAGGTAGGAGCGGGCTCGAGCAGGAAAATGGCTCAGGAGCCCTGATGAACGAGGCTTTGGGGCTTTTATTCTAAGTCTTCAGGGGAGACACCCCTGGGCATGGGGTCTCCTGATTGACAAGTTTGATTGACAAGGGGTCTGCCTTCTGACTGCACATGCCCTTTCCCAGAGTTCAGTCTGTTATGATATTAATGAACTTCTGGGCATATGTGTGATATTACACTGAGGGTATAATGAGGTTCAGGCGTTAGGAGCTGGCCCCAGCTGGTGGGCTTCCTGGGCCCTGCTGAGGATGGTCGTTGTCCCTACCTACTGGGGACCCACAGAGCTCTCACTCTATCTGATCTAAAGGGGGAGGGGTCTTGAGATCTGTCACATTGACTCCTTTGGTCAAGATGGGCTGGAAGCCTTGTTGGGACACTGCTAGGATACTGATAGTTTCTAGATTAGGAGAAAATAATTCAGTTAGTACTTTAAAGGCATTGATCAGAGAAATAGGTTGTAAAGCCCTTGTCACTAGGTTGCTCGGGGTGAGGAGCCAGAGAAAATTGATAAGGAAAGCCATTAAGAAAAGGTGAAACTAAGAACTAAAGAACAAGGAAAAGAGGTCTTTGTGAAGTGGGGGTGGCTGCTCTGTTTGGCCCACATCACATCTGTATAAAAAGCATTAGTCACATAGAAGATATTCATGAATAAAAATGACCTTGATTTTGTGGAGCAAATGAGTATCTATGGAGATTGTGTAGCTAATTTTCTATTCAAAATATTCCCATCTTGTGAAACAGTATGGATTTGGTTCTTTCCTGTTTCGTGTGTTTAGTGTATTTATTTGTTAGCTCTTTACTTTGCTATAACTTTTATTTTGAAGAAGTTATCATTTGATGTGTATTCTAAGTATTTAGGGGGGAAATGACACCACTTGCATCCCAGAGATTGCTATTCAAATCCTGTCCCTGTTCTTAACTAGCTGTGAGACCCGGGGCAGTTCCTTCGGCCTGGGTGGGCTCGATTTCCTCATTTGTATACAAATAGAGGGTTTGAGTCAGTCATCTTCCTCCACCCTGAATCAGTGATTATTAACTCTATTTCTTTGTAGTCCACATTAGTATTCAAGAAAAAAATTGAAACTTCATTTACCAGTTTTTGTACCTAAAATAGTGGAATTTAGAAAGATTTGTGACAGCTTTTTGTATTTTCCTCTCTTGCTGTCTGTATTATCATTTTCTTAGAGTGTTAATAAAAATATAAGCTCATGTTATGATGGCTTATTAGATTTGTTTATGTAGTGATTTCAATTCAAACATTCTTGGAAATAGAAAAGGAATTATCATTACTGAAATCATTGAATTTGCCATACATTTTACCTGTATGTTAAGTAAGCAAGGTTGGTAATTCTATTCTCATCTTGCAAAGGAGTAAAATAATTTCCAAGAGTTGTTAGGTTTATGGTGTATGTATTTTACCATAATAAAAATGTTTTTAAAAAAATGTTGATGTCTTACAATAGTGAAATATTTAAATATACATATGACTTCAACCCATATCTGTATGGAGCTCAAGTCTATATTGTATCATAAATTTCTCTATTAAGAAACAGGCTCATTCATATATCCATTAAACTCCCGACTCTTATCTGATTTTATGAGCCCTTCCATTCTATTCTTCTTCTTCTTTTGCCCTTAAGTTCTATATTTTCCATTATTTATCACGCTTATCATCTTCCAGAAACCTTTTGTCAGAGTTGTAATAGCTAATAGAAAAGGCAAAAGTATTATTGGCCTTATACCACTTACAGCACTGAAATATAGTGGAACACGAAATAGCAGAGGGGTGCACTTGCCATGGAGCTGCCATTTTTGCATTTGAATCCCGGTTCAAGGCTTTGTTAGGTTTTTGATCTGTGCACGTTGGGTGGACTGTGCACCTTAATTTCCATGCTGGTCAAGTGAGGACGATAAAAATAGTATCTGAATTGAAGGGTTGATGTTGGATGAAATAGGCTAAATTTATATGGACAAAGTGTTAAATACAGAAGGTTATATAATAATTCTAGGCATTGTCCTTACACCAGGGGTCCTCAGTCCCCATCCACAAACTGGTCGTGGTCCGTGGCCCATTAGGAACTGTGCTGCACAGCAGGATGTGAGCGGCAGTTGAGCGAGCCAGTGAGCAAGTGAACCAGCAAAGCTTCATCTGTGTTGATAGCCACTCCTCATCGATGGTGTTATCACCTGAGCTCCACCTCTATCAGTGGTAGAATTAGATTAGTTGTATAATTATTTCATTACATATTACTGTAATAATAATAACAGAAATTCAGTGCACTATAAATGTAATGCGCTTTGAATCATCCCAAAACCATCCCCCCACCCCATCACCCCCACTTCTATGGAAAAATTGTCTTCCACGAAACTGGTGTCTGGTCCCAAAAAGGGTGGTGCGTGCTGCCTTACACCATTGAAAGTCCGTGGTGTGGGGGTCTTTAACATACTTTGTTTAATTTAAGCTTCCGGTACTCATATTAATAACAACTCATGCATTTGGTAGATTTATGTGACTTCCAAGTTCTTTTTCCCAATTGTTTTTAACCTCGAATCTCTGTGATACCATATCATTACTCCCACCTCTGATCTCAGCATTTCTGAGCTGAAATTGTAATCGATTTAATACCTCCATTGCTTCATTTTATAACCTGAGTCAGAAATCCTTGATGCCTAGAATGCACCTCCTATCTTAATAACCCCACTGAGAATGCTTTGAAGGAAACACTTGAGCCATTTTCTCTATTTCAGACAGTTTTATCATATTGACTACCTCTGAAACTAGAGAAAGGTATTCTGAAAAACTGAGATCTGCTAGCTTATTTTTGACTGACAGAGAGATAGAAAGTAAGGTCCCAGAATATATAGGTTGCCTGACCCTTGTTCAGAAGGTGGGGGATGGAGGTACAATCTACGTGGTTAATGGAAAATTCATCCACAAGATGGTGCACACTGCTTATTTTTGTTTATAGATGTCTCCATCTTGAACAAAAATATTAGCTACTATATTTTCACAGAATTGTTTGAATAATAACTTCTGTTTTGACAAATTATATATCATGGGTTATAATCTGTTATATTTTGTATTTCAAGCTCTATTATATTTTGGATACTTACTGTATGTGTGTGTGTAGGTATGTGTGTATTTATTTCTATGGTATAAGACTTGACACACACTACATTAGTCTTTGCTAGATAACGTGGACCTAGAAAAATTTGGAGGCTGGTGGGGAAGATAGACACTACAAGAAGAGAGGACTGCTATTTTTTTGTGTGTGAGTGTTTTCCAAAAGTAGAACAATAGAGTATATCAAATATTTTGAAGCACCAATTCTGTGTAAAAGAATATTTATATATTTATATAGCCTTTAACTTTTAATTATACGGTTCTTTGTAAATGCAAGATATGTACCTTTTGCTTCCTTTATAATTCTCTCACAAGCTTTGTGTAATTGTTCTTCACAGTTATCATTCAGATGTGATTGACAACTTAGGTTAAACTGCAACAGCTACAGACGAAAACAGGGAAGAAATACAGGTGTCCTAGGAACCAGTTAAAAAAGAGGATCTAATATAGCAGGAATAGCAGCCATGAAAATGGAGCCTGTTGCTAATGCACACAAGTATAGGATTTGCTCTAGCCTGATCTCAGATGCATCACTTACACTAGATGGAGTGTTACTGGGCACGCTCAATATTATATCTTGGTAGATCAGACATCACCTGGGTCGGGAGGTCTCAGGTCACATGATAATTTGATGGCCCATGGAAAGCTTTCTACCTTTTCTGACACCATATAAGTCAGAAACTACTGTTCCATAGAATAGCTTATATACAGAATGTAAAAGCATTGCTCCCAAATCCTCAAGCCCTGTGTTGTGATTACCACATTGGAGCCCATCAAAGTCTCCATGTAGTATCCGTATTCAATAGATAGACATAAAAAATTATCATTATCTCCAGAGTCCATATGGCTCATGTAGCAGAATAGCTTGCCCAGCAGCCAGACCCCAGTAATGAGACTTCTCTTGCTTTGAGCTATAATCAGAAGTAGCAACCTTTTAGATTACTTGGTAAATGGCCTGAAATTGCATAGTCAAAAAGGTTGTATAGTCCTCCAGAATTTAAAGTAGTTTACTCAGTATCATGCTGTTCTTCCCCTCAGAAGAAATATATCTATAATATAATACACATATAAGTATATATGTGTGTTTATATATTTAGAAACTCTATTGATGTGAAAGGCCATTGCATTTCTTTATATTTATTTTCTACCCTTAAGTAGACTCCCTTGTCTTATCAAGGTATCTAGTTTTATTATTACTTCTGGCTCGTCATCTGCAATCTGCATGACATTATCCATAAAAATGAATGCACATAATACCTGGAGTAGAGAATGGATCCATGGCTAGATTAGATTGGTTAAATTATGACATAATTGATGCAGTTTTGAGGTAAGAGAATGAAGCTGTTATTGGATCTGCTAGCTATATGCAGACTGTTTCTGGTATCCTTACTAACAGGCAAAGAAAATAAAAAAACGCATTCACCAGATCAATACCTGAATATCAGGTGTCAGGATGTGTTGATTTGCTACAGCAAAGAAATTACATCTGGAGCGGCAGGTGAAACTGAAGTCACCATCCGATTAAGTTTACAATAACCCACTCTTTCTCCAAAATCCATTTGTCTTTGGCACAGGAAAATAAGCAAGTGGAATTGGAACGTGATTGGAATCACCAGCCCTACATATTCAAGTACGTGATGGTGAAACTAATCTCGTTCCTCTAGGAAGGTGGCACTGCTTTCACTTTGCTATTTTGCTGGAGACAAATCTAAGGGCTTCCACATGACCTTTTCTGCTATAATAGTCCTTACTCCTCAGGTCAGGTAACCAGGTGGGGTTTCTGATGATTGCTAGTTATATCTGTTCTAGCTGTGCATGTCAGAACTGAGGAAATAACTGCAGCATCCACTATGAGATGGGCCTTAGGCAACTCCATTAGTCACATGACTCACATAATGCCCTGTGCACTTTTTGACTTGAGAAATTAGTGTTAGTTTGTGGTCAGTGACCAATAAAACTATGAAAACTCATTATTTGTCCTTCCCTAAATAACAACCACCCTGATAGAAAATGCTAGATTCTTTGGGGAAAGACTAGAAGGCAGATGTATAGAATACCTTTTGGAAAGGGCAGCTCTTCTCCCTCAAGGGTCCTCATCCTCCCTTTTTTTTTTTCTTTTAAAGGTAATGGCTTTGTAAACTGGTTTAAGCCTGAAAAACTGATCGAGGAGCCAGAAGTCCTGCCTGATCCTTTGAAATACAACTTCTGTTAACCAGGCTTTGTATTTTCAAGTAAAAATTTAATAGGCTGATCTCTATTTCAGTCCCAAGGACACTATGATAAATTAGTCAGAATCAAAGATCTCTTTCAGTTGTTGCTGCATATTACAGTATGCATTACACAACTGGTCTCTGGCAATTAAGTGTAAGCGACTTTCTTTCTACAACTCCAGTATTTATCTTCTTCATTAAATTTTGGGAATTTATTGATGATGACAGTTGTCACTGTGACTTTTGGACTTTAGAAACTAGGCACTGCGGTACTCATTAAGGATGCTGGTGTTTCACCTACCAATGTATCTTTTAAATTAAAACCTTATTTAAGGGATTTTCCTCCTCAAAGAGACAGAATTAGGGGTTGGGTAAGGAGATGTCATATAATATATCTATTTCAGCATTCCAGTTTTAATATGCCTTTCCTCCAGAGCAGGACTGTCCAAAAGATACTTATGCAATGATGGGGATAGTCTACATCTGTGTTATCTAATATGGTAGCCATTAACTACATTTGGTGATTGAACACATTATGTGGCTAGAACAATCATGAAACTGAACTTTAATTTAACTTCATACCACTGTATTATTTATATCTTGCGTGTCTCATGGGAGCTTGTCTTTTGGCCAACTCTAACCTGAGAATATACAGGATAGTGGTTCTGGGAGATGCAGTTTCCATCTTAACCAAGTTGGCATTAATAAAATTCAGCACACTTCCTAATTTGAATATATACTTCTTAGGTTACCAATGATATATCTAAAACAATATCTGTTTCAGAGTTTTAATGAATAATTCATTGTAGTTTATGAAATTTGAGGAGGGATAGTTAGTATATGATGTTAAAACCTACAAACTAGATTTTTCTTTAATAACACTGACATGATACAGCCCTTTGCTCCCTGCTATGAAGTCATCTCTGCATTGAAGAGGGGCATGAATGTAATGGGACCTGCTAATTCAATAATACCCACTAGTCAGCAAATATTTTATAAATTCCTGATTTATAGGAATCATCTCCTCTAAGCATACTTTTATTTCATAAAATCTTCTTTGATGATAACTGATTGGACCAAGTATGTACATATAATTAAAGCCAATGCCATTCTGTCTTCTGTGAGATTGGAATTAGTACTGAGAAGGTATGTCATTCACGAAGTGAATTAAAAATTCAGGAGCAGTGAGACATCACGATGTGCTCTGTGGATCAGAGAAACAAAGTGAATCATTTTGCCTTGGAATAAGAAAAATAGATCTAAAACCAATTTGCTGTAAGATGTGGAGTATAGAGAAAAGAAAATATTGCTTCGTGCTTTTTAGTCACTAACTCTACTTTCTTTTGGAGGTTCTTTTCTTTGCTGTCCTCTAGGGAAAACGGTAATTTTTCTTTCCAAAGAACTCTTCTGCTATGCTTATGCTAACTTGGGCTAGTTTCTATTAAAAATTCCCCAATATGGCTCTCATATTTGAATTCCTCCAAAAAACAGTGTAACACAAGCAATAATCAGCAACTCATTTCTCAACTTATTTCAACTCTCCTGGATAGTCCAGCAATGCCCACTTCTCAGTATTTCTTCTGTGTCACAGCTTCGTGAAGATAGGTCAGAATAGAAATGTACAAAGAAAACCGGATTAAATGTGCCATATAAGTAAGTCAGTATAATATAGTGGTTTAAAGAGTAAACTCTAGAGTTAGATGATTTTGGTCCAAATCCTTGTTTCTCCTTTTATGAGCTGTGAAAACTTGAACAACCTACCTTTGTTCCTCATTTATCCTTATGTAAGACAGATGGTAATCATACCTACATCATAGGGTTATTGTGATAATTACTTGAGGTGATACACGTAACACACAAAAATAAGTTAAACATTTAAAATGTGTTAAATAATTTTATTAGTATCAGCATTAGCCTATATTCCCAATATGAGGGTATGTTTCCCCATTTTGAGATAATAACCTCATGAGCTATCTATATGTGCATGGTGTTCCAGGATCATCATTTTGCAGAGATGAAGACATTTCTGAAGTTGAAGAAAAGCTACTTTTTTACATCCCTTGTGCTGTCTGCCAGTGATCTCACTGCAAAGTACTATCTTAAATCTCCTGGATCATGAGACCCAATTATGCTGACACAAGAGCCTTTGAACACAGGACGATAAAAATGGCAATTTTCCTGTATGTTCATTGGGCAAATCATGTTTCTTAGTTGTTGGTTTTTGTTTTTTTTTTTTTTTTATCACATATTAATATGGTGCTTGAGTCTTTTGTTTTTACCAAGTAAAGAATAGGAAGTGGGAATACAGAAAGAGCAGCAGCAATTCCAAATAGAAAAGAGAGAACATTTTATTTAAAAAATATGTCACAGTTAGTGTTGAAAGAAGACTTTCCTAAAACTAAGACATAACTTTTAGAAAGTTGCATGCAAGGAACATGCAAGCAGGAAAGACAGACCAATAGACTATTCACCCATAATAATATAATTAAGCCACTTACATTGTTTGTAAAATAATATCTGTACTATATCTCAGGTGATAGAATAATTACTTTTTATTTTCTCTAGTCTAGAAATCAGTGATGCTTCTAAAATTAATGATATGCAATATTTTTTCCATTCCTCTGACATAGTTTGTCCACAAGCTAGTATGCAAGTAAGCGGTATGTCTGTATGTACGCATATTTCTAAATTAGATTGAATCACTCAGTGGAAGGCTTGTTTGTTTGCTGTATTTGTATTTCTCCATATGTGTCTATAAACCTTAAACTTTCATTGTAGCTTTGCCAATATGTCTGTCTAACTACTTTTTTCTCTTTAGGTCTGATAAAGTCTGTGAGATGATAGAAAAATAGATGACAAGTCAGGCGAGAAGTATGTATTTTTAAGTTTCCTCTTCCAGGAACTCTGAGAGCAGTGATGTGATGTTCATCTAAATTCACTTTTGCAGGACTCTTCCCTGATACAGATTGTAAAATATTTTCCAGAGCTAGGATGGGCTTTAGACATTGCATTAGAGTTACGAAAATGAGCCTGGAAGGTGGCTCTGAATTGCCACACCTCGCAAAACTGACTAACCCAAGCTCCTAGTTCCCATTCTGTACCCTGTTGCCACTGTCATTCATTTATTGTCTTCTGAATAACTAACCCAATTTGTTCACTTTTGATTGTATATACATAAGGAAAAAATGAAGGAAATTATTAGTTGTGTCACGTCCAGCACGACACCAGTGGTGGGTGAACAAGGAGGGTGACACAAAGTTAAGAAACACAGTAGCCAAGAATATATTACAAGCAGGGCCAAGGGGCCCCAGCCTGATGGGCCAGGCGGCTCGAATGGGCCCAATGCAAGCTTTTATTGGTGGGCAAACAAGTGAAACTGGTTTTTCCAGGGTCTGTGAGGGACGTGCCTTGAAACTACTTTTCTCCCTGAAAGTCCCCATTGTGCTCCAGCACTTACTGTGCCTTCACATACCAGCCCCAGGGGATGGAGTCATTGTTATTACAAAGACATCCATCAAGGAGAAATGGCCGATATCCTCTCCTGGATCTCCATCTGAGCTGTATGTGGGAAGCAAGGCAGCCAGGGGGCAGGAGATTAAAGAGGGTGAGGGGCTGTGCCTCACCTCTGTTGAGCCCAAGCTCTCTCCTGATGGCCCCTATGTGACTGTGCCTGTCTGAGGTTGTTCCTCCCTTGAGAAATCTTACCCGTCATTGGCTAACCAGCCATCCTCCAGGGCCACACAGGGTGATGTGAGGTGTGCGAGTGAGGGAGGGACAGCACCCCCAAGAGAGGGTCAGTTCTGTCTCCTAGATATTCCATGTCCCCGTGGCCTCCACGTTTAGCTCCTGCCTTAGGATGTCAAGGGGAGTGCATGAGGGTACAGGCAGGTTGGCAGTTGGAAGGCAACAAGTTAAATTTGTATTGCTGATAAATTGGCATTTAAACAGGTGAGTTTAGGATTGTGTAATTCTGATTTCTAAATGCTCTCACTCCACACAGTAGATTGTTAAATGGAGCTTCTGTTTTGGTTGAAATACATGCAAAATTCTGTACTTTGACATCCATTTTCTCTTTGTTGGCCATGCTTCTGAAGAAACTCCAGATAAGAGCCTGTCATGCCCTCCATGGTCTAGTTTGATGTAGTCATTCTTGGAAAATGTTCTCAGATCAGCACTTAGGATCATTTACTCTCTCTCGTGATAAATTAGTCATTGGAGAGACTGCCAGCAGTTACCTTACTTGTTATTGCCTCAGCTCAACACTTCTTTCCTTCATTATCACTGTAACGTTCTAGTTTGCCTGAAAATAGTAAGGTAGTTCAGAAACATTTGACAACATTAAAACTTTGTGGAGTAGTACAGTGCTGAATTGGGGCTGAATTAGAATATTAATATTTTTTAATTAAATGATAAGTTAATGAGTGATATCTGTGGCCCTATTCTGGGTAAGGCATATTATAGAGAAAGTTACAATTTTTTTCATAGTTGGTGTTATCTCCTGATTAGAGATGAAGAAATGATATTAATTTACATTCCCTTCAACTTAGCATTAGGTTAAAGTGCACAAACAGTGGGCAGAGAAAGAAAATAACAGTAGCTCCAACACCATATTTTATTTCACTATCATGAAAACAAGTAAATATAAACATATGTTTCTTATGGTGAATTTACCGTCATTCGTCTTCCCTGTAGACCCTGAATGTGCAACTACCACCTTTTAGCTCTAGAGGTCTGCATAAGCTCTAGCCATCACTTCCCCATTTCAGCAAACAGGAATGAGAAAGTCCAAAGAAGGACACACCTCTTCTGTGTTAGTGTGGCAGGGCTGCCATAATAAAGTACCATGGACTGGGTGGCTTAAACAACAGAAATCTATTTCATCAGAGTTGTGTAGCCTAAAACCCAAGATCAAAGAGTTGGCAGAGTTGATTTCATTTTGAGGTCTCTCTCCCTGATTCGTAGAAGGGTGTCTTCTTCCTTTGTTTTCAGATGATTTTTCCTTTCTGTGCATCTATTTCCTAATCTCCTTTTAGGACAACATTCATCTTGGATTAGGGCCCACCCTAAACACCTCATTTTTATCTTAATTACCTCCTTAAAGACCTTATTTTCAAATATGCTTACTTTCTGAGGTACTAGGGATAAGGACTTCAACATATACAGCCAATAACACCTTCCCTTTAAGGAAATTTCTCTGTACTTGCACATGTTAATAATCCTTGCATTCTATTAACTAGAATTTCATCATATGACTATATATATGAGGTCATATGACTAGTTAAACATCCAGATTTCTGTTACTGAGAAACACATTGTACACAGTTGTTATGGGATAAATAGAAATCCCAATCATACTCATTTTGAAAAAAAAAAATAACAGAACACAATAAGAACTAAAGATGTGATTACCAGTCCACAAAGAACTTGCATGCCTTATATGCTTATGAGAATTATTTGGTTGCAAACAAACAAACGACTAATTTATCTTAAAAAAAAATGCAGATGATTTCCTTGAAGGAAATGGAATGAAGGCAACCCAACAATCAAAGGAAAAGCATCAGAGAGACATTGGAGCAAGTTCAGAAATCTAGATAGACACAATTAATGAGAGCATCTTCAGGTGTGATGAGTGGAGTGGAATTGATTCCTCAGTTTTTTTTTTGAATTCATTTTTATTGTTAGACTTTTTGGGGTGACATCTGTTAGCAAGAATTACATAGGTAATTTTCAATTCAAAATAATATCTAGGTTAAAGATCCTCATTGTGTGGACTATAATATCTATTTCTAATGAATGGAGACATTGAGAGAAACAATAAAACTGAAGGCAATAATGGGTTAGGAAGGGGAACGTGGATACTTAGAAGAAAATCAGTGTGCTGAGGATGCTCTTAGAGAGATGAGATGAACTGGGTGATGAACATACAATACAACACATAGATGATGTAGAATTGTACACCTGGAACCTGTGTAATATTCTGCTGATTATTGTCACTCCAATAAATTCAACAATAAAATCTGAAAAAAAAAGAAGATGAAATGGAGACTGGACAAGAAAAACAAAACAAAACAAAAACCCAAAAATACACTACCTTAAGCTAGAGATTCCAAATTGTACATCTCTTAAAAAATATGAAGATAATCTAAATACTAAATTTGAATGTATAAAAAAATTAGAATAAAAAATGAGATGTGACACGAAAGGAAGATGAAACTCTGGGGCTGAGATAAATGAATAAGAATTAACTGCAATACAATGACATGTATTTAGAATTAAACTATCTTATATAAAAATGCATACATATACATTAATTAAATATCCAAAATTAAAACACTGTTAGAAAATAATGTATGTAACAGTGTAGTCTTGAGGTAAAGAGGGGATACCAAAAAGAGATGCCAGCTTCATAAAAGAAAAATAAATGGGTTTGACAGCATAAAAATTGGGAAAGCCTATACAGTTACTAAACTATGTACTCTGATCTCATTAGAATCTTTTGTGACAGCTCTGCTTTTTAAGAAGAGAATAAAAAAACTAACAAAAAACTCAAATGACATCGCAGTCAACCTGTATGTTATTGTATGGGAAATTCTAAAAATCATTTTTCTAATGATCTTCAGTTTAGATCTTTACTTGTGTTTGGTACCCATGCCAAATCAAGTAACCTCTGGCAGTTCTAAAGGGCTGGATTTGGGGAGGATTCCCTATTAGCCTTGAGCATTAGAGACAGTTCCAAGCAAGTCATTCTACCTCCTGGGTGTCATCCTTTTGATAACAGTTTTTCCTCTAGTTTGTAAGCAATAGTGGTAGAGATTAAGCATATTGTACAATGGATGTTATCTTCAGTAAAGTGAATTAATTACAGGTTAATGCTAAATTTGAAACATTTTCTAGGTAACTTTTTTTTAGTGTGTAATTTTTGTCTTTGATCCCAGCACAAATAATTAAAAGCAAGTTTTGTGATGCCCTGAATGATACAGGTGGCATCTAGTACCATGGTTTGTCTGATTTTTATGTTCTGTTTTCCTAAATTTTTAGTTAAAATTCTTAAATTAAAATTCCCACTATCATCATATATAGCTGTGTGTACTCATAGGGATACAAATATGTCTGTGTATACACATGCAGTAATATGTAGTGATATGTGTATAATATCATATAGGTGTATGAGGGCTGTCCAGCCATAAATGCATCTATTTTTTATGTTACATGACTGGATACTTTCTGGACCATCCTCATATTATATTTAACATAATATAATATGCAAATACATAATTACATATTTAATATGAATATGTTTATATATTTTTGCAGGAAAGAAAATCTTATGTATCTTTAAAAATATCTCCCTTTTTCTGAGAGACCATTGTGTGCTACTGCTATCACAGGCCTGCTCCACAATTGATCAGCAGTGGTTTTGTGATGGTCTCCTTTTAAAGCAGGCAAAGAAATAGATGAGATAACACAATTCTATTTATTTACCAGGATTGTATTTTCATTCCCAGAAGAAATATGGTTTCATTTTCCACAAATAGGGTGAATCAAATTTAACTGTCATCTAAATTCTCTCAAGTCAAATATCCTTTTTATCACTCCAAAACCAGTAGAATGATTTCTATTAGCTTGACCACAAAGCCTAAAGCTTAATTTGTTGATCTAAATGACCAGGATTTATATGTAATAATTGAGAGGAAGTCAAGTGATATATGACAATTTTTTTGCTATTAATCAGTAGATATTCTGGAAAACTTTGTCAGAATTAATTGCTGTCTTAGATTAAAAAAAATTTTTTTTTTTGCTTTCTTTGAATATAACTAAAATCCTTATCTTGAATACTAGCACTAACAGTTGAAAATCGTACTATAGAAAGAATAACTTTCCTCCCTGCAATTACATGAAACCTTGGACTGGAGACAGAAAGAATAATTGATTGTTATGTCTGTTCCATGACAGGTTTTGAAAACTATTTTGGTGTTTACTCTTTTATTCCTTGATTTCCTCATCTGAAGATAAAATAAACAACCAGAATCAATCATGGAAAAGACAAACAAACCTCATTTCTTTGAGAGAACTAAGAGATTTAATTATGGTCAAACTTAATAACATTAGAATCTTCTGTTTAGAAGAAGATACTGTGGTCAGACAGTCTTGTTTAGAGAATTTATACAAGCCAGCTGCCATCTGTAGCCAAGTGGACGAAGCTTTAATTGGTCTGCATTATAATTGGGCCATGAAAGAAAATAAAGAAATCCCAACTAAACATTTTAGATGTTAAAAATGTTTGAGTATTTGAGCTGCTACATGCAATTTGTCAAAACTCATATAACAATTCAGCATGTATCCAATACAAATATCCTAGTGTAAGGTTTTACTTCCCACAGTATTAAGACAATGAAGGACTAATGCAGAATGGAAGAATACCACTAAAAGGTGGCAAGGAAAAGGCCAATATTAATGTTTTTTTGTTTTATTTTTGTCATAAACTTCAATTTAGGAGGCAAAAATCATGTAGCGTGTGTGTGAAGACATATTGCACTCAAGTATAGCAAAATTATAAAGATTAATAGGTAAACTTGTAATCTCTTTTCTTCCTTTTTCTTTTTAATTGCACCATTGCCAATAGTTATACTTTTTTTAAAAAGAATTATTCTAACTTATAGAAATAATTTCTGTTCAATTTCTTCCTTCTGGC
The DNA here is from genome assembly GCA_004026885.1 of Lyroderma lyra. Taxonomy (NCBI): domain Eukaryota; kingdom Metazoa; phylum Chordata; class Mammalia; order Chiroptera; family Megadermatidae; genus Lyroderma; species Lyroderma lyra. Next base: position 214,244 of record PVJL010000919.1, read on the forward strand.
TGTTTTTGCTGGAAGTCATCTTTTCATGTCTCCTCTTGGTTCATAAATTGATGACATAGAGGTGATGAGAAAGCATGCTCAGCTCTACCCCGGAGGAGTAATGTACCTCCGAGGGGTCTGCAGACACAAGGGCAGCAGCCCTTGATAACACTTCTGCTTGTTAACTTTCTCTGTACAGTCATTTTCCTCTGGACACTTTGCCTGTTAAGAACTGAAGGGGGAAAAAATCAGGTACTATATCTATATGCGAACCCCAGTCTGGAAAATATGGTTGGAAAAAAAAAGCAAATTTTTCTCAGGTATCTTGTATCTGAATTTGATCTTCTGTGTTTTATGCAGAATTGATGGCCATTTGCATCGATTTTTTTTCTCTACTAATTATACACTAAAATAACAGCTCAAAATAATTGAATGATTATAATTAGCTAAAGGTTAACCTATCTAAGAATGTTCAATGCTTATTGTTTTAATAATACTCCTGGCATTCTTCTCTAGGGTAATAAGGATGTCTTACTTTTGGGCCACTAATAGAAATCTGGCTTCTCTAGGAAATTATTATTTAGTTGAGATTTAAAGACAGTGGTGAAACATTTCAGGATAAACATGTCCTTTTTTCACAGCTGGGACTTTAATTTATGGACATATCTCTACCACAAATCCAAATAATATGTTTAATTACATCTTGTGTCCTAAAAGGAACCCATCTGACCTCAGATTGCTCTCTGTTGCTTACCATATTTCTTACATATGAGTGGGATAATTTATTTGAAGTACACAGGATTTTGCTTAGTATTTAGTATATTTCAATTCCATATGAGCCACTTTATTATCAGATGCCATGTACCCAAAATAAAAATATTTAGACTTGACTAGCTCTTTAATTCTGTGATGAAAAGAATGTATGGCATGTTTATGATTTTAATAGTAATTGATGAAGTATGAATATACATCTGTGTCTTTTACTTTCTAATTTCTTGCCAGGAACAGTCAGTCACCTAATGCAACTTTGATGTCAGACTCTCATTTTTTTGAGTTATGTCAAAATTTCTGTAGTAGTTCTTGCATTTAGCATAAAGGATTATTAACATTTTATGAAAAATTCATGGCTAATGTATGCTTTTATTTCTTTAATTTTTTTTATTTGTTTTGGATTTGGCTTTGTTTGTACTTAAATCTCAATCAAATGTCATTAGAGGAATGTGATTTTTCTTTTAACAAGGAAGGCATCTCCTCTGCAGTGTCTTAACAAAAGTTATTTAAGATGCACATATTATTGACTTGCTAAAGGATATTCTTCATAAAAGAACTGGCGATCCTGAAAGGGAGCCAGTTCAGGTGCATGGTCTACCTTGTGTGGATGACACTTTAGGTCCATAATCAGCCCACAAGTTGCTCCAAGTTCTTCGTATCTGACATGGAAATACAAGAAGTTTATTTACTTATGTCTGAGCTCCCTCATCACAAGGGGGTTTTTCTTAAAATTTCCTGATGTATAAAATATAAACAGAATACAGAAACATAAGCTTCCTATTTAGTTATCCAGTATTTAGTTAACAACAAGTAACTGCTTGTTGTTAAAGAATGGGCATTGCTAGAGGATAATGTAATAATAACACTAGCATTTTCTTTTCCTTAGTTTTGTGCTGTAACTAAGCAGAAATTTGGTGAAAATACATTTAATATCTTAGAACATTTTTACTTGAGCATTGGGGATGCTTTATATAGATTTCCAAGTCTTCATCACCTCCAGTTCACCCTTGAGAATGAGCACTACTCTTGAAGTGCTACAGAAGTTTTATTTCTAAACTTTAAAGGGCTGTGGAACAGACAGTGGGTTACAATGAGTTTATTAGAATGATGTCTTTGGAATTGACTAGCTGTCCTCCATACTTCAAATTTGCTTTGAAATTTAATCAAAGAAGAACCCATTTTTGTTGTTGCCTTGTAGTAGTATCTTCACATAGACTCTAGTACAGCTGTGCACACAGAAATACTTAGGAAGTATTTTATTTGACTGTATTTAACTGTATTCTCTGAAGTAATTCTTGTTAGTTTTCCTTGGATGAGAACCGTATTAACATGTAAATCTCATTGATTTTATAGCTACCCCATGTGCCACTATGGCTTGGAGAAATGATGTTCTTCTTCTTAGACTGCAAATCAAAATGGGAAGCCTCAAGTTTTGTAATGAGAAGGCCTAGATTTGAATCTTTGTTCTATAATATACCAATGGAAGATTGATCTTTCAAGTCACTTTCCTGCGCTTCATTCCCCTCATCATTAAAATAGAGATAATAGTACTCATCTAAGAGGGTTACTATAAGGATTTAATAATGTAGTACTGTAAGAACACTTAGGAAGTACTTATGAAGCACATTTAAATCTCACAAGAACCCTATGCCATGCGTATTGCTCTTATCTCCAATGTATATAGTAAGGAAATTGAGAGAATATTTAAATTGCCCAAGGTCACATGCTGGTTACTGGTAGAACTGGGCTTTGAATACAGGCAGCCTGGTTATGGATACTTCCTATGCTAGGAAAAATACCTTGCATAGAGTTAACAACCATTAAATGTTTGATGTTTTATTTTGTATTGACTCCACTCACATACCATGCAAGAGATTAATTTTAGAATGCATATAAAATATGTTTTCCATTTTATTTTAATAATCCATGATCCCTTTTTGCCAGTTGGATGCTGAAACTGTTCAGCTTTCTGGCTATGGTGTAAATCATTGCTTTAGTATCTGTCATCATATCCTTACCTCATCTTTAACAGAAGAACCCCCGACTCCCACTGGTGACTTTGGACTTTTCCCCCCTCAAGTTAGAATGCTTTAACACTTTTAATTTAGATCTTTTTTATTTCAAGGAAATAAAAATGTGTTCTATGATAACACATTCTCCCAGTTTTATTCACATCTTTCTGACTGTTTATTTTCAGTCCCATTTGCTGATTCCGCCTATTCTGCACCAGCCCTCTAAATGTTAAAATTCTCCCTCCTGGATTGAACCTGTACTTCTCTGCATATTCATTCCTACTATACAAAGAAAGCTGAGATTTATCCTGATAAAAACACATGGAAATTAGGGTTGGAGCTACAAATACTGAAAGACATAGTGTAGATTTAAGAATTCACTATGAATTCTGTCTCCTTTATGGGTCACATGCCTTCCCATTCATGGGTCATTCATTCTCAATGTTGTCAACACACTCACCTGCCTGTGGTGACTATAACCCTCTACCCATTCCATTTTGTGGTGTCCTCACTTTTGAATTGCTCCCACTGCAAGGGGAATCTGTTTTTTCACTTACCAAGTTCAATATTCTAAGACAGTAAATACTTTTTAATGGCATATGATACTCTCTTTCCATCTCTAACCTCGTTTTCAGCCATACACTAACATGTTCACTGCACCCTGTCACATTGCCTTAGTTTATGTTAATTAAATGCCCCCAATTTATCCCACCTTCGGGCCCTTGGATTTGCTGTTTCTTCTGCCTGGAATAACCTTCTCTAATTTTGCATGGCTTCACTTACTTATCCAAAACCACTTCTTGCCCACTTGATCTGGTAAACCTCCAAAGTTGTTTCATATTCCTCTATTTTATTTATAACAATTATAATTATTTAAATATATCTTATTCATCTATTTGATTTTCTTTTTAATATATATTTATTCTTACTGCCACCTGAATTCAAAATTCATGGAGATTGATCTTTAATGATTATAACTCTGGTACTTTCTACAAAGTCATTTTATTTTTTTCATGTGAATTTAGAGCCATTTCAATAAGATAGTAAACAGGACGCATCTTCAAATTGCACAGACAGCCATTTCAGTAAGACTAAAGGTATTATTTGATTTGAGAATCCTTCCATTTTAAATAAACTATTGTGATCTGGACAGATATGAAGATATCCTGCCCAAATCTTCCTTCAGGGGAGATCAGTTATCAGCCCCTTTGAGGTTGGCCTCAGCTGCAGACAGTCTCCTTATTCAAGGTCATGCCCTTCCCAGGGCAGCCCACATTTATTAATCAGGGTGTGGTATTGAGGATGTTTATCCATTTTGTGAATTCATCTTCTCCATCCCCAGATATTTATCCCTAATAAACATCTTACATTCCTTTCCCTACCCCAACGAAAGAAAGCTGGTAACAGGGATTATTATAAGAGAACATAATAAGGTAAATTTTGGAAGTTGACTCACCTCTAGCTTGGTAGTGAGGCCCATTACTGGTGTTACGAGGCTGAAGGTTGAAATTCAGTTGTTAAAATGCGGTGTGGTGAATTGGGATCATATTGCAGTGGAAGGAAATGTACTAGTAGATGTGATATAGTAGGCACTAGGGAGTTATGGAAATCCTAACAGCAGTACATTAACTGGATTGAATGACCATTGCCAGCACCACTGATGCTCTATAAAAGGTATAGAAAAGCTGAGGGCAAGAAATAGGTCATTGAAAACCAGGTGTGAAAAAGCATTTTTTTTTTTGTTTTGTTTTTCTTTTGGTTGCATATAAAGAAATGTAATCTCCTGTATAATAACAGTAGAGAAAGCCAAGGGTAAAAACCAGGAGTTGATATTCTGAGAAAATTAATAGCAAATGAAGTGAAATGTCTAATAAAATCAGCTTCGATATGACAAGCTAAGGGCCCTTTTGGGGAAAGCCTTGGATCTTCAATGTGGAATAGAGGACTGGGCAATGTCCCTGAAAATTTTGACCCTGAACCTTTCTAATCTGAAGTGTCTCGTATCTCTCTAGTGAAAGCCAGTACTTTCTCTTTGTTAGATAATAGTAAAGCTTGTCTCTCACAAAGCAGTAGGTATAAAATACTTTACTTTCTTTCTTGGTCATCATCTAGGTCAATAATTAAGCTGACCAGGTGTACCCTTTGAAATGGGACAGAAAACAACGGTACTGTCCCATTTCACATGGCATGTATGGTCAGCCTAGTCTCACTGGGCTAAATTCAGGGTGTCAGTAGGCTGAGCATATGTACTGTGTGAAATCGGACGGGACTGTTGTTTCCTGTCCCTTTTAAAGTAGTAGGTCTGGTCAGCCTACCAATAATTAGTGTTGAATAGCATTATGTCCTAACTTGAAGTGGGTTGGTTCTGATACAAAAGTTAAGAGATTACTTCTCAAAAAGCCAGGGTAGTACATGTGACTGGGTTACGAGAATGCTTGATCAAGAAGAAGATAATTGATTTGGGTACACTCATTCAAGGTACAAGATTTAACACCCTAGCAAGAACCCTAGATGATGTGAATCCATTACTTAGATCACTCCTAGTGTGGAGAACATGATGACTATGCTGGATTATTTATAAAATTCCAGAATCTCCATAGTAGTTGGTGTAATGAGAAATTAAAAAGCTAAGGGGCATGGCTGTATTGGAATAAATATGTATTTCCTGAAAAACCTGACAGATATTTATATTCCATGACAAGGCCCAGTGGAGACGTTGTATACCAAAGCCATAAAGAATGTGCTGATGGGAATGGCAGCAGCCACACTCAAAGCTGGCAGTCTTATTTCAAACATTATATGGGCACTGTACTCCAATATGTGCACAAAACCTGAAGAAAACAGTGAAGCATTGTGTTTCCATCTTTCCCATCAACTCCTTAGGGTCATTCTCTTCAGGAGGGAGTCACTTCACTTTGTATCATACACTTCTCAGGGCAACTTGCATACAGCGAGAGGTATAAAGTTCCAGCCATCTTAGCTCATCTCAGCACAACACTGACAAGCAATATTCATTCCAGAGATCCTTTCATGATTGGCTAAGTCTGCAACACAGTTCAACTGATTCTGTTTGATTGAGCTTCCATACTCTCCGTGGAATAAGCCCCTAATAACCATCTTATACCCAATCTCCATCTTATTATTAGCTTCTGAAAGGCACAATTTGTAACACATTACTATTTATTTTAAATAAATGATGTCTAGTCTTGTGGTAAAAGCATTAGAAATATAAATGCTTCTCTATATCAGAGGTTCTTAAACTTGGGACCATGGTTGGATATTAAGGTGTTGGGAAATCCTAATATATTTCATGCAAATGGTGTATCTACAGGTTTATGTGGTAGTATGTGTGTATACTATATAATTATGTTTTCCTCCAGGGAGAGAATGCACGTACATTCACGATAGAATCCTTAATTTTCATACCAAAGTGATACTCAACTAAAAAGTGTGACTACCATGTATACTGAAAGCCTGGTTATTTTTTTCATGATCTCAGATAACTAATTACTTCAGAACTGACAAAATAATAATTAAAACACTTAAACAATTGTTCTGCCATCTGTTCAAATCACTTAATGGAGTTGAGAATGAAATGGTCCTGAGCTGAGCGAAATGTAAGAATGAAAGATGAGTAGGCTTCCTTGAGGAACGTCCAATATATAGATGTTTATTTACTACATGGATATTATTTATATTATTTTTAACCATGAAAATACTCAGGATTTTATTTAATGAATGAAGAAAATGTTGTATTTTGTAGTATGGCCATAAAACATATTAGAAGCATTTTCTGGCTTACCAAATTGAAACTAAGTTTGCTTTCAGATATTTGGCAATACCAGAGGCTAATTTCTTTGTAATTTTATTAACAAGTTACAGAAAAATATGCAAATTTAATTCATTATGTTGTTGGGGCTATTCCAAAATATCCTAGGGTCTGGCAGTCACCTTAATGCCCTATGGCCCCTGGACTCAGTAATTAATCAGCTTTCATTGCTCCAGCTGTGACTAACTTTGAAGCAGGATCCCAAGATCACATGCATGTAGATGCATTAATTGTTTTGTTTTACTGCTTGAAAGATTTAAATGAGCTTATTCAGAATCTTAATTTAAAAATAACTAAAACTAGTATGTAAATATACATGTGTGTATCATTTAATATAAGGATTGGAATTTATATAAGGATTAGAGTATCTCTGTACAGCCCACTGTTTTTGTAAAGGAGGTAACAATTACTCTATATTAACATGAATTGAGCTTTCAATCAATATGCAAAGGATGTTAATGTATTAAGAATTTATTTCAATGATACAGCATTGTGATGACATGCATTAAAAGGCAAAGCAAAAACACTAGTGGTTGGAAAGAGATATCTTTCATTATTCTATCTTCTATTCTTTTATTCCTCTGAAATATGATTAGTCCTTTGTATAATAAAGGAGTGTGTTTCACTGAGATTTGAATGCAGAAAGGTATGTTTAATATGAAGAAATTTCTAGATAGCTTGTCAAGAGCACTGACATAAGAAAATACTTAAATATAACCCAAATATAATTGACATTGATTGAGGGAAGTCCAGGTTTCCAAAAATAGGGAAACTCCTCTAGGAGAGAGGTCCTGCCAGGGTTTTATCCTCTGCCTTTATCATAAAGAGTCAAATGAAAGCAATTCTGAAAAGTTAACAGAAATAAAATAAGTCATCAGTAGGAAGTTATTTAGCTAAGAAAAGTGAATTTGAAGGGCTGATACGAAACTCCCACAATACAGCCTCAGCTGCCTCACATGATATGCCATAGGGCTGTCATGGAGACTCTGGCTACAGCAGGAAAATGGGATGCCTCTTCCTAAGGCAAGTAAAAGCCAAGTATGATGGCTGTCCAGAAAAAATCCAGTCATAGATGCCTCTTTTTCATATGATATGTCTGGATACTTTGTGGATACAACCCTTGTCTATCTGTATGTGCTGGGGTGGTCTCATTTAATCTTTGTAGCATTTTCAGTTGGAGGTATCAGGAAGGAAACAGTGATAGAAAATGATTAATCCATTTAAGCATCATCTAAAGATGAGGAACCTGAGCTTCCTGGAGCAGACAGGCTGATCCAGTGTGGTATTTTTACATTTCAATCATGCAAGTCATGGCAAAGCCAAGACAATAATAGTCTAGCTCCCAGACTCTCAGTCTTGATCTCTCTTCATTATCAACTACCAACACTACTTAAACTTTCCATTTTAAAAACCTGTTTTAGCTGTGAAATGTTTACTTCTATCCTAGACTGTGAAATTTTAGATGCTTTCACAGGTTTTGTTTAATTAGGACATCCTAATGGGATAACAGTTATTGTCTCCGTTTGTTTGTTAAGAAACAAACAAAAGTAAGATCTATCAAGACCAGGCAGGTAGTAGTAATAATTGCAGAGGTATGGGAATGATATCTAGGTATATGGCTTAGAGTTCTATTCTCAATTATGAAAATCTGCCACTCTGCTTTTATTTAGACTTACAAATTTAGGAATACCCATTTAGAATTTTTATATTTTCCTGTTATATGAGGTAGTCAACATTTAAAATGTTATAAAATGTTATCTTATTTTTAGTAATGATTTCTATATGAAGGTCTACTTTACCTTATATTCATATAGTATGTTATTTTGATACTTTGTCTTGATTGATATAGTATTAATGTAAACATTTATATAGTATGTAATTTTTTCTCATTTCTCTTTCAACCTTTCTCTGTCCTTGTATTTTAGCTGGTTGTATTTTTTTTTGTTTTTTTGTTTTTTTGCTTGGTTCCCTGAGTGGGAATCGAACCCAGGCCATGGGAGCGCCGAAGTCTAGCTACTATACTACCAGGGAACCCCCCACCTGTGTTTCTTTTTAACACAGTGGTTTTTCTTTGAACCCAGGCCACAGCGTTGACAGTGCCAGCGCCGAAGCCTTAGCCACTACACCACCAGGGGAACTCCCAAAACAGTGTTTTGTTTTTTTTTAACAATCTTTATTTTTAATTGGAGGACTTAGATGATTTAACTAAATTTAATAACTCATATATTTGGGTTTAAATTTACCATCTTACCATTTGTTTTCTATTTGTCCTATTTTTTCTCTTGCATCATTTTTTATTAACTACTTTAAAAAAATTAAATTTCTCTGTATGTATTTGGATGTTATACACTCATTTACTAATTAGCATGGTAGTCCCCTAAAGATTCTGATATATATTTTTATCTTATGAAAGTCAAATGTTAAGTGATACTTATCCACTCTTCCTGAATAAGGAAAATACCTTTAATTATCCAATTCTTAAAATATATGCTATTTTGTGTAATTTATACCAATATTATTTAAACCCTCTTAGATACTATTACTAATATTGTATATAGTCAATAGTTATTTAGGTTTCCCTACATATTGAGCCTCTCATTGTAGTTATTTCCTTTTCTGTATATCTGAGCTTCCATCTGAAATTATATTGCTTTATTGGTGGAATATAATATAGATTCACAGATTTGCTGATTGCAAATGCTCTGTATTTTTTATTTTCTAAATATGTGATTTGTTCTTGGAGGATGTTTGCATTAGGTATGAAATTCTAGGTTTGTAGATATTTATTTTCAGCATTATGAAAATATTGCATTATCTATCAGACTCCATTGATTATGTTGTAAAGTCATCTACAACTGTACTTGTTGTGCCTTTGAAAGAATTCTCTATTTATTTTCTGATTGCTTTTAAGAATTTTTTTTTTTTGTCATTCATTGTGTTTACTGACATATTAACATAATGTGTTTTAATAGATTATGTGTTGGTTTTATTTGTGTTTATAATTTGCAATGGGTATCTTTATTCCATGGATTCCCATCTTATATCACATTTGGAAAGTTTTCAGCAAATGTGTCTTGCAGTATTTCCTATGCCCATAATCACTTTTCTGTCTTACTCTAAACATTATGTTAGATCCACTCACCGAATATAACGCATTTGTCTTTCTGGTCTTTTAATTTGTTCTAAGCACTACTCATGTAATAAAGATTCAGGATCCAATTGGTGGGGGAACATCTACTAGAACTTTTAAAATAAATAAAGAGTTCACAAATACTGCACTTTATAATTTTAGTCTCTATAATAACTGCTTTAATTAGCAATTTGGCATGTAATATTTTAAGTATAATTTACATATGTGATTCTGTGTAATTCTCAATATACACAAGGGATTTCTGTCTGTATAAATGTGCTTAGGGAATACTGAATTATTTCTTCGCCGAGAAATTACTTCTAGGTGTTTTTTTTTTAATACTTGTATAAATATACTCTTAATAAAATCATGATTTTATGCAGTATATTTTTCACTACTTTTGAGGAACTGACTATATCACAGTAAATTTGCTTTTTATAAGTGGGGGTTTATGCAAATTTAAATATGATTTAGGGTCATATGGAATCTCATTCTTGGAAATACTCAAGCTGATTAAAAATTATTATTTGGTGGTATATATTTCACACATCTCTCTCTATCTAGGTCTTACTCTTTATCTATCTATCCACCTGTCTTATATAAAAATCTGTGCAGTAGGGTTCTGCATCTGATTTTTGCAGGGTTATAAAGAGAATAGTCTCCGTGTTTACCTGGGTGTAATTCTTTCAACTGATGCCAAGGTTTTGGGCATACTCACAATCTTTGTTGTATACCATTTGTGCAGATAATTTCTCTTTTTATTTAAATAAAACTTCTAACAACCAAAACAATTACATGCATTGTAAAATATTTTAATACATAATATACACCTATATTATATATATATTTTTAAGTGATTCCAACATTCAAATTAACACATCCATCACACATTTTTTTTTTTTTTGGATTTGTGAGAGCATGGCATATTTCAAGGATACATCAAAATATAATTAACTTTAGTCACCATTTATACATTAGATCCTCAACACTTACTCATAACTGAAAGTTTGTACCCTTTTACCAACCTCCCTGTTTTTCCACTCCCACACCCTACACACTCATCCCGTTCAACCACCATTCTATTATCTATTTGTGTTTTTAGATTCTGAATACAAGATCAGACAGTTAATTTTGCAAACTCATTTTAGAAAAAGTGCTACATATCATTGCTGAATATCACTACGGTCACCTTCGAAGTACCCCCCTTGGAAGCTGTGCACCGACTCCAGCGCCTAGTCCACTCTTCAAAGCAATTTTGGAGCTCTTTTTCTGGACTGGCCATCAGAGCTGTCATCGTCCCCCAAATTTAACTATTAAGTTTGCGAACTTGCCACTGTGTGCTTATGTTGGCAGCACTGTGCAAACAACTCAGTAAGGTGCTGTAAGGTCAATGTAAGTGCACGATGGCAAGTTTTCATACTTGATTGTCAGATTTTGAAGATGACAACAGCTCTGATGGCCATTCCAGAAAGAGATTTCCAAACTTGCTTTGAAGGATGAACTAGGAGATGTTGTTGGTGCATAGCTTCCCAAGGGGAATATTCTGAAGGTGACCTTAGTGAGTATTTTTCTAGGATGAGTTCGTGGAATTAATCATCAGATCGTGTGTAAATGATGCAGTGTGGTATTTCTTTTCCTCTGGCAGGCTTATTTCTTACCAGTCTTATTTCAGAAATGTTATTACTATTTAGTACCTTATCAAAAGTTCTGAAAGCAATAATGTTAATTTCTCCAACGTATATTTAACTTGTTTTGGTATAAGTCTTTTGTAGTTTATTTTTTATAATCATCTAGTAGATTCCTAAATCAAAACCTGCTGAGATTTTAATTGAGATTGTTTTGAATTATAATATATTAATTTGTAGTTTTAATCAGTTTTTTTCAACCAGTATTTTCTAAAATGTTTCTTTTTATCTTCTTTCTTCCTCTCCTGTTTTGGAGATGCTCTTTCATGTTTATTAGACTGCTTAAAAATATCTGATAGCTTAGATCAATTTTGTTTATACTTATAAAAACTCTTATGTCTCTTATTAAACTGATATATTTATTGCTATTTTTAGGTATATTAAAAAATCTCATTCTTTAATGTCTCAAGTTTTCTAATTACATTCCATGTTTATTTTTAAAAACTAGAACATTCTACTTTTTGTCTCCAGAAATTTAATGAGTATTTTTAAAAACACCTTCTTGGTCTCTCTTTATCACTCTCATGTTTTCTTCTACCTTCTTGAACATAGTGATGATGATTATACTAACTTTTAATATTATTTGCTATTAATTCTGTCATCTGTTATATCTGTGGTTCTGTTGACTTATAGTTTCTTCATTATGAGCTAATATACTTTTGTGATTTCTTTTTGGCATGTCTTACCAGTTTTGATCGCATATCCAACAAGTTATTCTGACTGTATGTCAAATGACAAATTTTACCATTTTAAGTACTATATAGCTTTTTATACTTTTAAATATTCTTGAGCTTTTTTCCCTGGGATATAGTTAAATTACATGTAAATATTAAAATTAACCAATACAACAATATAAGTACCATCTCTATTACCAAAGGGGTGATAAGAAGGGAAGACATTTATTGGATAGGAAACTTTATTACAATAAACCATTAAGTAAATGTCAGGACATACAAACATAGCTAGAGGAAGGTTTAGAAAATCTAGCAGAGTTGGCAAATGAAAACTTGTCAATAGCTAAAATGTCTGGAATGCTTAAAAGAGAAATGTATAATAATTGATTTTATATTTTTTATTATCTGTTGTGCTATATTATGACTTAATTACAAAGCAAACCCCTCTTATAGAACTATCTAAAACATATTCTTTGATGTAATGACATTTGGAGCAATTAAGGAAAATATGCATTTCGGTTGGTGTCAAAGACAATAGCAAACTCACACATGTCTAGATAGAATAATTCCCAAAATAAAAATGGAGAGGAAATTAAACATAGATTTGACCATTTTTGTGAGGTCTGAATTTCCTATGTGATGTGGGAGCAATTTTCAAGAACTTTATGTACGGTAGAGGAAATGATTATGTCCAATAGCTTGAGAACTTGGGGGCATGAAAAACTGGAGACATTAATATTACAATTTTAAAGAATATCTATGAAAACATTTTGCACAAACTATAATGGACTGTACCATGAATTTTTATAATTTGGAATTATAAGAAATGGTTTCTGTTTTTGTTTCTGATACCACCTTACTATGTGATTACGAGAAATTACTTAATCTCTAAATCTTTAACAGTAATATGTCTAACTTTCCATCCTACACTAAAATTTTAGAACCATAAACACCAAAACATTGTTACTAGTTATATCACAAGAAAGCACAGGAAAATAAATTATTATTAACTCTTATCATTGAATTCCAATTTTGTTTCCAGGCCTGGTCTGTTTAGATGGAGCCAGTTACAGGAAAGTAGTGTTATGTATTAAGACATTTTTAAAGGGATTCAAATTAAATAACCATTGTGATCATTTATTGAGCAACTACTAAGTAGAGTTACATAATAAATTCTTGCTCAATTGATTTTTAATATAATATCATAGAGTAGTCTTTGTTAATACATTTGGCATATGAGAAAGTAATTGGCCAAGTAGAAGCTTATGATCAAAGAGAATAGCAGTTTACTGTATATGTCATAGAAGAAGCTAAAAGTATAAGCATAAGCTTCATAATTTCACCCATGAATTGCAGGGAAAACAAACAAAACAAAAAGAAAACTAAAAGACTAATATTGCCCCAAGAGTCATTTTGTACTCTCTCATCTCTAATAAGCCAAGAGGAACTTTTGTTCCCAGGGGCTCTCTCTACACATATATGCCAGCATTTTTATTCCCTAGGAACCATGTGAAATGAAGCAACAGAAACTCTTAAGAGAATTGCCTGCATGTTTTGCTAAATTCTTAAATGTAGTGGTACTTAGATTTTCCAATGTCCTGGGAATATTTCCAACTGTTTCTCCATATTTCTGCTTGCTTCAGTCAATACTCCATTAGGCACAATAGTTTTGTAGAACTCAGCCATGAAATTTTATGACTAGGTTTTCCATCCTCTTGCATCATTAAAAGACAAAGGGTCTTCGCACAATTTACTAGAAAACTTCAGAAAAAAGTTCTTTCGATTATAGTGAATTAAACCAATACTGCTATGGATTGTCTGATATTAGCTTTAAAGGAAAACAATCCTCAACTGTCACTGTAGATGACTAGGGATCTATTATGGGTTTGGTTGAACTTGTTCAAAGAGAGGCTCTTGGAAGACTTACATAAATTTTGATAGTCAGTTTGCCCAAATGTCATCTAGGAAGCCAGGTGAAATATTACTAAAAGCAGCTAAGTGAAAGCTTTATGAAAATTGTTCTTGGTTTTATGAAAAATAATTAATTGGATTTTATGTAATTTAGAAAATTATGAAGATAGCTAGTGTTTTGATTTCTAAATAATATCCCCAATATACTAAAAGTTACAAATTATATAAGAAATAGTGATATCATATGCAACATTTCTTCATTGAAAATTTAAATTGAATGTTCCAAATAAAGGGTTTGAGGAAATTTATACAAAGAAATATGCAGTGGGACTATAAAATGAAAATAAATAAAATGCAGAGAGACAATAAGGGCATTGTTATCTCTGAAAAGTAGGCCAGTATGGTTACAGCATTTAAGCATTAACTTTATTTCTGAACCTTTTTCAAGTCTAGATTAAATAAAGGGTATACACTCACACATAATAATTCTATTATATAGTCCATGTATGTTATGCATACATATAGTTTTGTATATATAAAACTTTCTCATTGTAATTATAATTGAAATTTATTTGTTGTGTAATATGTTAATATTTGCTGAACACTGTCAGGTCATCACTACCTCATTTTAATCTCACAGCAAATCTGTGTACTTTATATACTCATTTTCCCAATTTTATAGGAAAAGAAATACAGCTTTAAAGAAGTAAAAGCAACATTCAAAGTCACACAGCTAGTATATGTCGGAAACAGGTTACAAATTCAAATGTGTCTGGTTCTACAATCTGAGCGTTATTTTGTCAGGAGTTATCAGTCCTAGAGCTCTGATGGTTCATTATATGATTAGTTGAATTTATATTAGATCATTGAATTTCATGATGGGCTATGTTTACAACAATTTTATGGCTGTTATTGTATTTTTGGGCAGGAGGGTTTGAGACATCTAATGGTATAACTTTCACATATTTAAGTGTTGCCTTTATTATTTCATTTTGCAATAACAAATACAAAACAAGTTTTTGCATATGAACATGAAATAAATTCCATAGATCACAGTGGGACTCAGTTTCCAAATATCTAGAAAGAAGATCATAATAACTAATTGCATTTTTAGGGATGTTTAAAGGAGACAGGGTGCAAACATTCTAGTATAGTTATTCACATTCTTTTGTATTCAATAAATACTATTTTTTTTTTTGCATTTTCTCCCACTATTAATGTGAGTAAAAAATTACTATATGAACATAGACTGGAATTACTTAACTTCAACTGACTTATTTCTATGACCTTATTAATAGCATTAATTTTGTCTATCATTAATTTATAATAAACAGATATGTGCTAGGTAGTGTTAGATCAACTTACACTGGAAACTACATTTTCTCGGACCACTTGCCATGTATATTTCTAAATTATTCCTGGCAAAAAAAGAAGAAAGGGAAAAAAAAGAAAACTAGTGTTAGATAGGGAAGGCAGAAGGAAAATAGCAATCATTATTGGAAGCTTAGCACAGTCAGATATAGTAACAATCTCAGGTATTTGCATTGGGTTCTAGCTTCTCCTCTTCTCCACACTGTCTAAAGCACCTTTTGAAACAGCAGTGAATTTTTTTTTTCTTTCAAAAAATATTTTTTTCTGAAAAAGGAAGCTAATAATTTGAGGGACCAGTGGTAGCATTTGCGACATTTATTGAATACCCACTATTCTCAACATTTGTCTGTTTAATGCTGTTTTAATTACAGATATCAGTTTGAACTAGTTAAATAAAAGGAGCAATCTACTGGACAGAGACTGAGCTATCTTTCAGAGCCCAAGTAGAGTTGGATTTCCTTAGTACTAACATCTCAAATTGGAAAGCAGCCGGGGAACAGACATGGATGTCTCTTCTCCTCTGCCTTTCATTTCTCAGCGAGATACTCCTTTTATGCCTTCCTTGGTTACAGATAGACTTTTCCTGTTTCTCTATATTTAAAACACTTGGTTTACATCTCAGTTCTAGTCAAAGGATATTTCTGAATCTCTTATTCAGATTTCTTAAAGACTTGGCCCTCTGTGCAAGAGCCATCTAGTGGAGATGGGGACAGACTAATGGTGGCCAGTTTACTTCTCCAAGGTGGAAACCAAGAGAAGGGACATCATCATGCACTGTGCAGACATTCCCAGGATGTCTTCCATAGCATTGTGTGGGATGGTTATCTATTAGTGTAAGTAATATTGTAAATGACCTTGCAGATTAAGCCAGTTAGGAAGCTAAAAAAATAAATAGTAAAAAGAAAATAGTTACTCAGTGGATATCTTGTTTCCATGATTTAATCCAGTTTGCTGTAACTTTTAAGCCCAATCAAACCTTTAGAACCACTACAATACAAATGTAGAGACATAGAGAATATTAGGAGGGAAGGAATATTTTCTCAAATATGAGCTAATATGAACACTCACTCACATATTGAATTTGCTCTTTGAGGGAGGGAGGGACAATGGGAGAGAGAGAGAGAAAGAGAGAAAGGTGAGAGAAATAGAAGAGAAGAGAGACAGAAAGAAGAAAAAAACAGTTTGCAGATATGAACCTTCCAGAAGTTTAGCCATTTATCAGATTGCTACACTTAGTAGGAATCATTCAGTCCTTATCATAAGACCTAGATTCGTGCTTTTAAATTATTTCTTTGTAATGATGAACATTTTAAGAAAACTGTTAATACATTTATTACCAGGGTAGAAAATTTTAAACTTTATTTGAATTTTTATGAGTTTATTTGACCAAACTGACAACATATGATGGGGAGCAAGATCTTAAATGATCCCCCAAGTTTTAAACTTTAACTCCAAGGAATAAGGGAAAAGAAATGATGCTGTGCTCTAGAAGGGATTTGGTTTACTCTTTGCTTATTTATGTATTAGGTTTGATGGATAAATGGCATCATGATAGAACTGGTCTGTGGGACTGAGAGTTCTGTAGGATACATGCATGTTCTTTTAAAGTGCTGCTTTCCTGTGCATTAGAGAAGCACATTTGCTAGTGTATTCATAAAATGTAACCCTGAATGACTCAACAAAGAATGGAAAGTATTTGATATTTAAAAGGTTGGCTTTAGGGGGAAAGGCGAGTCATCATGTCTGTGTGACTTCAATAATAACATAAATTACTCTTCTCCATATTTCATCCCTTATCTCCCTACTTTGATTCATATTTAACATGAAATATCAGGCAAAGTTTCAGATGAGACAGGAAGTAGGTGTGGGGGGATGAAAATGCTTAATCTTTATTTTAAAGATGCCATGCATGTGTTTGGCAAGGAATTTATAATAGTGATGTTTGAAATGTATTTATATGTCCTAGAGTATATAGTAAATTTAAGTAATTATGGTTATCTAGAAAGATAAAGTAATGCAGTTTTATGATTTAAAGTTTTAACAATCATTCATCTAGCCTTGACTTTAGACTATCCAGTTCCGCCTATTTCTAGTTGCAAAGAAGGGTAGGTTTGTGAAATAAATCAGCCAATTTACAGGGTAGATGCTCTTTTGAAACAATAAGGTCAGTACATGAATTTACTGAAATAGAGTAAAACTTTCTCCAGTAACAAGATGTGATTTTTTTCTATGTACTTGATGCATTCCTCCCATTATACTTGATGTGAGGTCAGGGAGGCTTTAGGAAATAATAAATCCTTGAGGTATAAGAGCTACTTTATTTTAGACAAAAACAAGCACAGCTAGAGTGAAGGACCCTTGTAATTTTTTTTTTGGTGTAATTTTTTTTAAAGTTGACCCTTGTCCCCCAAATTCCAGCAGTTCCATTAGCACTCAACTCCCATCCAAGGAGTCCAAGATACTAATAGACAAATACTACCTTAATAGCAATATGTGGACAAAGAGGAAGACTTAAGACATTTGCAGATAGAGACTGAGACCTGGTTATTATTCAGGAAGTGTTAGGGAATCCTGCAATACAAAGGATGGGTGTAAGGTTCTAGCAAGGGAAAAAAATTAGGGTGACCAGTTCATCTTGGTTTGTCCAGAACTGAAGCTTTCCCTGGGACTTGGGACTTTCAGTGCTAAAGCAAGAAAATTCTTGGACAAATTGAGGTCATTGGTTACCCCAGAAGAGAGAGTTGGAGAAGGAGTTAAACATGTAAAAGTTTTATTTAAGAGACCTAAAGTCTTAAATGATTTTGACTTGGGACTTTGCCAAGCCCACTTTGCGTTCTTAGGCAATAAGGCCCAATGTTTTAGGTTTAGGTGCTAAAAATTGACGTGAGGAGCAGAGTTTCCTCTTCAACTCTCTCCCCAGAATTTGCACACATTGTGTAGAGCTTTGATATATTAAACCAAAACTTTTCATAACGATTTAAAAAATCTTTTTAGAGATATCCCTACTATGTATTTGCTTTGGGAAGATGTGAGCATGTACATGTGATGATTATATGATTATAATTATATTTTATCATTTATGCAGGATCACAAAAGCCTCTTTTCTTCATAGTTCTCATTAACCTTTATATAAATATCCATTTTATGGATATGTAAGTGTCAGTGGTATTAATACACTAATTCATTATGAATTTGCAATTCAGTTATATCAGATCTTATTTTTCTTTAGTGATAGACAAATCATTAATAAGCATCTTTTTGTAACATAACATTTTGTGTTTGTTGAGTTATAACTTCAAATTAACTTTGTGGGGTCAGATTATAAGGTCTTTACACATGTATGAGGGCTGTCTGGAAAAAATCCAGCCGTAAGTGCCTCTCTTTTTCATATTACATGGCTGGATACTTTCCGGCCTGCCTTCATATATCTTTATAAGTATTGTGAATTTTTACCTTGTTACTTTTAAGAAGCTTATACCAATTTAAATGCTAAGGATAGTATTAATAGAAGTGTGGTTCAATTTTACTGATACTGTTAGTAATGTGTATTTTAATTAATTCTTCTAATTTGCTAGTGTAAAATAATAATATAGAATTATTTTAATAAGCATTACTTTAATCATTCCCAAGGGTGAATATTTTTCTATGTGTATGTTTACTCTTTTTGTTTCTCTTTGTATTAATTGTCTCTTTGCATTTATTTAAATTTTAAAATTACACTTCTATTTATGGAAGTTAACATTTAGACATTTTCTTCTTGTGGGAGTTATTTATAAGTTGCTTGAAAGGCTGAAAGGGAAAAAAGCTTCATTTGGCATTTCCATTTGCAATGCTGTTACATCCATTAAGATGAATGGCACATCTTGTCACAGTGAGTGATATTTGATAGATGACTGGGACAGTTGGAGAACAAAACTCCTTAGATCATGTTTACAGCTTCAGTGATGTTGGATGCTCTTTTCCTAAAGCTGCCTTATTGAGTGAATTTGAAATGGCTAATGGGCAAAATGAAATTAAAGAGAAAAAGTATGATAAATGAGCATTTGGAAGGCAATGGCAAGGGTATAAACAGGTAACCTTTCCCTTGAAACCATGTTTTTAAAGACAGACTATAATTCTTCTGAACTACATAATATAAATAACATAGAAGTTAGCTTTAAAGTGTAATTGATTACACTGTTTACAGGAAAATATAAATCAGGAGACAAGTGAAACAAGGTGGGACAGATAAAAAGAATCAGAATATGGAATTATGGCATGAGAATGATGAAGAGAGATCTGAGTTGTTAAGGAAATTCTAAGCCATTCATTCTTATTTTAAAATTGTTTTTCTAGATAGTGTTGGTTAAAATGATTAGCACTCTGTGGGAATTGAAAATTAGCATGTCTGGACAAGGAGTTCCCATAAGTAGACTATCATCTGCAGTATAATTTTTCTTTGGCCGTAATTAAACACCCTCTTTCTCTTGCTTGTAATGGAAGGCAATGGATAAATGCTGAAGAAGGTTTCTGAAGCACTGGGAAGATCCCCTCAGTTATGTCTCCCACTTTGGCTGATAAAATAGCCCCTTTAAAGACTGATTCCTGCATTGAGATTAATTCATGTTACTTAGGACCTTAAAACAGTCTCTACTGGTGCTGTTTTTGTCATCTGTCTAACATGGAAAAGGGTGTTTCTCTGTCACGGGACCTGTAAAATAGCACCTTTAATACATATTTGTTTTGATAGGAAGAACAGTTCTGAATATAAATTATGGTGTATCCTGTATTTTTTTGCTTGTGATGATTTTCGAGGCAGAATGGAGACTGATGTCATAAGAACTCAGTTGTCCTTCCAGATGATCTAGACTTTCGTTGTACCAGCTTCATATTCCTAATGTACCCCCATCCCAGGGGGTGTGGATCCTGACAAATACCTAATAGTTCTGGTTCTCATTTTTTTCCCATATATAAAATTTAGATAAAATGCTATGTGACATCATTGGGAAGATTAAAAAGAATTCTCTTTTAGAAATCTTCAGATTTAAAAACAAAAACGCTTGGCCACTGAGAGGAAAGTAATCATTAAAATGTAGTATTTTCCTTCTTTTTACTTATAATTTAGCTGATCTCCATTTAGTGTCAATATATATCATTTGCTCTCAATATTTTTTTGTTCTTTCTGAATAGCAGAAATCTTCAATAGACTTTGACTATGCATATACTCCTACATTTGGAAAGTTCATTAATGATTCTAACAAAGTTTGAAAAATCTTAACAAGGGCCAGTTTGCTAAAGAGCAAACTTGACTAAATATAATGCAGAGATTGACAGATAACTACTTATGCTTATGTGCGTGTACCCTCATAAAAAAATACTCAGAAAATGAATTCATCATACATACATATAGTATCATGATCTGATGCCCTCTTTGTCACACCGATTCATGAAAACTGTCCCATTCGTTTTTTTTAAGTATTCCTTAAAAACACTTTTTAATGGCTGTAGAATATTGCATTTTTAAATGTATCAAATCTTTAATAATTCCTTTATTGAAAGACATTTTAATTATGCTTGATTTCAGAATTAGAATTTGGAGGAAAATAGCCACAATAATATTAATAAGTATCATTTCTATTGTTTCTTTAGATTTATAGAGGGAGCATTGCTATCTCTATGGATAGAAATTTATTAAAATTATAAGGATAGATATTGCCAAATTACCTTATAGTGAGCTATATTTTAAATGGAGCAGCCACAGAAATAAAGATAAATAGAAGTTAAACAGTATTTTGAAACTTTCTAGTTTAAATCCCTCAGTGAATTTCCATTACCCTCAGAATAAAATGCACAGTTTTAAACATAATCCAGGGTATCGTGCAATCTGAATTCTGCTTACCTCTCTGAGTTTATCTCAGACTGCAACTCCACCTTTTTCTCTTCTCCAGCCCCCTGGACTACATTTGGTTTCCCAACAAATTAAGGCATTTTTTGCCTCAAGGCCACTATACTTGCCTTTGCTTGGATATTTCACTCTTATCTTGATCTTTTCCTTCAGATCTCAGTTTAAGCATTATTTCTATAAATGTTCCTAAACCACCTTCTCTAGAGGTAACTTTACTTAATTGCTCTTTATTGCATCAGAAGGTTTATTTGTTGTGTAGCTCTTATCCCTGTGGAAGATAGGCTCCATTAGAATGGGTACAGGATTTAGGTTTGGTGTGGAGCACATTGTAGGTGGTCACTCCTTTTCAAATAGGCTAAGGATAGTTACAAGTGAGCTGTCATGTGTGCTGCAACTATTTCCTCTATCGTTTACTTTTATTATTATTTATTTTATGCTAATATTTTAAATATATATATATATATTCAGATATCACAGTTATTTACTTGCCACCCTTTTTAATTTGATCTTTGTGTTTGCAAAATCCTGGGCCACCTGAAATGAGTTACTGATGGTATTTTTCTTCTAACTCCTTATGATTTCATTTTTTTACATAAAACTATTTTATCTTTCTAAATTTATTTTGGTATATGGTATGAGGTTATAGCTAATTTATTTTCTATAGGTAACAATATTTGAAATATTCTTATTACCATTGTTGAATGACTCATACATTTTCTGTTGGTTTGAAATGTGTGTGGTAGACAGAGTAATGTTTGTCCCCAAAATGCCCTTATCCTCAAAACCTACAACTACTGCCCTGCCTTATAACAGGTACTTTACACATATGATTATGTTAAGGATACTGACCGGAGATGATTTTGAATTGTCTGGGTGGACCCAATATGATTGTAAGGGTCCTTACAAGACGGAGACAGGAAGGTCAGTATCAGAGAAGAAGGCGTGATAATGGAAGGAGAGGTCAGAGAAAGATTTGAGGATAGAGGATAGAGTCATGAGCAGAGATATGCAGGTGACCTCTAAATTTGGAAGTGGTGAGAAAACATATTCTCTCTTGGAGCAAGCGATGAAGCCCCCTGACACCTCAATTTTAGCTCCATAAGGCTCATTAAAAACTTTGGACTTCAAGAATTTTTTTTCATAATAAACTCATATTATTTTAAGTAACTACATTTATGGTATTTTGTCATAGCATCAATAGAAAACTAATACAAAACACATGTAAAATTGTATGCTCTAATATATAGTATAAGTGTAATGTTTGTCTACTAAATTATGTATGTATGTATGTATGTGTTCTAGCTATCAGTCGCCTGTCTATCTGTCATGAAAATAATTATCGTCTCTTCTCTCCCTGGGAGTAATATGTTTGAGGCCTTTTGCAGACTTTTAATTTTTTTGTCATTTCTTAGGTAAATAATACTTCTTTAGTTATTGTAAATGTAAAATATTGACCTATATGGAAAAGCATTTGTACACATACACACACACACACACATACATATATGAATAAGGATTTTGCTAACAAAATTTCAGCTGTATTTGGGATGGCCATGTGCTCAGTCAAAAGTATATATACACTTTCTCTTCATTCTTGCCAATACATGTAGTCCATAGTATAGACTATGGAATGGGGAGAATTTCTAGGATAGCTACGAGTATGGTTTTCCAGAAAAACGGGGATGGACTCAACAGGCATTACTCTTGACCTTCATTCCTTTATCTATAGTAGAACACAGGACATTTTTCTTGGGGAGCATCAGTCAGTATGGGTATGAAGTAGAGACACAGTAATATGACAGAGCCTTGTTTGTTTAAGATCTTATAATTTGAGTACTGATTGTTTAGCTACAGCCAGCCCTAACTGATGTAGTTGAGGACAGCTCCCCTACTCCTCCATCATCCTCTTAACTTCCAGGACTTTTTTATTATTATTATTTTTAATGACTTTTCTGGATAAATTTATAAAACAAGTCATTTTTATTTTCAAGATTAGTTCACTGCCATTTGGATGGGAATTGTAGTAAACCAAATGATAAATGAATTTGAGGAGAATCAGCAAGTTTACAGTGTTTGGTTTCATCATCTAGGATAACAATTCACATACTTATTCATTTACTCATATATTTTGTTTTCTATCTCTCAGGAAAATTATTTTTTCTTCTTACAAGAGTCCTTAGATTATTGAGTTAGCAGTTCTCTAATCATTTTTATTTTGATTGAACCAGTGGGATAAAAGGGATTAGTATGATGATCTTTTAATAATGTGTGCAAAGAAAACCAAAATGAATAAACTGCAAGTTACTCATATTAGTAAGGCAAATTATGTTCATCAGAAATTAAACAAACATCAAATATATAAAAAATATATATATTTCTGTGTACAAATAGTAACCAAATAATAATATGAAAGATGGTTACATTCCCTGTGCATACAATTGTTAAAAACTTAAAATGCTTAGGAAAAAAAAAAGGCAAAGTGGATTACCTACAAAAACTATAGCCAGTTGTCTTCCTGGGTTAAGTTCAAATATTGTATTTGTCTTTCCTATCTGACGTATTTCACTTAGTAGAATGCCCTCAGGGTTTATTTGTCCCAAATGGCAGGATTTCCTTTTTTTTTTTAAGTCTGAATAGTGTGTGTGTGTGTGTGTGTGTGTGTGTGTGTGTGTGTTTATATACATTTAGAGCCCGAATTGTGTATTTCCTGGTAAAGGGAACTTTCTCTGGTATGAAGGAACTCAAAAACATATTTGGAGAGCTTACTCCTCTTTCAGAATTCCTGCTGACATATCTTTGCTAGAAATTGCCAGTCTGTAACTTCTAATACATCCCTGCTCTGAGACCAACTGTAGACTAGGACAGTGAATCTATTTAAAAGTGTCAGACAGCAGAAGTAACACATCTGTTGATAAACCTGTTATCTAACTCTTTTACTGTAATGTTGTTTACCCAATTTGTGAACAACGAAACTGATCACTTCTGTTGTGCTGGGGATTATAATTTTAAAACGTTGGGATGCTACTATACAGTTAAATTTTCTTTAATGCTAAATATAAAATCTGAATGTGTTGTAGCACTTCAAACTAATAATTAAGCTGCTAAAAGCCTTGTACAGTAGTAAGAAAGTAAATACCTTGGGATGAATATTTTATTGAACTTTTATACAAGAATGGTGTGGTCCTGATTTTATTTTATTTTGTTTATTTTTATTTTTAATTTTTAAAAGTTGTGTTGCATTTATTGTGTTGACATTGGTTAGTAAAATTATATTGGTTAAAGTGTACAATTCTATAATACATCAAGTCTATATTGCATTGTGTGTTCAAAACCCCAAGCCAGTTCTCCTTCCATCACCATATGTTTGTATCTGCCTTTACTCTCTTCAACCACCCTCAACTTACCCTCTTGTAACTAGAAAATTGTTGTCTGTGTCTATGAGTTTTTCTTGTTTTGTTTGTGTTGTTTGCTGGTTTCAATTTTATAATCACACATATGAGTGAAATCACACAGTTCTCGGCTTTTTTTTGACTGACTGACTTTGCCTAGCATGATAATCTCAAGATCTATCCATGTTGTTGCAAATGGCAGTATCTCATCTTTTCTTATGGCCCAGATGATATTCCATTGTACAGTAGACTCCCTCTTGTTCATTGGAACTCAAGCAACTGGCATTCTCAAGCAACCAGCAAAAACCATCAAAGAAATATTACATTTATCTGGCTGCTACCAATCACTAAGGGTGGTGGTTAACTGAGAGTCTGCTGCATAAATGAACCACGCTTTTTAATCCAATCATCTATCAAAGGACACTTTTGTTGTTTTCATGTCTTGGCCACCATGATTAATGCTGCCATTAAAATTGGGGAACACATACCTTTACAAATAAATGTATTCAGACTTTTGGTATTGATTCCCAGAAGAGGAACTTCTGGGTCATATGGTAATTCTATTCTTAATTTTTTGAGGAACCTGCTTACTGTTTCCCATAGTGACTGTACCAGTTTACATTTCTACCAGCAGTGTATGAGGTTTCCTTTTTCTCCACAATCTCTCTAACACTTACTATTGCTAGTCTTGTTGATAATAGCCATTCTATTATCTCATTGTGATTTTGATTTGTTTTTCTCTAGTAGTGATTGATGTTAAGCATTTTTTCAGATATCTATTGGTTGTTTGTATGTATTCTTTTTTTGTGTTTTTTTGCTTTTTGGTATGTGGGTAGCTCCCTGGCTGGGAATCGAACCCAGGCCGCAGCGCGGACAGCACCAGCGCCGAAGCCTTAAGCCACTACACCACCAGGGAACTCCCAGTATGTATTCTTAAAAAACATGTTTGTTCAGATTCTTGGCCCATTATTTAATTGAATTGTTTT
Organism: Lyroderma lyra; assembly: GCA_004026885.1. Classification (NCBI taxonomy): domain Eukaryota; kingdom Metazoa; phylum Chordata; class Mammalia; order Chiroptera; family Megadermatidae; genus Lyroderma; species Lyroderma lyra. The sequence continues at coordinate 239,865 of PVJL010000919.1, forward strand.
TTATTGTTGCTGTTGTTGAGTTGTATGAGTTATTTATGTATTTTGGATATGAACTCTTTATCGGAAGTGTTGTTTACAGATATTTTCTCCCATTTTGTTGGTTGCCTCTTTGTTTTATTAATGGCTTCTTATATTGTGCAGAAGCCTTTTAATTTGACATAATCTCATTCATTTACTTTTGCTTTTATTTCCCTGTCTTTGAGGTCAAATTCATAAATTCCTCTCTAAACCCAAAGTTTATAAGTTTAATATCTATGCTTTGTTTTATGCAGTTTATTGTTTCAGGTTTTATATTTAGAATTTTGAATCATTTTGAGTTGGTATATGATTACACCAGTCTAGTTTTATTCTTTTGTATTTGGCTCTCCAATTTTCCCACCACCATTTATTGAAGAGGCTTTCTTTTGTCCATTATATGTTTTTGACTCCTATATAAAAAATTACCTACACATATATAGGTGGGTTTATTTCTGGTTTCTCAGTTCTGTTCCAGTGGCCAGTATGTCTGTTTTTCTGCCAATACCATACTGCTTTGATTATTGTTGCTTTGTAGTATATAAATTGAAGTTAGGTAATGTGATACCCCTAGGCTTAGTCCTTTTTTTCTGAGAAATGCTTTGGCTATTCTGGATCTTTTGTAATTTCGTACATATCTGATGATTTTTTGTTCTATTTCTTTAAAAAATACCATTGGGATTTTGATGTGGATTGCTTTAAATCTGTATGTTGCTTTGGGTAATATGGCCATTTTAACTATGTTTTTTCTTCAGGCCATAAACATGGACTATCTTTCCATTTCTTTGTATCTTCTTCAGTTGCTTTTAATAATGTCTTACAGTTTTCAGTATGTAGGTTCTTCACATTCTTTAAGTTTATTCCTAGGTATTTTATTCTTTTAGTTGCAATTGCAAAAGGAATGGTTTATTGTTTTGTTTTGTTTTTTTTTCTGAAATTTTACTGTTAGTATAGAGGAACATAATGGATTATTTTAATTTTTTAAGTTTCAAAAGTGTTCAGGATGTGATCATGCAGTTTTTAAAATGTGGTGTGTCGTTCTCAGCCCATCAATAACCAATGTTGTGCCTAGATCAGCCCTTCTGGTTCTTGTTATGACTGCAAGACCTCAGCAGTAACGATCAGGAAAAAGTACTTGGCAAACGTGGGGCCACATAGGAAGTCATAGGAAGAGACAGAGAGGGCATGAGCCTGGGATTCTCTTTTATTTGGGTCTTTTATATTCTGCTTTTTATATAGGAAGACTAGAATTTTGTGGGACCATGTTTTATTGGTAAATTTTAAAAAACACAATAGCAGGAGTTTAATATGCAGGAAGAGATAAAAACAAGGGGTCCTAATGGTCACTTGTAAAAATTAACCAAGATCTCTTAAAACAAAGTCTCCTGCAGAGGTGTGGTGGTGCCTGGCCTGGGTCTTTATCTAGTTGAATGGCAGGCTGTGTTTATTGAGGTAGCCATCTTTCAAGCAGAGGCCTCTTTGAAGTGGATGACTCTGCAATCAAAGCTTAAGTCAGGTATTTTGATTACAATAAAAAAGAAAACCCAACTTCCAGGGCATATACTGAATCATACCAAACAGAAGTGATTTCATGAAAGTGTGATCTCAAACAGCATTATAAGGAGCCACACTGCAAAGACTTAGGTTTCCCAAATAATGCATTACTTTAGCAGTGAAGCACGGCATATTCATTTTGTTGGTAATCATTTTTTGAAACCCAAGATGTTCATATAACTTGCTTCCTATACTAACTGCCTTTTATCCTTCTCTGTATCAAGAAACAGGCTGTTTTCATCAGTGTGTAAATGTTACTGATCTCAAGGGGTTCATTTTGCCTGTGCACATCAAAGCCAAAGGAGATGTGATCAGAGTTTTCAGCAAAGAAAGTAGTTTATTTAAGGATATGGAACCAAGCTGGGAGATACAGGAGAACTAGTGTTCTTAAGACCTGGCTCCCTGATGGCTGTAGGTTACAGATTATGTAGGGAAAAATCACAAGAAACCATGGGTTAGGGGTTTGGGGTTCTGTTGGGAGCTGATTGGTCGGTGGTGAGGTAAGGGTACTGAATGATTTCTTAAGATCTTGAGGACAGTTCTGTAGTTTTTGCTGGAGTTCATCAGTAAGATTCATAGGAAAGTAGCCAGGTAGTCATTCCACCTTAGGGCTCAGGAGCTAAAACATAACAGAAGTCAAGATGTGATCTATAGCTTGCCAGATGTCTGGATCTTGTGACCTTTGGTTAGATCCAGGCTACTGTCTTCTGCTTCCTCAGGGATTGCTGTGTTACTGATTAATGAGGCAGAGGGGGAGGAGGCTAGGTCTCTGAGGGAGGCAGGGAGGGAGAGAGGACAGGGAGTAGAAGGAGGGGGAGAGGGAGAGGAAGAGAATTTCTAGAGATAAGATATAAAACTAAATTTAATCAAAATTATAAGAACCCTCAGTTTCATAAACACTGGGTAACCAAGTTACTTTAAACTCAGAGTATATTATTTAGACACTCTTTCGTTGACTTTTTTCTTATTTTCTTATTGCAAACCCTGAAATAATATCACACAATTTAAAACTCAAGTAAAAATGTCATGTGATACTTCGTATTTAGAGCAGGCCCTAATACTTTAGAGTACTTTTCTAAACATTTATATATGCATTATCTTATTTTATTTCTATTTCTAACAAAAATTTATGCGAAAGCAAAAGTCTATCTTCTGACTCCATTTTTAAACATAAAAATTAATAGTTTTAGAAGAATGTGAAGCTCAGAGCACTACATAATGAAGTTCTCTAGGGAAAGGCCCTCTGCAACTCACAACTACTGATTTGGACGCTGATCACAAACCAATATACTGTACAAGCCAACATCCACACTTGGGTTATCCCTCAAAAAATGTTTTGGAGAGGAATATTAATATCCCTCTTCTACAAATTAAAAAAAAAATAGAGGCTAAGGAAAAGTTTGTGAAAGAATGGAAGTAATAAAGAATAGATGTGAGAAAATACTCCTGTAATTTCTTTCCCCCACTAATAACAATGGAGGAGATTGCCCAGATAGGTCTATCAGAGGGATAACCAAAATCTATCCACTCTTCAGTCAAGTCTGTTTATTAGTTAGGGATGATTACTTCCATGTATATCTCAGGGGGAAAAATGTGGGCTGGATTTTGGAAATTAAAAACATGAGCCTTATTTGGGGAAAAATAATTCAGTATTGTAGAAAACCAAGCATGAATTTCTTTTCAAAGGAAAATAAGAGATGGGACAGTCTCTACCATAAGCAGCTAGCATAAAGTGCAGGATGATTAAGAGTGAGTAACCTAAGAGTGAGAACAAATGACAACTTGTGTTGTGGTAAGTTGTAAGCATATCATTCTCACTCACAATTACAGAAATTGAATGTAGAATATATTTTAGGATACACGCACACGCACACACACATTAGTTACATTATTTCCCTCTGAAGTATACAAATTTATTCGCAGGATTGACAATATCTTTCACAGGCCTAGATAGCTCAGCTTCTAGCTCAAAAAAAGAAAATCTGGAAAACACTGGCACTTCCCTCCTCCAGCCGACAAGTCTTACTTTGCCGAGCTGTTCTTAAACTTGGGTATTATCAGTTGTGTTTTAAGACGATGACCCTGTCTGCTTGGCTTTTATGTTCCAACATCTCATTCTGTCTGTGAAGTTAAAACATCTGTGCCCTTTGTTTTCTGTCAACAATGAAAAAATCATTTGGGTTCAACACAATGCTCAGTGACTCATTAGGTTTTCCATTCAGAGTTGAAGAGATGGATACACTTTGTGCTCACAGCAGTGCTACATGCTTCTGACCTTAATTGAATAAGTCTTTAGTGGTAGATAAGGGTTATTATGATTCAAAGCCCATCCCTTGAGCTGCAACCCTCCACAACAACTATGGCAGGCAGTTTTCCAAATAATAACATACCTCCCTTGTGAAAACTCACAAAGCCCTTTCGAAGTATTTCATCTACATAATAAATTCTAAATTAGATTGTGTTCTAGTTATTTTATATCCTGCTTCCATACAATTTAAGTATGCTTAGAAAGAATAGCAAAGAAGATACACAAAACAAAATTGAGGTAAGTGTATGCGAATGGCAAAATTCTGAAGGTGCATGTTTTGTAAGGTCCTTTGATAGAGATGAAGGAAGTGAGCAAAGGAACAACAAAAACAACAACAACAACAACAAAAAACTCAGGCAATGGCTATGTACCTGTACTCTGTAGAACAGGGGACAGACATGTTTCAAAGAGAGGTTAAGTTATTTCATTTGTTCATTCATTCATCCGTCCAATAAATACTGTCAAGTTATAGGTCATGTACCTACTAAACACTGAGTATGAGTAGATAAATTTGACTACTATAATCCCTAACCTCATGGAATTTAGTCTAGTTGAAAAACATAGCCATTAAATTAATAATTCTACTCATAAAAGCATAATGCAATTATAACTGAGTGATTCAGGCCAAAGTATTTTCAGCATGCTACGTTTCACTCTGAAATCAAGTCATCACGGATGAAGCTGGCATAACAGTGTATGCTGGGGATATTAATTGGGAGACTTGCCGTGTATCCTTGTAGTGCAGCTGTCCCAACAGAAGAAAACTTAGTACGTATTTCTACCCTGAACATTCACATTTCCTCATATCTCTTTTGAACAACAGAAAGGAAGAGATGAGTGAGATCTCCCAAAAAGTGAACAAAGAAAACATCATCATACTTTAAAACTAGAGCTAAATTTTATACTTAGTTCATTATCTTCACTATGACTAACATAGTTTTAGTCGTTTTGAGATATTCTCAAAAATTTAGCATTAATGACTTCTTCCTCAGAGTTATATTAATGTAATAAACTGTAAGGTCCAATATTTAAGTGTATTCAATCTAACTCCAATTATTCTGGGAGTCAGAGATTTATCATAAAATTAAAATTTTATACATGAAAACAGATCAGGAATAGATAAATTGGTAAAATATTGAAAAATAAATATTATAATTTAAAGGTAATAGTCTATCAGCAACAATTATAACAAAAAAGGAAATTTCTAGGTCACACGGGAATCCCACGTGTAAGGTAGCATCCATTTTAAAATGTGTAACTTAGGAAGCTGAGCCCTATCGATTTGGAGAGCCTTATTTGGAAATCCTTGTGTGTAAGTGGTCAGATGTCCAGTGTTCACCAGTGAAACATTTTTAATAATACTCCGATCTGTCTACACCAGTCTGTAACTCCTAGAGTGGAAAACCTGAACCAAAATGGAACTGTTCTTTTTCTCATTGCCAAACAGTTGTAGAGAGGTGACATACATTGCATTTAAAAGTGACTGTAGCTACAGGGCTGTTTAGCTAATGGTTTCCTCTTAGGAAATTATGTTACAAAGAAGTTCATTGTGTTATATTTTATGTTTTAATACAATAGTAAACTGTAACAGCAATGAAAGTAATAGTGTGTATCAAAGAGAAGAAAGGATTTCCTAAATATTAGGAATTACTTATTTTTTGCCTAGTTTATGTGTTAAATTGAGAAAAAAATTCTTCCCTGCTGCAAGTTTCATGTTTGTCCACTACTATAACCTCCCCTCTTCTTCCAGATGTATAATGACTTTTCCTGAGTGCTTACTATATGCCACATCATTTCTAAGTGCTTTTCACACATTGTTTCATTAAATATTTAACAATAGTCCTAGCGAGTATACAAGTATAGTACTGCCTCTATTTTATAAATGAGATGATGGAATCACAGAAAGGTAAATTTGAACGAAGTTGGACAACTAGTAAGCTGCCAACACAAAGTTATACACTTGGCACTTTCTGCCTCCAGGGTCTGTTCTCTTAACTCTTCTTCTATCCTACCTTTGCCATGGTTCTGTTCCTTCCTGAGTTATTCCCCTGTAACTGCTCCTAAGTAAAACCTAGTCACTTACCAAGTTTCAATCCAAATATAATCTCCTCAAAGAAACCTATGTTTTTTTCTACTCCTTAATGGATAAGAAGGCACTTGTATGTGTTGTTAAAAAACTCAGTGTGTAGGATGAGTGAGAAAGGTGAAGAGATTAGGAAGTAGAAATTGGTAGTCACAAAACAGTCATGGGGATGGGAAATACAGTAGGGAATATAGTCAATAATGTTGTAAAAACTATGTACGGTGTCAGATAAGCACCTGATTCCGGGGGAGGGCTGGGAATCACTTCATAGATTATATAAGTGCCTAACCACTGTGTTTTACACCTGAAGCTAATATAAAATAATATTGTGTGTCAATTATAATTTAGAAAGTATATAGTCACAGGATGGAAAGTACAGCATAGGGAATGTAGTCAGTGGTATTGTCATAGCTATGTACTGTGAAGTCAGGTGGGTGGTACACTTGTTGGGGTTATCATTTTGTGAGGAGTATAAATGTCTAAACATTATGTTGTTTTCTACACCTGAAACTAATAAAAACAAAACAAAACTCAGTGTTAACAGCACTTATCACACTATGTTTTAATTAATTTTTAACCTCTCTGTCTTCCTCACTATCCTGAGATCCTTAAGTACAGGCATAATACAACCCCAATAAATGTTTGTTGAATCTATAAATGAGTATACAGGAGTCATACGAGATAATTTGGTAAAACTGCTTTGAAAATGACAAGTGACATGTAAATGTCATAGATTCTTATTCCTTTTCATCATCATAAATGTATCCTGTGGCAATAAAGTATCTCACAAAAGTGTTTGTGTGTGTGTGTATACACACACACACACACACACACACACGGAGAGAAAAAGAAAGAAAATGGATCAAAAACAGCAAGCACTAATTTATTTCCACTGTCGTAAGAAACTACTGTCAAGAATTCCTGATATAAAAGCATAATTGCTTTTATGTCAGGAAGGCTCAACAGTAATTTCTTATCCTGACTTGCAAAGAAATAATTGAGGAAATCATGAGAATCATGATTTAACTTCTTTTAATTTTGAAATCAAGAATGCTATAAATCACATTTAATTTTGATGTATTCAATATAAAAGAAGAACATACAACATAAAATGCTGGTAGCATAGAAAATAGGCATCAATTGGATTAAAAGGTACTGTCTACATTTAAATTACCACCAAGAATTTAAAGAATCTAGAGATCCTGAAGAGATGCTTAGCATAAGAATATATATATTTGTATATGTATCTGTATACATCATATATTTATGAATAGGGCAGCCTTAATAAGGCTGTACCTTCTTAATGACAGAGGATCCCTAAACAAGGATTGCACAGCTTCCTCATCCTTACCCTAAAGATCGTTACAAAATTCCGATCTGAGTCCTTTGAAGAATGAAAGAGGTGATGTATATCAAGTTACGTATTAGACATTAAGGGCAGACATATTACAACCCCAGTGAATGTTTGCTGAATCTATAAAATGTATAATGTAAAATTATTACTAGTAGGCATTCTAAGCAGATATATTGCAGCTATTATTATTAACTGCATATAGGTGATGATGGTTCCACTTCTCACAAAGCCAAGGTGTCAGTTATTTCAATTTTCAAAGTAAGTAAATAAACAACCATTATTTAGTATGTGTGTATGTATATATGAGGGCTGTCTGGAAAATATCCAGCCGTAAGTGCCTCTGTTTTTCACATTACATGGCTGGGTACTTTCCAGGCAGCCCTTGTGTGTGTGTGTGTGTGTGTGTGTGTGTGTATAAAATATAATGAATGTACTTATGTACATACACTTATATAAAAAACGTTGTATGTGTATGAGATTTATTATAGAGTTGGCTCACACAGTTATGGAGGCCAGCAAGAGCCGCAGGGTGAGTTGGTAAGCTGGAGACAGGTAAGCCAATGTTTTAGTTCCAATCTGAGTCTAACGTTCTTAGAATTAGGATAGCTCATGTTCCAGTTTAGCCCTAAAGGGAGGAGAAAGAGCCCATGTCCTTGTTTGAAGACGGTGAGGAAGAAAGAGTTCTCACCAGGGTTTGGGTCAGCCTTTATGTTCTGTCCAGGGCTTCAATGGATTTGATGAGGCCTACCCTCATTAAAAGGGCAATCTCTTTTACTCAATCTACAGATTTAAATGTTAATCTTATTTAAAACACCTTTACAGAATAATATTAGAGCAAATATCTGGGCATTTCATGGTCTATTAAAGTTGATACACAAAATTAACCTTTATAGTAAATTCCCTGTTTTTTTTTTTTATGATTGTATCTAATATGTTAGGTTTTAATTCACAAAAAATAATAAAGCCAGCATTTATGCCATCAAGGAAAATCTATATTTATCTGTGTCTTTCTATTTTTTTATCTTTTTCTGATAACATCACCGTGAAATATTTCTAGTGAAGAAATTAAAAGAAATTTCCAATGCTGTAATTTCAACCAACATATTTATATGCAGGTTTCTAGGTATATCAATAATCACAAATTCCAACTCATCTAAGAAATAGCCTTTTAAATTTTAACCCTATGGAGGATCATGGTTAAAAAAAAATACAGCGTAGGTCATATGTATCAGAGAGATACATTCATTACTAGTATGTGCTGAAATTCATTACTATTATTTGCTGAAATGACTCTGTCATTCTCATCACATTACCAGGTTCAGGTGCTACTTGCTTCTTCCAAAAATCAGAGACAAGTTTGGTGGAAAGAAAAGTAGGTCTATTCAAAATGCCAGCATTTAGGGAAGGCAGTGGAGTCCTGTGTCAAAGACTCCCTTCTCCAATCTCAGCAAGGCCAAAGCTTTTATAGGCATGTAGGTTGGTGAAGAATGAAGAAAGGTGGGGGAAGGGGAGTTGATCAGGCATGCTTAAGAGCTGGTAGGTGAGAAATCTCTTTCTGGGGCTTGGTCTGCTTTGAGGTAATGTTGTTTTGGGCTGAGAACCTGGATTCCTGCACTCAGTTGCCTGAGGACTAAGAAATAACTGTGTTAACGAGGTCGTGTGTAGCCTTAACAAAGTAAACAAAGTAGATTCATTAAAGAGAAAACAAAAACCATGAAATGATTTAAGGCTAGAAGCTAATTAAGTGGATTAACAAAGCAGGAGCTAAATTATTGATTTCTTGAGTTTCACTCCTATAATCAGACTGGAGTAACACTCGCTGAAGTTCTTCAACATCTCTTGGATTATCAAATCAATATTTTTCCCAGCCATATTCAGTGGTAAATGAAAATAAACAAACAAAAAACAAGTACACCAACGCTGACTTTGGAGTTCATAGTATCTCTTAGATACAATTTACTATAGAATATCACTCACCTTTACAAAACGTGTTATAACCAAACTGATGACTTAAACATTGTAGCTTAACATTACTCATGTACAAACTTGCAGCAAGTCATGATCTGGAACCTAAGTTGTATATATTATAGAACAGGGTTAACTTTACAGCATTTCTTAATCAATTCTATTTATTTAGATACACTGGTACAATCACTATGATAGTTACCCAAGATAAGATTATAATTAGTATCAGTAGGTGATTAAATTTGGAATTATTTAGCCTTGATTCTCATTGGTAATCTTTGTCATCAAATAGTCCATTGGTATAGAATATTAACTAGTCCCTATGAGAAATAAAACCTTGTTTTCTAACAATTTGCTTTAGTGCAGACTAGGCAAAATTGAAAGGGCAGAGTTGAGGTAGACTGTAGAGGATGGTCTGACTCTATTTGCAACAGTGGACATGCTCACTTTTAACAGGTGCTTTAAAATTTTAACAAGATTAGCACTAGCCCTAGAAATAGCTTGATGCCTATGGTGAAAATCATCCTGTTAATGAGAGAAATGAGTTGGATAATAGATCTAGAGCTATGGATGTAATGGTTTAATTAGTGTAATTAAAGGGTAATGGTATTCAAGGTAGTGTTGAGAAAGCTGAAATATGTAAAGAGAAACTTCTATTTTTCATTCACTGTCACATCTATCAAGACAGTATCAAAGGAAGATAATTTTTTCTCATTTTTACAGAAGAGAAAATAGGTTTAGGGAGGATTGCATGCCTTGATAAAAATAACATGGAATGAAGAAAAACTTTAAAATTTCTAATGCCTGTCAATAGGGAACAGGACAAGTTTCTTGTATTCTGGTGAGGAAAGTGGGAAATGAAGAAGACAACACATAAATATTACACTTCAGAGAGTGACAACTATGAAATAAACCAGCAAAACAGAGTGGCGTGTGATGAGGAAAGTGCTTATATTATAGTCAGGTCATAAGTTTCACAGGTGAAATTTGAACATTACTTGAGTGATGCTAAAGAGCCAAGTCCTTTTAGGTCAAGACTCTGTTGGAAATGAACTTGAGATGTTGCAGGAATTGCAAGAAAATCAGTGTAGCTAGACCAGAATGAGCAAGAGCAGTGATAGGATATGAAGTCAGAGAAAGAGGCAGTAGTCTGATCACACCTGGCCTTTTAGAGACTTCAGCTGGTATGAGCAGCATGTTGACATAATATGATTTTAGTTGTTAAATTATGGCTTCTAATACAGTGTGAAGAATAGACTTAGGTGGCAATTAAGTGAAGGTAAAGGTGATGAGAAGTGATTGAATTTAGAATATATTTTTAAGATGAAGCAATAAGTACTGTTAATGATACAGATTAATGAAGAAGAACAGAAAGTAATCAAGATTTCTAGATTGACCACCTTATGGATGATATTAACATGAAAAAGGTTATGAAAAATAGACAAATTTTTTTAACTTATTTTTTTTGGTTGGGCTAACAACTGCTATTTTAGAAAATTTATCTGACATAATTAATAGATTTTACATAATTTGATGCATTCATATTTAGTTATACATTAGCATACAGAATTTAAAAACCACAGTCTTCATTTATATACATTTGTTCAGGAAGTAGAAATATTGCAGTTACTGGAACTGTACAGTAAGAAATCATAGAGACAAGGCAATAATGCATAAAAAAGTACCCACTGAACGTGCTGGTTTCTTCATATAGACCGTGTAGTCTCACAACATTCTAGTTTCTGTTTTGTAATCGGGGCCAATCACTTAGACCAGTAGAAGGACTGTTTTTTTTCTGCAACTTGGATTAGTAGCAAATGAGTGGAATATCACGTTACCATGACTTCCTTCTCCCATGGACGTATTCCTTTTAAACTGCTAGATATTCCAAAGTCAACAAGCTCAAGGTTAAGAGAACAAGAAGCAAAATTACTTGTGTATTATTAAACAAATGGGGGTAATACCATTCTCATTTCCTCTCACTTCTTGAATTGTGAACGTGAGTTTTACACCTGCAGGAGAGGCTATGTTGTATACTGTCTACATGTTTAAGGTGTGTGCCACATCTCATTGGACAGTGGTCCTATCCTGTGTTTTCTCCCAGTTGGTAACAAGAATTTTAGAAGGCTGTTCAACAGTTGGAGCAACCCAGCTCCTTCCAAATGATGACACATGAATAAAGATTGTTAAAGGAAACTCCGGGTGCTTGAATCCACTCATTAAATCTCAGGCAAGTATATCCATGTTGATAAAGTCGGCCTTATCAAATTGTTTTGCTTTATTTTATTGTTAAATTTATTGGGGTGACATTGGTTAGTAAAAATTACATAGGTTCCAGGTATATGATTCTACATTACATCATCTGTGTGTTGCGTTGTATGTTCATCACCCAGTGTGAGTTCTCTTTCCATCACCATATATTTGACTCCCGCTCCTTCCCCTCTAACTTCCTCCCTTCTCTCCGACTCCCTTACTCTTTGCCCTCAGGTACACACTAATCTATTGACTGTATCAATGAGTTTTTCTTTGTTGCTTTCAGTTTTATGTTCCATATATGAGTGAAGTTATATTGTTCTTGGTTTTTTCTCTCTGGCTTATTTCACTAAGCATGGTGATCTGGAGGTCCATCCAATTTGTTGCAAATTGCAGTATTTCATCTTTTTATGGCTGAGCAACATTCCATTGTGTATATGTACCACAGCTTCTTTATCCAGTCACCTATGGGAAGGCACTTTAGTTGTTTTCATGACTTGGCCACTGTGAACAGAGCTGCAAGGAACATTGGGGTACATAAGTATTTGCAGACTTAGATTTTCAAGGTCTTTGGGTAGATAACCAGAAGGGGCATTGCTGGGTCACATGGTCTCTCCATCTGCAGTTTTCTGAGGAAGCTTCTACACTGTCCTCCATAGCGGTTGGTTGTACAAGTTTGCACTCCCACCAGCAGTGTACCAGAGTTCCTTTTTCTCCACATCCTCTCCAGCACTTGTTATTCCTTGTCTTGTTGATAATGGCCATCTAACAGGTGTGAGGTGGTATCTCATTGTGGTTTTGATTTGCATTTTTCTAATAGCTAATGAAGTTGACCATTAGCTGTTGGCCATTTGTATGTTTTCATTGGTGAAGTGTTTGTTCAGGTCCTCTGCCCACTTTCTAATTGGATTGTTTGTTTTTTTTGTTGAGTTGTGTGAGTTCTTTATGTATTTTAGATATTAGTCCCTTATTAGATCTGTTGTTTGCAAATATTTTCTCTCATTCAGTTGGCTGTCTCTTTGCTTTGTTGGTTTATTTTGCTGTGCAGAAGCTTTTTGGTTTGATATTGTCCCCTTCATTTATTTTTTCTTTTATTTCCCTTGGCTTTGAGGTCAGGGTCATGAAGTCCTCGAGCCTGAGGTCTATAGTTTAGTACCAATACTTACTTCTCTACAGTTTATTGTTTCGGGTCTTGTGTAGAGGTCTTTAATTTATTTGGAATTAATTTTAGTGTGTGGTGACAGTTTATAGCTCAGATTCATTCTTTTGCATATGGTTTTCCAATTTCTCAGCACCATCTGCTGAAGAGGCTGTCTTTTCTCCATTATATATTTTTTACTTCTTGATCAAAAATTATTTGTCCATATATTTGTGGATTTATTTCTGGGTTTTCAATTCTGTTCCATTGGTTTGTATGTCCGTTTTTCTGCCAATACCAAGCTGTTTTGATTATTGATGCTCTGTAGTATAAATTGAAATGGGAGAGCATGACTCCTTCAGTCTTATTCTTTTTATATAATATTGTTTTGGCTATTTGAGGTCTTTTGTAGTTCCATACAAATCTGATAATTTTTTAATTTAAGTATGTGGGGTTTTGATGGAAATTGCATTAAATCTGTATATTGCTTTGGGTTATAAGGCAATTTTAATATTAAATTTTCCTATCCATCAACACAGAATATGTTTTCATTTCTTGTGTCCTCTTATTTCTTGTAATAGTATCTTATAGTTTTCAGTGTATGAATCTGTCATGTTCTTTGTTAATTCCCAGGTATTTCATTCTTTTTGTTACAATTGCAAAAGGTATTGATTCCCTCATTTCTTTTTCTGAAGATTTGTTGTTTGTATACAGAAATGCAATTTATTTTTGTACGTTGATTTTGTATCCTGAAACTTTACTGTATTCATTTATTGTTTCTAATAGTTTCCTGGTGGAGTTATTGGAATTTTCTATATAAAGTATCATGTCATCTGCAAATAGTGACAGTTTGACTTCTCTCCCAATGTGTATAGCTTTTATTCCTGTCTGGCCTCCTTGCTCTGGCTGGAACTTACAGTACTATATTGAATAGCAGTGGCCACAGCTGGCATGTTCCTGATTTTAGGGGAATTGGCTTCAGCTTTTCTCCATTCAGTATATTAGCTGAGGGTTTATCGCATATGGCCTTCATTATGTTGAGGTGCTTTCCTTCTGTACCCATTTTATTCAGTGTTTTGATCATAAATGGATGTTGTATTTTGTCAAATGCTTTTTCTGCATTGATTAATATGATCATATGGTTTTTATCTTTTATTTTGTTGATGTGTTGTATCACATTGATTGATTTGTGTATTTTGAACCATCCTTGTGCTCCTGGGGTGAATCCTAATTGATCGTGGTGTATAATTTTGATACATTGTTATATTCTCTTTGCTAATATTTTTAAGATTTTTTCATCTGTGTTCATCAGATATATTGGTCTATAGTTTTCTTTTTTGTGTTGTCCTTACCAGGCTTTGGTATTAGGATAATGTTGACCTCATGGAATGAGTTGGGAGGTATTGCCTCATTTTCAGTTTTTTGGAAGAGTCTGAGGAAGATAGGCATTAATTTTTCTTTGAATGCTTTTTATTTTATTTTTTAAATTCATTTTTATTGTTAGACTTATTGGGGTGACATCTGTTAGCAAGGATTACATAGGTTTCAGGTGTACAATTCTACAGTGCATCGTCAACTTAAAACTCATCAGTGACATCATCTGGTCTGGGGATTTTTGACTTTGGGGAGATTTTGGATGACTGTTTAAATTTCTTTACTGTTGATTGGTCTGTTTAGATGATCCAGTTCTTCTTGGTTCAGTCTAGGTCAGCAGTTCTCAACCTGTGAGTCGCGACCCCTTTGGGGGTCGAACACCCCTTTCACAGGGGTCACCTAAGACCATCAGAAAACACATATCAGATATTTACATTACGATTCATAACAGTAGCAAAATTACAGTTATGAAATAGAAATGAAAATAATTTTATGGGGGGTCACCACAACATGAGGAACTGTATTAAAGGGTCATGGCATTAGGAAGGTTGAGAACCACTGATCTAGGTAGACAATAAGTTTCTAGGAACTTGTCCATTTCTTCTAGGTTGTTAAATTTAATGGCATAAAGTTCTTTGTAATACTTTCTTGTCATCCTTTGTATTTTTCTGGTATCAGTCATAATTTTTCCCTTTTTATTTCTAATTTTAGTTATTTGTGTTCTTCCTTTTTGTCCTTTGGCTAACCTCCCCAGGGGTTTGTCAATTTTATTGATTTTTTTTTCCAAAGAACCATCTCTTTGTTGCATTAATTTTTCCTATGGTCTTTCTGTTCTCAAATTCATTTAGCCCTGCTCTAATTTTTATTATTTCTTTTCTTCTGCTGACTTTGGGTTTTGCTGTTCTTCTTTTTGTAGTTCTTTAAGATAGGATGTTAGGATGTTTACTTGTGATTTTTCTTGTTTCTTAAGATAGGCCTATAATGATATAAATTTCCCTCTTATTATTGCTTTTGCTGTGTTCCAATAATTTTGATATATTGTATTTAAATTTTCATTAGTTTCTATGTATTTGTTAATCTCTTCTTTTATTTCTTCTTTGACCCAGTCATTTTAAAATAACATATTGTTTCATCTTTATGTATATGTGATTTTTCCTGTTTTCTTTTTGTGGTTGATCTCCAATTTCAAAGCTTTGTGGTCTCAGAATATGCTTGGTATGATTTTGGTCTTCTTGAATTCGCTGAGTCTACTTTTGTGTCCCAGCGTATGATCTGTCCTTAAAAATGTTCCATGTTCACTAGAAAAGAATGTATAGTCTGTTGTTGTCAGATGAAGTGTCCTGTAAATGTCAACTATGTCAAATTGCTGTAATGTATCATTTAAATCTGATATTTCCTCATTCATTTTCTGTTTGGATGATCTGTCCATGGCTGTTATGGGGATGCTTAGGTCCTCCTCTATGATTGTATTTTTGTCAGTTTCTCCTTTCATATCTCTTCATAGTTGCTTTATAAATTATAGTACTTCCCAGTTGTGGGCCTATATATTAATGAGTGTTATGTCTTCTTGTTATTGTATTGTCCCTTTTATTACTATCACATGTCCATGTATGTGCCTTGTTATTTTTTTTTAATCCTGAAATCTGTTTCATCAGATATCAGTACGGGAACTACTGCTTTTCTCTGATGTCATTTGCTTGGAGTATTGTTTTCCACCTTTTCACTCTGTGTTTGTGTTTGTCCCTATGGCTGAGGTGTTTCTTAGAGACAGTGGATGGATGGGTTTTGCTTTTCAATACAGTCTGCTGCTTTGTGCCTTTTATTGGTGAGTTCATTCCATTTACATTTAGGGTGATGATTGATACATGAGCATTTTCTATGGTCATTACTTTCTTCCTTTTTTTAATTTATTTTTTGTTGTCTCAGCCTTATGCTGAAGAATTCCCTCAGCTTCTGTATGTCTGAAAAGGTCATTATTCCTCATTCATATCTAAAGGATAATTTTGCTGGATAATTTATTCTTGGCTGGAAGTTTCTTTATTTTAATATTTTGAATGTTTGATTCCACTCCCTCCTGTCTTGCAGAGTTTCTGCTGAGAAGTCTGATGGTAGTCTGATGGACTTTTCTTTAAAGTTTATAGTTTTTTGTTTCCCTGGCTGCTTTGAGAAATGTCTCTTTGTCTTTGATTTTTGACTACTTCAGTATTATGTGCCTTGGAGAAGATCTGCTGGGGGTCAAGTAGCTGAGGGACCTATGTACTTCATGAATTTGGGTTTTAGATCTTTCTATGGGTTTGAAAGTTCTCATCTACTATTTGTTTGAGTAAGCTCTCTGTAGAGTTTTGTTCTGTCCTTTCTGTTATTCCTATTATTCTAATATCATTTTTAATCTAATGGCGTCAGATAGTTCTTATAGAATTCTTTCAGTTCTTTTGACTCTGAAGTCCCTATCTTCTTCTTTCTGTATTTTTTCCATATTCCAATTTTCAATATCACTAATTATTTCCTTCATTTGGTTGGCTTTGTTTCCTATGGTAGTTAGTTCATTTCTCAGTTTGTTAATTGCATTGCTTATCTCTTGAATTTTTATTTGATTATTTTTTATATTTTCATTTTCTTTGTTAAAATGTTTCTTTTGTTCACAGATTTCCTTTCTGAGATAATTTATCTGGGTCAGCATACTCTGCCCACATTGTTTCAGTTCTCTGAGTGTTTTAAGAACTGCAGCCTTGTATCCTAGATAATATATTTACAGATCTATAATTTCCTTTTCTGGAGAATTTTCTTTTTTTTTTTCTTAGTCGCTTTGAATCTGAAGATACTCATTGTATTTGATGTTTCTTTTCCTGGGTATGAGGCCTTTTCCCATGGCAGATACAGAGGGGTTCTTTCTTTTTTTCTTTCTTTCCTTTGTTTCTTTTCTCCTTTCTCTCTCTCTTCCCAGTTGGTATCACTGTAGTGTCTTCCAGTATTTTTCTCTTGATTATTTGAACTTCTATATCTGGGAGCTTTCCTGCAAGGCAGTTTTTTCTCTTTTGATCCAGTCGCTTTGATCTCATCATTTCTTCTTTTTTGGGAAAATGTGGTGAGCAATGGCATGCTCTACCTCTGAGATCAATACAGGGAAAAGCTACTGTGCCTGTGTTTTAGAGTTTTCCTTAGTTCCACAGCTGTTTCCAGCTGGCTGTACAGCAGACACTAGTTGTCACTGGCGAGGCGAGCTTTGGGAGAGAGTTAAGGGAAGCAACCAGGCTCAGTGTCTCTGGTTCTGCCTGGGTTTGGGGACAGTGGGGCTGCTTTTTTTCCTGAGGTTGCTCCCCTGGTTGCTGACTCCTCTGCAGCACTAGTCTGTTTGTGAGGAAATTGGGGGTGGTGGCAGTGCAGGGCAATTCGGGAGCATTGGTCAGGAGCTGAGTGCTCACCACTGGTTCAACCTTTCTCCTGAGCCCATGTTTCACCTAGGACCTTGTTTCACCCAAGACCACGTTTCAGCATTTCAGTGTTTCCAAGGTAGCCAGCTCTCAGTTTCAAACTCTCTCAGGGCTGACCTATGGTCATGGTAGGCTACTGGAACTGGGGGCCCTGTTCTCACCCAGGGCAGTTCAGCTGTTTTGTTCAGCCTCTAGCCCACCCAGGGCTCCTCTGCTCTTGTTGCCACTCAGTTCCCAAACCACTCGGAATCATGTTACTCCTTGGCCAGTGTCCCCTGGCTCACCCCTAGTTCCCTCTGTTGGCTCCCAGTGGGGTTGTGGGTCGCATTCCGCAACTGCATCTTCACTCTACCCTGCTCCCTCCCTCCTCTCCTTTTTGACCCTCTTCTAGGACCTTCAGGTGTTAATAAGATGGTGTGCTCTCTTGAGGGTAGTTACAGCTTATTTCAAAGCTGTGTTAATGTGGATGCATAGAAAAAAAATAGACAGGGCTGGCTTAAGGCAAGGATTTTTTTACTAAAAATTTATTTGCCTGGGGCGTGAAAGCCTACCATGGCCTGCCCTGGTAGGAGTTATCATTAGATTACCCTGTAAGGTTATTCTCCATAGAACGCCTTTTCTCATCCACATTCTTTATTGTTTTATTCTTTTTCAGACAATATTTGTGTTATAGATTACATGAATCCAAGAAACATCATAATCACAGTTCACCATTGAACAACACAAGTTTGGGAATGCCAACCCTTGCATAATTGAAAGCCTATGTATTAGTTTTCACTTCCCCAAAACTTAAGTGCACTCATCCCTTGTTATCCATGGTGGTCGGGCTTCAGGACCTCTCAGGATGGCAGTATCCATGGATGCTCAAGTTCGTTGTGTGAAATAGAGTAGAACAATTCATACAGTTGGCCCTTGCATTTGTGGAATTCAAACCTCAGATGGAAAATACATTTTTTGATCCATGTAAAACTCGATGTAAAACTTGAGTATATTGAAGATCATATATAAGTGGAACTGCATAGTTCAATTTCATGGTGTACAAGGATCAACTGTATAAATGTTTCAAATAACACTTTGAAAACTTTGGACATTAATAATGTATGCTTCATTTATTTTTTTCCAATATTACTTACATTTTCATGAATGTGAGTAAGCCTAAGATTTTGAAAGGTATCATTACTTATTAATGGTAGTAAACTTTTTAAATTTACTTTGAAAAGTGAGAGTGTCAGTTATATATGACTACATTTCAGCTCAAAATGTGACCCAACCAGGTAGAGAGGGCTACTTATTCAGAGTGCTCAGGGATAGCTATCAATAAATATCTATTCTGATCCACATCAGAATTCACAGTCTTCAGAAAAATTATGTGCAAATCATCAGCCAGCCCAAGTTAGCAGAATTGATGGATATAATAAATTTTATAAAGAATAATAAACTTAGTAATTGAAATAAGAAAATGGAGAGTTTGCATCTTTGAATAACAACCCCTGAATACATTTCTTCACTTCATTTTAATCAATTTTAACTACTCTAATTTTGGCCTCAGATAATCATTGCTTGTGTGTTCATGCTTGGTTAATTATGAGATAATTAGGTTCAGCTTTGATCACATAAAGTAATAAATACCTCCCAAAACTCAAGTCAAAATTTGCCTTCTGCAGGTTAGTTGCTTTTGAACTTAGAGATTTCAATATGAAATTTTATATTTTTCATGTATTCTAATAACATTCTCAGCTACAGTGCTTATATGTGCTGCAGTTTTAAGTGCTTCACAGAGAAATAATATGGGAGTGACTGTGCAAGGCTGTGACACTGATTTTAAAAAGCTGCACTTTGAAAATTTGCTTTTAGTTCACTACCTGGGGACATATTCTACATAATAACCAGCAGGACTCAAGACCCATTAATTCTCGTGATACACTTACTTCAGTATCATCATTTCCTATTCTCAGAGTCCATGCTAGCTATTAAAGGTGAATGTGAGATTCAATAATTGTAAGTGTGATTTTCTTACATGGAACTAGTGATACACAAAATGCCAGGCTCAGTAAGCATTGTGATGATACCTCTGCTTCAACAGAGAATACCATAGGGACATTTTTAAGCTTGATGTCAATATCAATGTTCACTATGAAAAATATTCTATAAAAAAGTGTTAGTTTTTGACACTCTAATATTTAATTAAAATGTGTTATATATTGGAGGTGGTTGCTTTTTTATTGCAAAGCATCTATGCTCAGCTCAAGGCTCTAAGATAAGGAGTCTGGATGAAGTCTTTTCATTTGTCACTTTAGTTTAAGTAACTTGAGGGAGAAATAAAGAAATAATGTTTTAAAAGCCAGTACTAGAATGTCCAATCTTGAGTATAAACAGGGAGAAAAAGGCTCACAAGTGAATGGTGCACCTGATTACATAAGATATATTTTGAACATTTGTAAACAGCCTATGAATCATAGTCAGTGTGTTGACATTAACTGGAAAAAATAAGTAATGATTAAAATTGCACATATTTATAGTATTAGGCTCATAATGGCAGGAGAATCTATCTATAAAATGTTCTCTATATTCTATGAGCTTAGATAAATAAAGCCTGTCAGAAAATGGAACCAATAAAAATGAATTTTAAAAAAGGGCACCAAATAGGAGTTTTTGTTGCCAAAATAAATGATGCTAATATCAAAATGCGAGGTCTGATAATTAAGTTTGTGAACTTGCTACTGTGCACTAACATTGGCAGCACTGTACAAACAACTCAGGTTTTATAACCTTAATATATCTGTGTCTCACAGCTGTGTTCATGTCGATGTGTGGTGGTGTCTTGCTGAGTGGCATTCATTATTGTTGCATGTTTTTGTATGCCGTTGCAATAATACCAGAGCTTGAAGTAGAGCAACAAACAAACATTAAATTTCTTGTTAAACTTGGCAAGAGTGCAAGTGAAATCAGGGACATGGTAGTCCAAGTTTATGGGGATAATGCCATGAGGAAAATAGCAATTTACAAATAGAGTAAATGTTTTTTTGAAGGGAGACTGATGGAGAGAGGTCAGGGCAGCCAGTAACGTGCAGAACTGAGGAAAATGTTGCAAAAATTCATTAAATTGTGTGTCAAAATCATCGGCTGATTCTGAGAAGCATAGCAGACCAAGTAGACATTGATAGTGAAACAGGAAAATCTTAACTGAAAATCATGGCATGAGGAAGGTGTGTGCAAAAATGGCCCTGAAGGAGCTCACCAGTGAACAAAAGTGAAGGAAAGTCAAAGTTTGCCACGACCTTTTGGAAAAGCAGGACAATGTTTTGGGCCATGTTATCAGTGGTGATGAAACATGAGTGTACCAATACAACCCTGAAACAAAGCATCAAAATGCACAATAGAAGTCAGCCAATTCTCCATGACCAAAAAAGTTCCATGAGTCCAAATCAAGAGTCAAAATGACATTGCTAACCTTTTTTGATATCAGAGGAACTTCATTATGAATTTGTACCAACCAGACAGTTAACCAAGTTTACTATTTGGAAGTGCTGAAAAGGCTGTGTGAAAAAGATGAAGATGACCTGCCATTTTTGCTAGCAATTCTTGTTTCTTGCATCACAACAATGTAGCAACTCACATGGCAGTGTATGTGAGGAAGTTTTTAGCCAGTAAACAAATAACTATATTTGAACACCCTCCCTACTGACCCGATCTGGCTCCCAGTGACTTTTTTCTTTACCCAAAGATAAAGGAAATATTGAAAGGAAGACTTTTACATAACATTCAGGACTCAAGGTTCATATGACAGCAGCTCTGATGGCCATTCTAGAATAAGAGTTCCAAAATTACTTGGAAGGGTGGGTTAGGTGCTGGCATCAGTGCATAGTTTCCCAAGTGGACTACTTCCAAGGTAACCATAGTTATACTCACCAATGAGGTATGTAGCACTTTTTCTAGGTTTGTGAACGTAAGTGTCAGACCTTGTACACATCTTTTTAACCTGCAATGTTTTGGAAAAGTGAATTATGTAATCTCTGTCAATTTATTGCCTGTGCAGTTATGGACCCCTACTCAGAAAGGTGCTTTCACTTTTGAGTTGTCATGGTTTTATGTCAAGACAACACTGATTCACAGAGATGAAGGGGAACCATTTCCACAATGGACAGTTTCTCATCTACAGGATTTTGTTAGTTTGGAGAGTATAGTGAACTTTTTGATTCCGGTATTTCTCACTTCACTTGACTTGCTGATAACTGCTTTCCCCTCTGCAATATCAGCTATGGGTACCGAGTACAGCACAAGATACTCTCTCCCTCAGGGAAGTTAGCCTTTGTATACTGAAAGCTCCAGACGTGGCAAGAAAACATATATTAATTTATATAGTTTATATAACCTGATTTAGAAAACATTTATTGAGCACTTCGTATCAACTCCTGTGCTAATCTTCTGGGATAGACAAATGGAAAAACATGGTTCTGCCTTCAAGAAGCTTTTGTACTGGTTTGGGTGACTTAATATGTGATTAAACAAAATACAGAACAATGTGATCCAATAAAATATTAAGCAAGATCATAGAACTGAAGAAAGAAGAAATGCTTATTTGAATTCAGGTTGGGAGAATATTTTTGAGGTAGCTCAGTAGGAGAGGTTTTATCTAATGTGAGATTTGGAGGAAAAATAGGAGTTTTCCAAGAACACAGAGAGGAAAGAACATTTCAAGATAAGGGACCATATTTGCGAAGTCATATTCAATAAACCAACCAGTTGATGCTGGTTGTAAGACATGAGAAAGGAAGGAATCTAGGATAATTTTCCGAATTCAGATTTCCAATAGCGTAGTGCTGTACATCAAGATAGGATATATACGAAATAGAATGGTCTCTGGAAAAGGACAAAATAGTGAACACTGTTGTGTTTGAACAACAGTAACAAAAAGAGAAAATGGCTTGAATCAGCCACAATACAGAAAAGTCCAAATCCAGACGACACACCAAAATTAGGCTCTTTACTGAGTGTTTATATTAAAGACACTATTTTCAAAGGTGTGTGAAGGATGAGGTCAACAACAAGGCCAGCATAGCTGAGTACTGTGACTGCCCCTACAGGTGAAAGAGGAGACCTGCATGGGCATTCAGGTATGTGTGGAGAGGGATGATGATTTCTGACCACAGAAATGCAGTTTACTGGGAAGACCCTAAAGGGGAGCAACCTATGAAAATAAATACCCTGACCTCATTATTTTTCTCTCTGTTGTATACATTGTTGTTCCTTTCCCTTCTAAACAGACATGGAAGCCCGTGAGTAATTAATGTAGTCTACCTTGGGTACCAAGCAGAGCAGAAAAGGATAGGAGTTTTATGCAGAAAGGCAAATGGGGGACATTCTGTCTCGGGTTCCACTACCACCATTAGGATTTACTGCTTACACGGAAGGCAGGTGAAAATGCCCAGTAAACTTCCTTTTCCTCTGAAAATATATAAACAACAAATCTGTAGCATTTTAGAGTTAGATTATGCCTTCATATCATATTATAAAAATATCATCATACATGTGAATGTGTTTTATTTAATTGTAATAGTAGTGAAATCAACTAATTGAAATTTTTGCAGTGTTTCATGGGCCCAACTTAGGAATCTATTTATTCTATTCCACTGACCTATTGTTGGGTTCATTCCATCTGTTCCAAATTACAAGGTACCTGATTTTCCATAAACATACCATTTTCTGTGATTTTGGTAAACAACAATCATTATTGATATAGTTCTAAGATTTAAACTGATATGAAACATACAATGACAAGAAATTATTATGAAATGATATCTTTAGTAATAGACTCAGTTATATCACAAATACTATATTTTACCTGCTATGGATATCAAAAACTGGATGAAAATTGCATTCAAATCTTGTCAGTTACCCAGTGCCATAAGCACCTCTGTGACTTGAGATGCTGTGAGAGAGCAAAGCAGTTATTGACTAGAACTCATGATGTAGACAGCTTTTGATATAAAAATACAATTTCTGAAGGCAACTAAAGGCACAAACAATAAAAAACTCTTTTATGAATATAAATCTGAGAGGCCACTAAAATTTTTTATCTTTTTTAATTGAATCTAGGTTATGGTAACTGCCATAAATTACTCTGTATTACATGCTGAAGTTGATTTGAATAAAAGTTGCAAAAATGAGAGACTATGTGGCGCCCATAGTATAAGCTATTTTTAAGCAGTTATTTTTTTATATTGTTGATAAAAATATTATGAATAACATAAAATAAATAGCATATTTATTTATAATATTTAAATAAATTATTTAGCTTTAAAGTCTATATGTTTTTGAACAGGGACCATGGTGTAGAGAGGAGATAGAGAAGAGGAAATTAACTTTATAGATATAAAGAAGATGAAACTTTTAAAGTTGTCACAGAATGACTAAATTTTCAGACTTTTCTGGTGTCCTGGTGATATAATATGTATGAAAAGTTAGTATTTGAAAGGAGTTAGTAGATATTCCTCATCCTAAAAACTCAATAATAAACCTTATAGTTCTAGAATTTAAGGGTAAACTAAGTGTATAATGCAATCAGGTGTGTGCATTGACCTCAGAGCCAGGTGAGAGAGAATTCCACCTTTGCAAACATAATAGTGGTTGAACTTGGAACTGTTAAAAATTTTTCTGCATCTCAGATCTGTGATTTGTTAATTTGAGATTGGAGAGTGGATGTTAATTTTAATAGATTACCTATAATATTCAGTATCATAGCCCTTGAAATGATGTGACCATGTTATGAAGACATTTTGATATATTTGAGTCTAACTTTCTGTCATGTTCCAGTTTTACACCATTATATAGCTTTTCTTTCTTTAGTAAGAAATGTGTTTTACTGCTGCTCTTTCTTAATTGGATATAAAATTCAAATTAAAAGTCATAAAAATAGTATTTTGTTCTTTAAGAAAATATTTTAGTATAAATTTTTAAAATTCAATAAATGAAATAGACAACCAAAAAGATAACACAAAATATCAATAAAAGTAATGTGTTTTTTGCAAAGTTAAACAAAATTGACAAACCTTTAGCTAGACTGTCCACCAAAAAAAGAGAAAGGACTCAGACAAAATATTAACAAATTGAATACAATCCATTAAAAAAATATACATCATGATTAAGTGGGGTTCATTCCAGGGGCACAAGGATAGTTCAATATGCAAATCAGTTGATGTGATACATCATGTAAACAAAAGAAAAAAATCAGATGATCATATCAATCGATACAGAGAGAGCATTTGATAAGATATGACATTCATTTATAAGTAAAACACTTAATAAAATGGCTATAGAAGGAAAGTACCTCAACATAATAAAGGTCATATATGACAAACCTTCAGCTAATATACTTAATGGTGAAAAACTGAATGCTTTCCTTCTACAATCAGGAATAAACAAGGATGCCCACTGTCACCACTGTTATTCAACATAGTATTGAAAGTTCTAGCCAGAGCAGTCAGTCTAGAAAAAGAAATAAAAGTCATCCAAATTGGTAATAAAGAAGTCAGATTGTCACTTTTTGCAGATGACATGATTCTTTATATAAAAAAACCTAAAGATTCCACCAAAAAACTATTAGAAATAATAAATACAGTAAAGTTGCATGATACAAGATCAATGTACAAAAATTCTTGCATTTCTATAAACAATAAAATTTCAGAAAAAAACATAAAAAGTAATACCTTTTACAGTTCAAACAAAAAGAATAAAATACCTAGGAATAAACTTAACATAGGTTATAAGGGGCCTACACACTGACACTATAAGATATTATTAAAAGAAATTGAAAAAGACCCAAAGAAATGGAAAGATAGTCTGTGCTCATCAATTGGAAGAATCAAGATAGTTAAAATGGCCATATTACCCAAAGCAATATGCAGATTTAGTGTAATCCGCATCAAAAATCCCAAAGGCATTTTTAAAAAGAAATAGAACAAAACATGATCAGATGTGTATGGAATCACAAAAACATTCCTGAGAAAAACAGAACAAGGCCAGAGGTATCACAATCCCTGACTTCAATTTATATTACAAACCAAAAATAATCAAAACAGCATGGGTTTGGCAGAACACAGACACACAAACCAATGGAATAGAATTAAGAACCCAGAAATAAACCCACATATAGATGGGCAGATAATCTTTAACAAAGGAGTCAAAAATATGCAATGGAGAAAAGGAAGCCTCTTCAATAAATGGTGCTCAGAAAATTGGAAGACCACATGCAAAAGAATGAAACTAGACTGCTGTCTGTCGCCACACAACAAAATTAACTTAAAATGGATCAAAGCCCTAAATATAATACCTGAAACAATAAATTGCGTAGACAAAAATCATAAGTATGGATACTAAACTTGTGGACCTTTTTATGAATTTGACCTCAAAGGCAAGGGAAGTAAAAGCAAAAACAAATGAATGGGACGATGATAAACTGAAACACTTCTGCACAGCAAAATAAACAAAACAAAGAGGTAGCCAAACAAATGGAAGAAGATATTTGCACACAATACCTGCAATAAAGGGCTAACATCTAACATATATAAAGAATTCATACAACTCAACAACAAAAAACCCAAACAATCCAATTAAAAAATGGACAGACCCTTCTCCCAAGAACACGTACAAATGGACAACAGATACATGAAAAAATTTTCAACTTTACTAGCTATTAGGGAAATGCAAATCAAAACCACCCCACACCTGTTAGAATGGCTGTTATCAACAAGGCAAGTAATAAGTGTTGGAGAAGTAGAGAAAAAGTAACCCTCAAACAGTGCTGGTGGGAAGGTAAATCGATACAGCCACTATAGGCAGCAGTATGGAGGTTCCTCAAAAAATGAAGAATAGAGTTACCATATGACCTAGCTATCCCTTTTCTGGGTATCTACCCAAAAAATCTGAAAACATTTATCCATAAAGACATATACACCCCTATATCGTTGCAGCATTATTTATGTTGGCCAAGGCATGGAAACAACCAAAGTGACCTTTGATAAATGATTGGGTAAAGAAGATGTGGTACATATACACAATGCAATATTACTTGGCCACAAGAAAAGATGAAACACTGCCAGTTGCAACAACATGGATTACCATGCTAAGCAAAATAAGTCACAGCAAAAGTTGAGATCCGTATGACTTCACTCATATGTGGAGTATAAAACAAAGCAACAAATGAACAAGACAAACAGAGAAACAAATGAAAACTCATAGACATAGGTAACAGTTTACTGGTTATCAGAAGGTAAGGGGGAAGAGGCGTGGTGGAGGTGGTGGGGGGTCAAATATATGGTGATAGAAGGAGAACTGACTCTGGGTGGTGAACACACAATGCAATATATATATGGTGCATTATAGAAACGTACACTTGAGACCTATATAATTTTACTAACCAATGCACTTCAATTAATTTAATTAAAATTAATTTTAAAACAGAAAAAATTATATAGGAAAACATATAGGAAAGCATGCAATAAACTTTTATTGTAAAATTCAAAAGTCACCAGAAGACATATTATATTAGAATGTGAAATTTTATCCACATTTAGAGTATATAGTTACAAAGATTCTTAAAAGTTTTATAAAAAGAAAACACAAAGGATATATGCTTTTGAATTTTAAAATTCTTCTTTCAATTTTTATAGTTATTGAAATGTTTGTTTATATTACTCCTTGATTTCAAGAAGAATCCTTGCTCTTAAATAAGATCCTGAAAAATACTAACATCCGTACTCCAAAGATACTAAGAAACAAAACAACAGAAAACAGGGTAGGCATATTCCAAAATAAAAATTACCTTGAGGTTCAAGTAGATACAATGTATGCCAAAAACTGGAAAATTTTTATTAGATTGTATTTTGGGGAAAGTGAGATTGGATACCATATACAAAGCATGATGTAAATTTTATATTTAAATATGTATATTTACATGTATGTATAGATACATGTATGATTATATGTATATAAAATCTACAAATGTATATAGTATTAACATTGTATATAACTTGATATGCATAATGTAGAGGTATAGGTATATGGATATATGTGTATTCCATATGTGAGCTTGATGAATTTTATATATTTATATATATGTATTCATATATAAAATTCATACCATGCTTCACATGTGGAACCCATACATATTCGTATGTCCACATCCATATATATATGTATAGTTTATATGCATATGTATATAGTCATATATATATACTCATGTATACACACACACATTCATTTACTTTTCAAAAAGGCTATTGAGATATCTGTTTTCTAAGTGAGAAAACCTAGGCACAAAGAGGTTAAAATGTTAAATTGCTTGCCTGACACAGAGCTAGGATGTTACCTTGACAGCTTCACTCCAGCCAGAGTCCTAGCACTCACTAGCATTGTGCGACTTACAAAAAATACAGACACAGTAGAATGTCTTGTAATACCTGTAATAGTAAAATGTTTTTCCTATGCAAAATATATTGTATGATTGTGGCTGAAAATAAACAAAGTATGTGATCTGTATGGTAATAGAAAGTGAGACGGACTAAGATCTAGTTTTACCACTTACTGACTTTGTGACGTTGGGATGATTTGCTGAACAACAAAAGCTAAAAACAAAAAGCTTTATATCGGTAATATTAGGTAGTACTCATGAGAAAATTCTGGGTGACAGTGTTATAATCTTTATTTCACCATCGGGAAAACTGAGAGGCAGAGAATGCAAGAACTTCTTGCAGTCATCCTAGGGAGTGGAGAGGTCAAGATTTAACCTTTTTCCAGAAACCCAACTTTTAGCTGCTCTGACATATATTTTTTACCTTTGCCTGTGAACCCCATTTTTTTTCATCTGTTAAATGAGTATAAGAGCCTTTACGTGTAGTATGACTATGATGATGATCAGTGGGTAGACTTAAGAGACTATACCCTATCCATATAGTGTGGCAAGAAAGACCTGGAGGGTAAAAGCTCTGCAGAGAAGCCCACACTCTAGCCTTTCTCTAGTTCTGCTTAACTGTCATTTCTTGAATTAGAGACAGAATTTAAGTGCTCATTGTCAATAGTGCAGAGAAAGACCCTGGTGTGTAGCACATTTATAGGGGACTCAAGTGGCTTTTGTCTGATTTACTAGAAACCCAGTTGAGGACTAGCCATTTCTCAACTAGTGTTGAGAAATTAACCAACTGAAAAAGGCCTATTCTTCTATCTTCTATATCAGTGGTTCCCAACCTTTTTCTACTTGTGTACCCCTTTTAAACCCATTTCTATAAATTGTACTCCTCGTTTTTCAAACAGCTCTTTTAAAATACTGACACTTTTCTTCAGTACCTATGTTAATGTAATATAGTGAAAATGAGGTGATAAGATAGAAAAGAAAAATTACTACACTACAAGCATGAACCACAGGTTTAATTTTACAATATTTGTAACAGTTAAATATTGATAATGATGATCAAATATTTAAACATTAAATTAAAAAAAAGCTA
Source organism: Lyroderma lyra (assembly GCA_004026885.1). Classification (NCBI taxonomy): domain Eukaryota; kingdom Metazoa; phylum Chordata; class Mammalia; order Chiroptera; family Megadermatidae; genus Lyroderma; species Lyroderma lyra. Next base: position 268,838 of record PVJL010000919.1, read on the forward strand.
CTTGAAAAGAATCACAATTAAAGACAACACACTTTTACTCAGTAACTAAACTGATCAAACAGTCTGTCTAGGGCTATATTTATATGTTTGGGGAAGTTCTAGAAACATTGCAAATGAATTGTTCTGAAACTTGGCTTAATGATTGGTAGAAGAGCAGTTTGGGGGAAAGGTTCATAGCCATGCCCTCACCAATCATCATTCGCTAATGTGATCTAATTTTAAAGTGTTTCCATTAAAGGTGATTCAAACTTAACATTTATTGTTCCATAACTAACATTTGCATTTTTTTTTTACTTTACTTGTTTATTCAGCATTACTGATTATCTTTTTGCATACTCCTGAATGGCCCAGCATGTGGGTACACATACCACTGTTTGGGAACTGATGTTCTATATTATCTCTCTACTTAGAAATCTGCACTCTAGTCTTGAAGAAATTAGGGTCCTGGGAATTATAGCACTTTTTCAAGGTAACACAATAGTGAAACACAATAGTGGAATATCCTGAGTGAAATATAACAGCTTGAGCTTCAGAAGATAGCAACGTTTTGGTGTATTAAAATGCAAATTATATGTGCATACATATATTACTGTATTAATAAGATATATAAATATATTAATTAACAATATCATCAAAGTTCAAGTTATATGAAAATATTTCTCCAAATTACAAAATATGTAGTACAGAATACACTATTAGAAACAATCAACAGTTTCTGTATTTATTCATACATTTCTTGCAAACTATGTGGAATCAGTACAGCTAATGATTAAGGGCATGGATTTGGAAATTCAGAAAGTCAAGGAATGAATCACAGAACAGACATCTATTAAGTCTTTGCCTTTAGGTGAATTACCTAATCATCAAATCTTTATATTTTCCACTAAGAAATTTGTGTAAACAATGACCATTTTGTAGAGGTGTGAGAATAAATTGTGATAGTGTATGTCAAAGATTTAATTTAGAACATTTTATTAATGGAGTTATTTAGGTATATCAGTTCAATTAAATTCATAAATGTTTTAAAAAGTAAAACAGTAGCGTTACATTAATTGATTTGAACTCATTTGAATTAATAAAAAGAAAATGGATGAATTCATTGTGGAAAAAGGATACTTTTTGTAAATGTACTTATTAGTATTTGATAGTTTTTCATGCAAAGTATTTGCTAGGTTGTATCTAACTATTAAATGTTGAGATCATATGTCAATGAATAGGTAAAGATAACTTATCAGTCTGAATAAATGTGAATAATATATTGCCGATACATCTACTTTTGAAACAATTAGAAATAGTTACTAGAAAATCTCTCAGTTTTAATTCTGATTTTCAATTAGAAAAACTATACATAAGTAAAACATTACTCAATAATTCCTTTTAACCCAGGTAAACATTACAATTCTTTTTTTTGCGAGAACACATTATACAGGTAAGAATATTCATAGTACCTTCTCTGAACTTTATAAAGTTGCCACATGCAAGTATCAGAAATTGTATTATTCTGGTTTTTATCCTGTTTTTAAGAGGCTGTTTACTAGCTAGTAATGCTACTTTTGCTAAAAGACAGTCTATTATAGAGGCTAAGTGCATAGGCCCTGAGATGGTAATTGTAATTATACCCACCTCTTAGAATTACTGTTCTACCATAAACATTCCAAAATTCTAGCTGCTGTAAACCTGAAATCATCCCTGACACTTGTTTTGTTTTTTTCACATTCTATAGTGATTCCATTAGTACATATTGTCAACTAGAGTTTTAAAATATATTTTATCACTGAATCTGTGTCACTACAATCATTACTAACACCAGGTCTAATCCACCATTTTCCTTCACCTCCATTACTGTATTAACCTGCTAATTAGCCTCCCTACTGCTGCTCTTAGCAGTAAAGCTTATTTCCACATAGTAATCATATAGTAGTTTAATATGTAATACATATATCAGACTTTTCTACTCAAACCTATTCCCTTCCCAACAAAACCTATATGAAAAATCCAAAAATTTCCTGTACTGCAATCCAATATGCCTTACCCCTTGCTCAGTCCATTCAGGCTCACTAACCCTTACATGTTTCCAGCACATTCTCTCTCCAGAGACTTTGCCTGAAGACTCTTCCCCTAATGCTCATTTGCACATTTCCGTCTGGTCTCTGCTCAGGAAATATCTCTTGAGAACCCTTCAGTGATTCCATTTTACATGGCATCTCCTTATCTACTTTTGTTTTACGTTAAAGGGTTAATCAGGGGAGTTCCCTGGTGATGTAGTGGCTTGGGGGCTTCGGGGCTGGCACTGTCAGCGCTGTGGCCTGGATTCGATTCCCAGTCAGGGAGCTGCCCATGTACCAAAAAGCGAAAAAAAAAAAAGAAGGTCAATCAGTACTGGTGTTTCTCTCTCTCTCTTTCCCTGTATGTATAGCTAATCATCTTACTCACCAAAATACACACTCCATGAAGCTGGCTTTGATAACTAGTATTTTACCTATTCCTATTTCTAGAGCCATTCCTGGGAAATAGTGGACTGTATACACGTGTCTAGTGAATGGATGGTCACAAGACACCATACTAGGTGCTTTGAATACATATGTCATTTACTCTTCCAAACATTTCTGAAAGGTATGTTTTCACACCTTAGAAAAGGTAAGCCAGGAAGGTCAAATTAATTCTCTGGAGATATACACCATATATCACTGAGTCAGGCTATCAATCCAATGAAATTTTAATAATTTCAGAGTGCCCACTTCTTTCATCTTGCTGTGCTCCTTATTTCATCTTTGTGAATCCAAAGTCAGGCAAATGATGCTTTTATCTCTGAAGCATGCCATTATCATGACACCATAGGTCAGTGTGAGATCTCCATTAGGCACAGTCTATGAATTTGCAGGAACCTCTTCTCCCATTAAAATAAAATCAGTGTACTGTTTGCTTTTGCTAATATGATTTCATATATCTTCTTAAATCTACTAAAATATGCAGTAAGAATACTTCATTTTAAAAATTATGTGCAAATTTTGAGTCTGAGCACTTCATATTTCTTCATAGCCTTATGAACCTTGAGTTTGAATCAGTACTCCAGGGCTGTTTCTAAGATGGAATTGAAAGTTTGCTCTAGGAGTTCCCTGGTGGTGTAGTGGCTTAAGGCTTCATCGCTGGTGCTGTCAGCGCTGTGGCCTGGGTTTGATTCCTGACCAGGGAACTATCCATATACCAAAAAAAAAAAAAAAGAAAGAAAATTTGCTCTAATATCTCCTCTGGGAACCTTGGAATCCTGTTTAACATAGTATGAAGCTGTTGCTTTTTTTTTTCCCTGCATTAGTCTTTGTAATTATATTTCATGAAACTTTTTAATTGTTCTCAAAGAATATCATGACAGAGTCTGATGACATTTTTATCAATAGCTGATTGCTTGGCACTGAAACTCATGATTAGAAATACCCAAATCCTCATTTCTCCTTCAGTGAATGAGCACCTTTGATTTAAGAAAATAAAAAATTGGCGATTTGAGAAATGCAGATGTGGATTGATAAATCATATTTTTTTCCAGGAGATGAATTGTAAAGCTAATATAAAAGCTTCACAGAACTGGTACATTCAAATAAATAACTTTTCCATTATGTTCAAAACTGGAAATAAAATTTTTAAATACCCATTATATGTAGAATTGCTTTCCATAAGTTAATTTCTTAAAACTGCTTTTAAAACCTCAGGAATTGGAAACCAAATATTATGGGAATATATATCACCTATGTGGACTGTGTATGTTAGTAAGATCAGATGACAGTTTTCTAAGTAAGTGATTATTAAATTTTGAAGAAATGTGTTCACATGTCGAATCAGTTTGATTGATTACAGAATCCTGAACTGTTGCATTTTTTAACATTGCATGTGAAAAATTGTACAGAACGAGTTCTGAAAAAATTTACTGGAAGGGATAAAATGAACAATCTGTATATTTGAAATCAAAAGCCATTTTGATTAAAGGGAGAAAATCATTGTTATTAAAGATGAATGCCAATCAACAAAATGTCTTTCTAACTTGTCTGATTATTTTGTTCAAAATCCACTAAATTCCACTGACCCCTGGATGCAAACTAGAAACACTCTTGACCTCTTCTTTTACTAACTTGTTGTGGGAGGTTAGCCAAATCATCTAATTTTGGCAAAATTATTTGACAGGATAAAATTAGAATGTTAGATTATTTATCTCTAAGATCTTTTGAACTAAAAACTGAATTGTTTGGAGCTAACTGGGATAAAGGAAACAGAGTTTTGTATCAGAGTATAAAAAATAACTGAAAGACTTCTGCATGGAAATGAATAGATAAATTCCTTATGATTAAAAAAAGTAACTGAAAGGCTCTTGCTGGATATAATACAGGGTCCAGCAGAAGTAACGCCGGACTTGACTTATGATTTTATTACAAAACCATAATCATACATGCTTATAATTTTATAATAAAGGATTTGGTATAGATTACAAGCTCATAAATAGGGCTTTTTATGTGCCAGGCCATGTATTAAGAAGTCTCCAAAATAGGATTATGCTGAGAGCTATTGAAACATGCATTCCTTCCAGGCTCAGTCCCAGAATTTCTGGTTCAGTAAGTGTGAGATGGGGGAGACAATGTAATGCACAGTATTTAGCATGCCCTGAGCAAGCTTGCTGTTCAACTAAAATTGGAAACCACTAATCTAATTTAAGCTCCATTCACTAGTATGAGAAAAGTTAAGTTCAAAAGATTTACCTATTGTCTCAATATTTTAGTAAAGTTTTGTGTCAATCTTTAGGAGATACAAATGTAATTTTGTAAAAGAAAGAGAATGCTTGCTTGAATGTTTGATACCATGAATTTTGAAAAAGGTAAAAATCTGATGGTGAGGCTGGTGGGTAGAAGGGGTAAGAAGTTACATCTTGTCTGTAAGAATAATCAGAGGTTGGAAGAAGATTGCAGTGAAAGTCAGAACAAAACTTTGGGTGACAACAGATAAAGAGAGAATATTAAATATTCTAAAACATGCAAACCAACATTGTGGTTATAAGTTTGAGGTATGAGTGATAAAAAGTTTTCATGTTTTATAAGCATTAAATAACATCTTTTAACAAGCTGTATGCTATGTAATTTTTGTGTATGCTATTTTAATTAATAAGATGTGGTAACCACAGAAGTTCACCTAGTCCAGGTGATTTGAGGAGTTGGGAAGTGAGGTTAGTCAGTTTAGAAGATCACTTAGTTTGAGTTTAAACAAAATGGCAGATCCGAGAAAATAAACAACTAGAAAACATTCTTTCAGGTTCAGAGAATATAGATTGCCCTGAAAATCTGCTTCACAAACTCCAATACAGCTTTTTTTTTTTTTTTTTAAGGATTTGAAACCCACTGGGAACTTACATTTAACTCAGACTTCCTTTGTTCCTATATAAATTCGTAACTGCCGTGAGACGAAGGAACGAGTCCTCCCTGAATCCACAGGCAAAATACAAATTTAAAAAGTAGAGAATGTGTGATACTTAACTGCACATCAAACAGGGTTTAGGTTGCAGGTCCCAGAACACAGCTCGTATGTCCTATTAAATCTATTTGCCTTCAGAAGCAATCACAAAGGAAAACGTACTGTAATGAAGTTTGGCAACAATGAATACATTTCCCAACAAGCAGGAGTTCTCATACTCTCGTGGAAACAAAACACCAGTTTCTTCCCTGATTGAGATCATGTAGAATATTGCCAGTTCTTTTTGTTTATGCTCATGTTACACGTTTCATATACATATCCAAATACTTTAACATAGCACCTCACACAATGTTTCTTCTTTTAAAGTTAAATACAGTGGATTTCATGTTCAGATTATAGATGAATTTGTTTTCTTTGTTAATGCACTTAATAAGCAAAACAATTTATAAAATTTAAATCTCTCAAGAACAATGGTCACTTTACCCTTCTCGTCACAAAGGAAGGAAATGAGGTTCAGAGAAGGCAAGTGATAAGCTGTGGGTCACACAGCTAGTTCTTAACAAATTTGAGACTGAAACTCAACTTGAAGACTACTGATCTAGAGATCAATTTTTATTGATAGTTAACTGTTAGTCTGTCGTGAAGGTGTTGCTTAAGAAAAGTGTGAGTTGTTACACAAAAACAATTGAGGTAAGTATAAGTATCCACTGTAACAAAAGCTAAAGCTCCAATTTCAGATGGCTGTATATTCTACTTTAACAGGATGGATTCCAATTTATGTCTAGTGTCCCCATTTCCTCCTCTGCTATTTTGCATTTTGGGTTTTTTTTTTGTTTTTATTTCTTAACAAACTATTACCACTAATAGTCACATTACAGTTGAATGGGCTTGGCAAACCTTAATTTTGCACTTAACAGCTTTGCAAAAGTCTCATCTAACAGTGTGAGAACAAAAATGTTCAATGCATTTTTCCTCTACTAAATATTTCTAGATGAAAACCACAAACTATCACTTTCAAGGAGGTTGCTCTCTGATAAAACAAAGTGCATCCTAATCAAGAAGCTGGGAATACACAATGCCTTCCAAAGGGGTGAGGGGGAATGAATTTGAAGGGGTGCAATAGTTTATGTTGACTGCACTTGTAGTCTATTTAGTACATAAATGTTAAAACCTGCAAGAGACATCAGTCAGTGAACTAAGGTCAAGAAAAAAGATGAGAAATTGTATTATTATATTATGTGCTTGTAAAATACGTGTGGGACAAAAAGTTTAGCAGTTAGTGTCTATTCCTGCCACTCAGCATTTGGTTCTGTAGGCTTCATTTTGTTAGAAATGTAGAACCTCACATTAAATTAATGTACAGATTTTTATATGTCATTTTTACCTTGAGAAAGGTTCCAAACACCAACAACAGCAACAATGAAGAAAGCAGAATCATAGATCTCACCAGACCTATTGCACTCTGTCAGTATCCCTTGGTGATTTGTATTTTCATTAAAGTCTGAGAAATACTAGTATAAACTTTCTTACCAGAGATTTTGTGATTTATTAAGCATGGCAAATGGACAATTAAACATATTATTTTTGTTCCTATTTTGCAATTAACCCATTTAACAGTAATTAGCAGAAAATAATTTGCTTAAATGAAAGTATTTTTATTTCTCTAGAAAATTGATAATAAAAATGTAACTATCATAGAGTATTCATGTAGAGTGAACATCTACTCAGCGGATCATAATGGCATCACTGATAACACGCAACAATAGGCAAAAATCTGTTGAAGAGTCATGGATATTTATGTCAAAAGTTAGTCGTTTTTTTCAGAGAATTTGTGTCCAAAGAACATAATTAAAAGTTGGAAAATTGAAGAAAATGCAGTTAGATATCACTTTGTGAAGTAGAATTTTTATTTAATACTTTCTAAAAGTTAATTTTCCTCATGTCATTCCTAATTATGATGCCTGTGGATGTAGCTTGTGTACATATACATTTATGAAAATATAGTGACAATTGTTACGATGCATAGAGGCTTGTGCATTGTTATGATGCATTAGCACTAGAGGTTTGCAAACAGTTACATGGTGGCTGTTTTACATCAGCATCATCATATATTTCAAATGAAATATTAACATTAATATTTTAAATCTAATACTTAAATTCAAAATAATGCTTTAAAAGTTTGTTTTGTAAAAGATGAACTACCTGACATTACTGTAAATTATATTGACTATAAATTTAAAAGGTTAATTTTGAAGTTAAAAATAACAGTGATAATAATAAATAAATTGTGGTGTAACAAAGGGTCAGTTAAAAGTAATTCTCCTGAGTTTTGTTTCTTTGTTGCTTTTAGTTTTATGTTCTTGGTTTTTTTTCTGTCCGGCTTACTTACTTAGCAGGTGATCTTACATAAACAATTTAGTAGTTAGTTACCTGCGGGTAAGTGGGGAGGCAGGTGTGGGAGAAGGGACAGGGACACAAATACATGGTGATGGAAAGAGAATTGACTCCGAGTAATGAACATACAACACAACACAGAGAAGATGTAATATAGAATTGTACACCTGGGACCTATGTAATTTTTACTAATCAATGTCACCTCAATACATTTAACAATTAAAACAAAAAAGGTAATTCTCCTAAAACACTAACAGGAGAGAAAAATATTGTGTTTTGCAGTGTATAACGTGCTCCCGTGTATAAGGCACACTCACATTTTTGGCCCAAACTTTCAGGGAAAAAATCTTTCATTTTAATTTTTTAATACAAATTTTTATTTGTCTATTTATACTTGTTTTTTTATTATAAAGGAATTTTAATATTTAATTTTTAATGCATTATAGTACAAGACATTTTATATAACAAATAATTACAAAACACAAGAACAGATACAAGGTACAAGAAATTTTGTGTATAAAATTTTTTTGTATTAAAAAAACCGATTATTGTATTACAGGGTATTATTTTGCATACAGATATCATTATTGATTTCTAGAATTACACTTTTAACTCATAAGCATAAATAGAAGAATAAAAACATTTATGTATATATTGAATTAGTACTACTTTTGTATAATGCACATCCTTATTTTTCCCTCACAAGTTTGGGCAAAAAAGTATACATTATATATGGCAAAATATGGTACTTGAGTTTGGGGAGGACTGGTAATCTAAAGTTTCATCCAAATGTACTGAAATAATCTGCCTTATAAATAGAAGCAATCTCATATGTTGGATGTGCAACGTTTGAGTGTAAATTCTTCATTTTTTATAACTAAACTATAAAATTTGGGGAAATTTAGATGTTCAACAGGTTAGCATGGCCGTGTGCAATTTTTATTTTGCAGTTTATAATCACTATGATTTTAGAAATTGTTTTACCTTTAAAAACTATTTTTTTGTCAAACTAAGTGCTTGACAATAATGTTGACATTACTTTTTAAGCATATTACTTTAATCTAGTTGCTCTTTATTCATAATCAACTGGAAATCTTTAACCAAACATAAAATAATGGCTCACCAAAAACTTTGTTTTTGAAGCTTTAATAGCATTGTCATTGAATAAGATTTTGCAAACAAAAATTGATTCAAATGTAATCCCTTCAAAATCAAAAAGATATTGAACAGATTAAATGGTGAGAGCTCCAAGAGAGTACAAGATCTAAGTTTGAAATTACTGCATGTGGGAATGTTTTGACTTGAGAAAATAGTATTTTCTGGAAACTCAGATTTTAATTGGTTAAATTTTATTTCTGAACTGAAGCAGAATGGAGAATGAATGTCTGCAATTTTGCAGCAACTGAATTTTATAAAACGTATAAAGTATTATGAGTAGAAACAAATATTTACAGATTATTTACTAAGAAAAATTTTGAAGGAGATGTAACATAATGTAATACTTGTGAAAACATTTGAGCTAAATATTGATACACATTAACAAAATGTATGATTGAAAATTTATTATTTTTTAAATTAAATTCTGTCAGTTTCAAGTGTACAGTTCTTTAATACACCATATATTGCCTTGTGTGTTCACCCCCGAAAGTTACATCTCTCCTTCTGTCATAATGTATTTGACATCCTGTACCCTTTACCACCCATTCTGCCCTTATCCTCTTCTAATCACTAAACTGTTGTCTCTATGAGTTTTGGCTAATTTGTTTATATTTTTTGCTTGTTCTTTTTAGTTTTATATCCCACATACGAGTGAACTTATATGATTCTTGACTCTTCTGTCTGACTTAGTTTGTATAGCGTGATAATCACAAGATCTATCCATGTTGTCACAATGACAGTATTTCATCTTTCTCTTATGGCCTAGTAATATTCCATTGTGTATATATGTACCATATCTTCTTTATTTAAATATCTATCCAAGGACATTTCAGTTGTTTTCATGTCTTGGCCACTATGAATAATGTTGCAATGAACATAGGGGCACATATATCTATATGGATAATTATTTTCAGATTTTTGGGGTGGATACCCAGAAAAAAAATGCTGGGTCATATTGTAATTCTATTTTTAATTTTTTGAGGAACTTCCATACTGTTTTCCATAGTGGCTGTACCAATTTATATTCCCATCAACAGTATACAAGGGTTCCTTGTTGTCCACAACCTCTCCAACACTTGTTATTACTTATCTTATTCATAATAGCCATTCTAACAGGTGTGAGGTGATAGGTGATACATGTGAAATTATATTTGCTCTTTTATTTTATTTGTCGATCAATCATTTCTGATATGTAAAATTACAAATGATGCAATTACAACTATTTATTATTTGGTTTTTATATTGACTTGTATTCTGTGACTTTGCTAAATATAGGTAGTAGGATGGATATGTTTTCTGTGGATTTCTAGTATTCATTCTCCATACAAGAGCAAGTGCTCCGCAAGGTTAATAAATCTTCATATTAATTTTTATTTTATTTCAATATGAATGTATTATATTTATTTTTTTCTATATTGCACTGGTTATTAAGTCCAAGACAATGATTTAAGGAAATGTCACAAAAGACAACTTTCTAGCTTTGTTCTTTATCTTTAGGTAATTTGGTTACTTTTTTTAATAGATGTCCATTATCAGGTTGAAGAAGTTTATATTTATACATAATTTGCTGAACATTTGTTTTTGTGAATTGGTGTTAAATTTTATCAAATGCTGTTTTTACATCTAACAAGAGGTATATTTATATTATTTTGATATATTAAGAGGGTCATGTTATTTTCCTACCTTAGTCTGTTAATTTGATGAATTCCATTAACTGTGTTTCAAATGTTAAAATAACATTGATATTTAGGAGTAAATATAATCTGGTCATATTATAGTATCTTTTTATGTATTTATAGTTTTAATTTGCTAAAATGTTTACAAGAAATATTTGGCCAATATTCATGAGGGATATTGGCCTACAATTTTCTTTTCTTCTACTGCCTTGTCCATTTTTTGTTTTTGGTTAATGATAATCATGTAATATGAAGTGAGGATTATTCAGTCCACTTTTATTTTCTGAGAGGTCTTATAATAATTATATCCTTTATTTATAAAACTTTTCAAGAATTTTCTATTGATGCCATTTTGGTCTATAATTTGCTGTATGAGAAAGCTTTAAATTCTAAATTCAGTGTGTGTAATAGATATAGGTGAATTTAGATATCTATTTCTTCTTTTACTTGTTTTGAAATTTCTCTCATTTGGTAGTTTTTTCACCTTATTTAATTTGTCACATTTATCATAACATTCCCTTATTATTCTTAAAGTTTCTCTAGGATCCATGATGATATCTTCTTCTCTTTTTGGAACTCCAAAAATATGTATATTAGGTTGTTACTATTATTTCATAGGTCAGGTAGCTATTTTTTATAGCCTTTTTCTGCTTAAATTTGGATAACTTCTATTACTATGTCTTGATGTCACTGAACATTTCTTCTGTAATACCTGTTCTGTTGCTAAGTTCATGCAGTTATTTTTTCATTTGAGAAATTATATTATTCAGCTTTGGAGTTTTACTTTTTTATGTATTTTATTTATCTCTTATTTTTCTAATTTTTCATGACATTGTTGAAGATGTTATCAATTATATATTTCATTGCCCTTGCCTGAAATTCTGTGACATCTGTCATCTTGACATTATTTTTATCTTGGCTATTGTTATGCTTTCATATTTCTTTACATATCTAGTAATAGTTGGATATTAGATATTGAGTTTTACATACATTCATGATTTATATTTCATGAATCTTAAATAGCACGTTATGAATTCAAGCTATTCTAAGTATATTCAGATTCAAATTCAGGTAAATTTCTGGTGATCCAAGGTCAGATTTTCATTTTTCATAGTGAGAATGTATATAAGTAGTTCACAGAGAAGTTACCCAATGGTAATGTCAAAATATTTCTATTTCAACTAGATTCATTATTTTTCCCCTGAAATTTTCTGTAGGTGGTTTTCTGTGCATGATTATGGCATTTTACCAGTAGCAATCTACAAATTATGTTTGAGGAATATATTTTAAGCACACAATATCAGTGGCCAAAATATTTGAAAAATGCTCCAATCAGCATCTTCTCCTTAGGAATTCACAATGCATTGTTTCAATATTGCAGATTGTGGGAAGTGTTGCATTAAAGAAGCAACTTGAAGAACATTATTCTCTCAGAGTGACAAATTATATAGTCCCTTAATATCCCAAATAAATGTTGTTAATTCAAATAAATAACATTGCAGTCTCTAGTAGAATACAGGGCAGGAAATGTGAACCCTTTAATAATGTTGACTGAATTCTAATACACAAAGACAGGTTGAATTATTGATGAGACTTATATGTCACTCTTTGAAACGAAGAAGTTCACTTAGTATTATGTTATTGATCTCTAACACTGCACTTCATGAAATTGAACAAGTTGTATTTAGGAAAATTTTATTCACATTGGAGAAGAAAACTTTTTTTTTTTTTATTGATCAGGCGTTGATTGAACATTTGCACAGTGAACTATGTGTGAAAATAAAGTATTAGCAAGACTAGGTCTATTTACTGAAAAATATAGGATCCAAAACAACCTCATCACAGCACAAACCATTTTTTTTCTTTTTACCCCAGTGTAATCTCTACACAGCACACTATTTACTATAGCCTGGCTGATGAAGATGTAATAGGTATTGAAGATCCATCATGTCCCAGGGACTATGAAAACTTATTTGCTTTTTACAAAAACACAATAAAGCATACTTTATTATTTGCATTTTACTGTTGGAGACTAGACTCAAAGATATTAAGTAACTTGTCCAAATTTAAACAAAAGGTAAAGACAGCAGGACCTGGAATCTAATTCCAAAGACCACTGTGTTAATCAGCTAAGGCTGCTTAACAAAATACCACAGCATGGGTGGCTCAAAGAACAAAGATATTTTCTCACAGTTCTGGAGTCTGGAAATCTCAGATCAGGATCTAGCAGAATTGCTTTCTAGTGAAACCATCATTTCTCAATTCTTCAATAGAGAACCTGACCAGGTATTGTGTGATCTAAGTATTTTTCTGAAACTGACACCTCAACACCACCACTTTGATTTTTCCACCAATACTAACCTGTTGAGAAACAGAAAAGTAGCCCCTGACAGATCCAGGATCTGTGCTGGTACCATCAGCTAGACCTTATTCTTCTCCTATTGAACATAAACAACTTCCCAAAATATCAGTTCCAGACAAGGGCATTCTGTGACCATGACGGACAAAATCGGATCAGCTTCTATTGAGTGTGTAAAGAGACAAAGACATGGGCATTGTCCAAACCACACCACGCGATATGTTTCCTTCTTTCAGCTAACATGAATAACTGCTGTTTTTCTACTCATTACAATTTTAATGTCAATCTAGTTTTCCTTCTTCCTAGACAAGATTATTGAGATACTTAATCATAAAGTTTCGCCCACTTCCTGAAAGCATACAATTCAGTGCAAAGCCATACTTCTTGGATACTCACCCAAATCACCTAACACAAGTCTCAATCTTAAAAGTAATCATTTCTAACACCCTCTTATTGACAGGCCAGTGGTTCCCCCAGGTTGTGCATTCTGCCTCTCTACAAGTAATTAACCAGACTTAAGCAATTACTGGCTTGTTCTAACTGTTCTCTGTCTAGAAGACTTTGGTATTGTTATATCATGATCCTTATTCAACCTTAATCTAGCTCAACTTCACCCGCTCTCAACTTCTACCCCTCCAGCTCACACCACAAACCCCTATATTGAAAAGCCTGCCTTAAAACAAATTTCAAATTCTTAATAAATTCTGATCTTATCTTTTCACCTCAGATGTACTACCGAAGCTCCTCGGAGGTTATGTTCTTGCTGTAAGAAGTAAATATATTTTTGTCTTATATACAGATGATATAGTTGATATTTGATACTATTCTAAAATAAGCATTCTGCTAGGCTCGTAAAAGAACCAACAAATGTAATTTAAGTAAAGTCTCTTCAACATTTTTTTCCTAAAAGTGTTTGTTTAGAGCAATGCTTAGTTAATTGTAGTTTGTAATGTTTATGAGGACACAACTCAACTTTCTAGATTGGCTTTCTTCCACATGGCAGTCTGAGTGACCTAATTTTTTATGCCATGTGCATTTTTAAAACCATATAGTGGCTTCCAAGTTTACTTAAAATGCAATCTCATTCATTACTTTGGCCCACAAGACTTCAAATCAGGGCTGTCCAAACTTTTGGCTTCCTTGGCCACATTGGAAGAAGAATTGTCTTGGTCCACACATCAAATACACTAACACTGACTATAGCTGATGAGCTAAAAAAAAGTCCCGTGCATAATTTTTGTAATGTTTTAAGAAAGTTTGTGAATTTGTGTTGGGCTGCATTCAAAGCCGTCCTGGGCCACAGGCTGTATAAGCTTGCCTTCAATGATGTGGTACCTGCTTGTATGTCAACTTTCATGTCCTGATACCTCCTCCACTTGCTTCTGAGTCAGGCCCATTGGCCTGCTTTCCTCATTTAATTCGTATCTTACTTAGCCCTGCCTTAAACCCTGGTACTCTTTACTTCCTCTGCATGGAAATTTTCTTTTCAAAAATTCATCATGGATTTCCATTATTCAGCAAATATTCAGTGGACTTTTCTGGCTCCCATGTACTACCACTAAGCAAACATTGTTTTGAGAATTGTATTCATTTAACATACCTTCCCACTTATTTCAGTTTTATCTTTATCTCAAACACATCAATAAAAACTGCAAAATTATCAGGTTTTTTTGCAGTCACAAATTTAAGGTAACATGGCAATCGGATCAAATTTACCAAGAAATGCACACAAAAAGTATTGATCAGAGTTCAAAGTTAATGTTGATTTCCATTTGTGTCATCTGCTTTTAATCTTTACTTCTTTATAAGACTTTTTCCCCCCTTTTAATCTAAAAATACTTTAGGAGAAGCTAGAGTTCTTAGGTTTTCTTTTTTATTCCTGTGATTAACTTGACTATCATCATAAAAATTTGGCCGTTTCTGATTAAGGTTAAGAAATTAACAAATTGTATATTATGACATAACTGAAAATTAGCTGTGGCCAGTCATTTTTTTTTCTTGCTGTTAAAATATAGTCTTATCTTATGACTAATATTTTATATATTTTGAAGTATCTGGTTGAGCTTCTGGATTATAGTATAATATTAACTGTGTTTGTTTTCTGGTTCTCCATGTGATGTAATATAAAAATAGAGTGAAAATGATGATTTTAAAATGTCTATTCTTTTTTTAATGACCATTCTTAATAAAATAGCTTGAGTGCTGGACTTCTTGAAAAACATTGATTAGTTCATTAGATGATGAATATAAATTATCTCACCATGGAAATAATCAAAACAATTCTCTCTCAGTTTTTTGTCTTTTAGTAAGCCTTGTCTAATTTGAAACTTGAAAGTCGTTATGGTATTTTATTGTACAATAAAATAGCTACTAATGAATTGATGATATCATTGTTGTTTTAAATTTGATTTAGACTAGGGCATGGTCAGTATGGGGCATTGGATGACTACGAACACTATCTGGAATGTATTTAGCCATGTAATATGAAAAATAGAGGCATTTATGGTGGGTTTTTTTCCAGATAGCCCTCATTGTTTCCTGAATTAACTATAACAATACTGTTTTATAAAGAAAATAAGCAACATGATGACTACTTTTAGTTGAGTTGGCATTTTCAAGGTTCTTTAAACCACGGTAGACAAATTCTATGTCCAGGAGGATTACATGCATCTTAATGCTCCTGAATAAACACAAGTATGATGAATACTTGAGTTAAAAATGAACACAAACTTAAATCTTTTTTTAAAATTTATTTTTATCATTAGACATTGGGGTGACATCTGTTAGCAAGGATTACATATGTTTCAGGCATACAATTCTACAGTGCATTGTCAACTTGATAAATTTAAATCAATATACTGTCATTGACTAAATTGTTGTTTATAATTACATACAGAAATATATTATTTTTCTTAGTACTTTTCTTTGCCATTTCAATAATCTGTGTGCATTGAAACTGTTTAAATTTGAAACTGTTTAAGCTGTTAGATAAAATATATAAATTAAGCAAATAAAGCAGAAGTTGCAGAAAAAAATTTTGACTTCCTGACTCACTAAAAAGGAAGACAGAGAATAAGAAAATAAGAGATTTAATTTCATTTTTTTTACACATGGCTTTCCAATTTTCCCAGTACCATATATTGAAAAAGTGTTTTTTTCGCCATTGCATGTTTTTGGCTTCTTTGTTGAAAATTATTTGCCTTATATATGTGGGCTTTTTCCTGGGCTCTCAATTCTATTCATTTGGTCTGTGTGTCTGTTTTTCTGCCAATACCATGCTGTTTTTATTATTGTCACTTTGTAGTATAAATTGAACTCACAATATAAATTAAATTCAGAAAGTGTGATACCTCTGGCCTTGCTCCTTTTTCTCAGGATTGCTTTGGCTCTTCTTTTGTGATTCCATATAAATCTGATAATATTTTGTTCTATTTCCTTAAAAAAATGCCATTGGGATTTTGATGGAGATTGGATTAAACCTGGGTAATGTGGTTATTTTAACTATGCTGATTCTTCCAATTCATGAACAAGGAGTATCTTTCCTTTTCTTTGTGTTTTCTTCAGTTTTTTTTAATAATGTGTTATAGTTTTCAGCGTGTAGGCTCTTCACATTTTTTGTTGTTTATTTCTAGGTATTTCATTTTTTTTGTTGCAATTGCAAGATAAATAACATTTTTTCATTTCTTTTTCTGAAATTTCATTGTTATTATATAAGAATACAATGCACTTTTTACATCCATTTTGTATCCTGCAACTTTACTGTATTTGTTTATTGTTCTTAATAGGTTTTTGGTGGAGTCTTTAGAGTTTTCTTTTTCTATTTATGAAATTTCTTGGGGTGACACTAATTAGTATAATTATATAGGTTTCAGTTGTATATTTCTATAATATATCATCTATATTTTGCATTGTGTGTTCACCATCCAGAGTCAATTCTCCTTCCATCACCATATATTTGACCCCCTTTTCTCTTTTCTATCATCTTACCCTCTTGTAACCACTAAATTGTTGTCCTTGATGAGTTTTTGTCTCTTCGTTTGTTTGTATTATTTGTTTCTACCTTTTGGTTTTATATCACCCATGTGAATAAAGTCATGGTCTTCAACTTTTTCTGTCTGACTTATTTTGCTTAGCATAATAATCTCAAGATCCATCCATGTTGTTGTTTCTATTTAAAGAATTGTGTTATCTGCAATTTAACTTCTTCATTATCAGTTTGGATTACTTTTATTTCTTTCTCTTGCCAGATTGCTCTGGCTAGGACTTCTAATACTGTGTTGAATAACAGTGGTGACAGGCAGCATTCCTCTGTTTTCCTGATCACAGAGGAAAAGGTTACAGTTTTTCACCCTTAAGTATGATATTAGTAGAGGGTTTGTCATATATGAACTTTATTATGTTAAAGTACTTTTTTCTATTTCCATTTTATTAAGTGTTTTAGTAATAAATGGATGTTGTAATTTGTCAGATGCTTTTTTCTGCATCTATTGATATGATCATCAGATTTTTATCCTTATTTTGTTTATGTGGAATACCACATTGATTGATTTGCATACATTGAACCATTGTTGTGCCCTTGGAATGAATTCTACTATCTTGATGTATAATCTTTTAAATGTATTCTTGCATTCAATTTGCTAGTATTTTGTTTAGAATTTTTGCATCTGTGTTTGTGAGAGATATCAGTCTGTAGTTTTATTTTTGTGTGTAAGTATGTGTGTGTTATCCTTTCCAAGTTTTGGTGTCAGGGTAATGTTGGCATAATAAAATGAGTTAGGAGGTAATACCTGTTCTCCATTTTTTTTTTGGAAAATTTCAAGGAGTACAGGTATTAAATCATATTTGAATGTTTGATAGAATTCACTAGTGAAGTCTTCTGGTCTTTGACTTTTGCTTTTGGGGAGGTTTTGGATGATATTCTTCACCATATGCCAAAATCAACTCAAATGGAATCAAAGACCTAAACATAAGACTTAAAACAATAAATTGCATAGAAGAAACCATAGGTACTCTGTGGTTTGGTATGGACCTTGGTTTCAAAGAGGACTTTATGAATTTGATCTCAAAGGAAATGGAAGTAAAAGCAATAATAAATGAACGGGACGATGTAAAACTAAAAAGCTCTGCACAGCAAAATAAACCATCAACAAAACAAAGAGGCAATCCACAGAATGGGAGAAGATATTTGTAAATGGCACTTCCAGTAAGGGGCTAATATCCAAAATGTATTAAAGAAAACTCATACAACTCAACCACATAAAAAAACAATTCAATTAAATATTAGGCAGATAATCTGAGCAGATACTTCTCCCAAAAAGACATACAACCAACCAACAGATATATGAAAAAATGCCCAACTTCACTACCAGTCAGGGAAGTACAAATCAAAACCACAATGAGATACCACCTCACACTTGTTAGAATAACCATCATCGACAAGACAAGTAATAACAAGTGTTGGAGAAGTTGTGAAGAAAAAAGAATCCTCGTACATTGTTGGTGGGAATGTAAGTTGGGTACAGCCCCTGTGGAAAACAGTATGGAGGTTCCTCAAAATATTAAGAATAGAATGATCATATATCCCAGCAATTCCTTTTCTGGGCATCTACCCCCCAAATCTGAAAATATTTATCCATAAAAATCTGTATTCCCTATGTTCAATGCAGCATTATTCACAGTGGCCAAGACATAGAAACAATTGAAGTGTCCTTCAGTAGGTGATTGGATACAGAAGATGTGGTATATACGCACAATGGAATATTACTTGGCCATTGGCAATAACTTGGATGTATCTTGGGATTATCATGCTAAGTGAAATTAGTCAGAATAATGAGTTCACTCATATATGGGATATAAAACTGAAAGCAACAAATGAATAAGACAAACAAACAAAAACTCATAGATACAGATAACAATTTAGTGGTTATCAGATGGTAAGGGGTAGGGGGAATGGTAGAAGAGGGTAAAGGTAATTAAATATATGGTGATGGAAGAACTGACTCTTAGTGGTGAGCACAGGATGCAGTATGTAGCTGATGTGTTATAGAACTGTCTTGAAACCTAAGTAATTTTTACTAACCAATGCCACCCCAAGAATTTTAATAAAAATTTAAAAAGTAATGATTTAGACATTTCTTTTGGCATTTTCAGTAACTTGCAGAATGAACATTGCAATATCAGTTTATTTTCTTTGGTTGTAGTAGCCTAATATGCAATACAAGACATTAGCCTTACACCAGTTCTGATAGTCTGTATAAATTATTATTTCAAAGTGGCCAATAGCAATAACAATATGGGTTTTAGTTACTTGGATATGTTTACATTTTGAATGTTTATTCATTTATATGCTAATGATTTGTGCTTCAATTAAAAAATAAAAATAGTAACAATGGCTAACAAGAATTTATAATGATCTAGCTACTCTTTTAAGCACAGTATCATCACAATATCTCTGATAAATGGGTACTACATTATCTCCATTTTATAAGTGAACTAAAGCAAAGAAATATTAATTCAGTCTTGGTTACTCAGCTGGTAAGTTACATACTTGTATTTGCAAATGAGTCAGTTGTGTTAACTGAAACACTATAATGTTCTGTTTGTCTAGTATATGTTTACAGTTTAATTATTATGATACATTTTGCTGTGCCAAGTATACAGTGAATAGAATAGATCAGGTCACTGTCCCTGTGTAGCTTACAGTCTAATAGAAAAGGAAGAAGCAGTGGACATTACTAGGTGCAGTGATGTCCAGGCCTGCCTCGTTGCTGGCACCTGGACGACAATACTGCCCTGTGCATTTTGAAGTCGGACTAACATGACTGTTTCTGGCTAAGGATATAGGAGCAAAAGATAAGTGTTTCACATGTATTCTTAGGCAGGAAAAGGTTTAAATGATTCTACAAGCTTTTACTTTTCCTGTAAAAGTGGCCTAAGGGACTTCTTGTTACAGATCTTGTAAATATAAGATAGAATCTGAACTACACCGGGGCTCCAACTTTTGGAACAGACCTCTAACTCCCTAAAGCCACAGTGGATATATAATGTGAATGAGAAATAATCTTGACTGTGTAGACACTGACATTTGATGATACTAATTACTCTCAGATTACATAGCCAATCCTAACACAACAACGGGCATTGGACAACGATGAGTATTGTTAATGTAATGTGGTTAAGACTAGAATTTGTTCTTCTGAAGATGTCATATATAAAATGAGTTCTGAATTATAAATAGGTGTTCACATGGCAAATGGGATAAATAAATATACATTAGTATTCTGAGTGATGAGGAATAAATAGGCAAATCAAGGACACTCAAGTAGGGTAAAATCAAATTAAGGTTGATATTTTAAAATACCACTCTACTAGTGATGTAGCTAATATGAAAGCAAATGAAAGCAAAAATGCATACACTATCTCAATTAACAGAAGTTATTAGTAGTAATGTAAGAAATGATAGAGTTAGTGTAAATGTGCTAGCAGTGAACATGGGGAGAAGTGGACAGATTCCATAAATATTTGGTAGAAAGAAGAGAGGGGATTTGGTTACTGGTGAAAAGAAGTTGTTGAAGGAAAGAGTGTACAAAGGTGATGCTCAAATTTCTAGTTTAATCAACTGGTTGTGTGGGTTTTTGTTGTTGTTTTGTTTTTCTTTGTTTACTAAATCAACTGAAAAAGGTGAATATTGTAGGAAAAGGGTTTAAGAAGATAAGGTAGAAAAGTTCATTCAAATGTTGATTCTGCTGAATCTAAGATGCTTCATAATATCCAAGTGGAGATGTTAATGATTTCTGTTTTGTTTTGCTGTGTTGTTTTTTTTAAGATCAAAGAGGTTTTAGTATGTTCAATTTCTATGGCGATGAGTCCAGTAGTGAATTTTCTGTAGGAATAGAAGAGATATTCAATAAATAAATAGAAAGAAATGATAATCCCCGATACAGTGGAAATGAAAAACACGCAAATGAAACTTACATTTGCAAACTTCTTTGGCAGGTGTTGAGACATTTCCACAATTAGGTTCTTCCATAATTAATTATCTGACATTAAATATCTTCCTTGAACATCAGGAAAAAAAACATCTCTTCTGTCCAAAAACACATAACGATTTTTCCATCTTTACTGAATTAAAACAATCTTTTCTCCCTTTTCTTTTCTAATCATCTTTGATTCCAGCTCACTCTCTATGGTTTCAAGTATTTCACCACACCATGGTCTCCTTTTCTATACTCCCATCATACTATTTTTATGCATTTAGCCATAAATTTTTGCAGTTTTATCCAAGTGTTTTTAAAGTTATTTTTTTCTAGTTTGATTATAGGACAGTCTGTGTCTTATACGTGATTTTTGATATTCTAACTTCAAAAAGTTTACCATGTAAATCACATATTAAATGATGTTGAACCCTGAAATTCTCTCTTTAAAAAAAGTCTATAACCTTAATACAATCAATTGTGATGGAAACAACAAATGCCTTTCCTCATACTGTTTATAAGTTAAAGATATACATGTTCATTTAACATAACAATAATTTAAAATAAAACAAAACAGAGCATTCTTATTGCTCTGCCATATGTAAAAGTTGCCATGGAAATAGAGGTTAGAACAACTAGTATTTTTAAACTAAAAAAAAATTTTATGCCAGAAAACCAGGTCTAGGATTTCTTTTCTGATAAGGGACAAGTTAGGGGGTACGTGTGTGTGTGTGTGTGTGTGTGTGTGTGTGTGTTTTGATATCTCTGAAATTTTTGTTTCTTTTCCATTAGATATGGATAATGGTAATATCCATTATATATTTCAATCATTGTGAATCATGTAAAATAATATACCCAAAAATCATAAATATCACATACATAAACTGCAAGGTACTATGCGAGTGTCACGTGTTAGTCATTTTAACTGCACTGCCAGAACACATTTCATGGACATAAAGGATGTGAGAGGTTAAAATGAGCAAAATATCCAAAATAAAAGCTTCTGTCTTCAACATTATGTGACCTTGATAAAAGGCAAAGGAGTTAGTTATAGGACTGTGACTCTAAGATGTGGATGTGTGATTTGGAGAAGGGCCTAAGAATTGAAGAATACATCATATTTCTTACGTCAATGTTATACTTTTTTCCAGTTATTCCATATTTGTTCTTCTCTGTCTTTGAAAGAAAAAATAGCATAGACTAATAAATAGCATTTAGCATTTTCAGTATCACCTAGTTTTTCTTTTCCACTACAATTTACTTGATCACAGTCATTAGAGTATTTAAAAAACTTAATGTTAACTTTTGTAATTATCTTTTTATTATTTAAGATTGATTTACATCATTTTTATTGGATTTAGAAAATGGGCTTTGTATAATCAGAATGCTTTAATGTGGATACAGAATTTCTTAAGCTTATAGTGGCCAATTCATGTAACTGTTCCAGGAATGTTTTAATTAAGTATATGAATTCTCTAATGTTGGATTTGTTATATCTATATCTTTAGATCAAGTTCATTAAAAAGTTTTTTCCCAAATATCCTATAATCTTACTCACTCTTTTGTCTGTTTTTTATCAGCTAGTAAGTCAGCAACATTAAAAATACTTTTGTGATCAATTTTTGTATTGTTCTGTTTATTACTATTTATATTTGTGTTCTATATTTTGAGGCTGTATTATCCATACATGTTTAGAATTCTACATCTTCCTGATGAATTGAAATATATTTATTATAGAGGCCTTCTATTTATATGTAATGATGCTGTTACCCTCTTGCTGTGATGTTCAGATATATTTAGATGAATATTTCCATCTGCTGACTGTTGCATTCAAGTTGATCCCATAAACTCAGAGAAGCTTTTGAATTTTTGCTAAAATTTTGAATTTTTGCTAAAATTTTGAATTTCCTGCTAAAATTCAATGTAATGGTAAATATATTACCATATAACAAAAATTTAAAATAAAATAATGTCATTTATATACAAGGCAGGCCCAAAATGTTAGTATTAAATGCATAAAATAGTCAAAATATCAACTTTTACTTTTTGTGGCTTTTTAACACATTTTGCAAAATTCCTTAAAGTCAGTTAATGCAATGAAAGGGATAAAGTTTATTTCATTTGATGTACCAATAATACTAATGACAAAAACAATAGTCAACAGTTTTCAAATAGCTATTATACCATATTACAAATGCTTTTTGTTTGCTTGATATGTCCTTATTTAGTCCTTACAATAAACTAATAAGTAGGTACTATTATTACCAAAATCCTCCAATACAGATGATAGAGGTAAATAACTTTACTATTTTGACAAAATTTTTGAGAGCAAGCCTTCTAATCCAGATGATTTGGCTCCAAAGTCCATGTTCTCAACCACACTAGCTTTCTTTTGGTTAGTGCTGCAAAAATGTCCCCTGTCACTCTTTTAATTCACTAACTTGGCATGTGAACTTCTGTTTTAAGTATCTCTTAGAAATAAGATAGAACTTGGTTTATTTTTATCCCATTTAAACTTGATATCCTTAATTAGGACTTTATTCATTTTAAATTTATGGTCATATTTGGAATTATTTCTACCATCTCACTTAATTTGCATTTGTTCTGCTTTCTCAGTAGTTTTTCTCTTCCCTTTTCTGGCTTTATTGTTAAAAAAAATTTGAGGTATTCCATATGTTGAGTGGATAAGCCAATATTAAATGCACAGCCTGCTGATTTTTAACGTTTCCGTATACTCATGTAATCCGTCTTCTAGGACATCAGTCTCCTCCAGCCTTCAGACTAAGACTAGAACTCACACCATCAGCTCTCCTGATTCTTAAACCTTTGGACTCAGACTAGAACTATACTATCATCTTTCCTGGGTCTCCAGGTTGCTGATGGCAGATCTCGGGACTTCTCATCCTCCATAATCATGTAAACCAATCCCTTACAGTACATCTCTCTCTCTCTCTTCCCTCCCTTCCTCCCTCCCTCGCTGCTTTCCTGCCTCTCACTCTGTATGTCTGTATGTATATGTATGTGTGTGTGTATATACACAAGGGCTGTCAGAAAGTATCTAGCCACGTAACTGTTCTCATTATGTTGACAATGGCTAGATTTTTCCAGACAGCCCTCATACACACACACACACACACACACAGACACACACACACTGTACAAAGAAGTATACACACAGAGAGAAAAAGAATATATATATGCATATATATATACACACAAAGAAAAAGTATGCACATATACATAAATGTGTATATACACACACACACACACACGTGTGCACACATACACATGTATACATGTGTTTTTATGTATGAGGGCTGTGAGAAAAAATCCGGCTATAAATGCCTGTTTGTCATATTACATGGCTGGATGCTTTCCAGACAGCCCTCACATATATAAATGTGTGTGCATATATATCCTATTGGTTCTGTTTCTCTGGAGAACCCTAACTAATACACTTTAACTTTTTAATTTTTATTTTGTGTTTTCTATCGAATTCTTTGCAAGTTACAGATCCTATTTTTATTTTATTAGTGGTATTATTAATTTCTAATCTTAATACATGATTTTTGTTTCTGTTCAATGCAACACAAATTTGCTAAGATTCAAACACACATCTTTCTGATACCAGAAAGGGAGCTGTTAACCCATATGCATGCTCCGCTGTTCTCTCTTCAAGTACATAAAGACAATACAGAGCATACAAAGTGCTATAAAGAGACTCTCCCATTAAAGTGAGTTTTCTCTCTGAAAGGTGAAGTGCTGCCTATTCCGGCGAGGTATTCACAGGTGAAGTGCTGCATTGTGGGTGACGGTGAAGAGAAGGATGGGCCGCAGGGACTGGACTGAGGATGGAGGTCCTCCCTACTACCCAGGCATGAAGTTGGGCACACACAGAAAGTGACTGAAGTCACCGGGGTAGTCTTTTAGTACTTTCTGCCACTGACCCAGAATACTTTATTAATATATAACTTGGTTCTCAAGTAAACACTTCTATGCACTTTTTTAATCTTCAGTTTTGCTATATTTTATTAAAAAAAATTCAAATGAATTTCTCTTTTGGTAGCAAAAGGGATCTTAGTTTATGCTAATATAGAAAATTGTCCTCAGGAGAAGAAATGGAAATGCATTAAAGATTATCAGCATAAATACTTTTTGAGAAAGGAACATGCTTATTGGTAATTGTGAAATGTGTAGGAAGACAAATTAATCATTCTCAGTTATTCTCAATCAAAACCATGTAACTCAAGGTTAGTAAATAATTTGCTATTTTAAGGACAAGTTGTACTATGATTTGACATTTTTAGAGGTTTTATGTAAGGAAATCTTTAAATGCGAGTTGAATAGTTGAATAAACGTAACAGAAAATGAGCATTTTATGCGACTGTGCTAACATATGTCGAGTTTAGTTTTAAATGTGTAAATAGCTATTAAGTAAATAACTTTTTAGCTAATGATACAAGGGTTTTCTCCATAGCCTTTGTTTAATCATAAAAACTCTTAATTACCATTTTTCAAAAAGGAAGAAAGTTCCTAGGAAAAACAATGGGCAATTTCTTTAGCTACCTCCTAATTTATGTTGTTTAGAAATATTTGTGTTTATTTTAAATTCTAATCTAAGTACTAAAATGTTATTTGGATTCATATATCTCTATTGAGTACCTCAAATTAAAAAAAATTCTTTCCCATTATTTTCATCTTTTTTTTAGTTTTATAAATGATAGTAAAATAAATAATAATGAATATTTATTAAACAATTGCTTTATGCCAGCCACAGGTTTAACTTATTTAACATTCATAATATTCCAGTTTGAATGTACTCTGTAGAGGTATTCAAAGCCCAGTTAACAAGCTGAGACACAGATAATAAAAGTTAATAAACTGATAAATCACTGATAAAGTTTTAGGTGTATAATGGGAATTGTTTGTTTCCAAAAAGTTATTGTGAACATTAAGTTTATTAGTTGATTAAAATTTTCTTGGTACACTATAAATTACTAACCACAAATAATTGGTTCATTGTTAGTAGTAGTAATTGGTAAAAGTATTGAGACTAATTATAGCAGTAGCTTCTCAACACTTAACACAAAAATACCTAATTTTGTATACAGACCTTTGTTTTGCTTTATTTTAACCAAAAATTAACTTCAGTTTTACTGCCAGCAGTCAGTACTTTTCAGTTTATACTGTAGTTGTTACAGTCTTGACAAGGTCACAAAGCTGACTTTGAAAATCAGGTGTGAAGTGTCTGTGACAAAAAAATAGCTTTTCAGTGCTCCTCAGGATGTATGAATTTAAACCAATGTCCTCCTTATGGGCCAAAATACAAAGATTTCATCAATTGAGCCGACCAGGAGTTTATTATCCTTGAATAGCTACTGTTCGTAAAAGCACCTATAACCTACCTGACCTTTCCCTTTAATGGCGTTCAGACTTCACACTTGAAAATAAAAGCACCAACTCATCAGGAAATAAAACGCCCTTTAAATGCAACCTTTGTTCTCGTATTTCTCAACCACTGAGCTCTCAAGTGTCTGAGCATTCTGTTTTGGTAGGGCCTCATCCAGGGTGCCACTCAACCCTAAGTGGCTTGCTAGTTAATCAGAGAAAGCAGAAACATGGTCCTGTTCACCAGAACCACTGCAGTCACATTCAGGTACGATCAGAGAAGTGTGTTTGGAAAGGTAGATGGGCCAGTAGCCTATTTAAGTGATGTATAAAGGCCAAATTTCTCTCATTTTTAAAAATCTGCCTTTTCCTAAGAATTCCACAGTGGTTCTTGGTATATATACACATATATATTACTACATATTATATATATATTTGTTATACACACACACACACACACACACACACAGAGAGAGAGAGAGAGAGAGAGAGAGAGAGAGAGAGACTGATAGATAAAACTAATTCTTGAGCCTCCATAACCTAAGATGAAAAGGACAAGACAGATTCGTCAAGTCCATCTATAAGAATACGTAACATAGCTAACATAGTGCCTCTGATAATAAGGGTGACTTAGTTTAGAGAGAATAGATTTATTTTTTATATCATTGTGCATCATTGAGATGAGGTAAGTGTTTGCTACTCAATATGATCTTCCAGTTACTACTTAGTCCTTCACTTAATCAAGCCTAATGAATGGAGTTTTGGAAATGTTTTAGTGTGAACCACAATAAGTCATCATGTTTCTAATGTGACGGTGAATTTTTGAATGTGTGTAAATCAGTGCACTTAGTTAGTGAATTGATAAAATAGTATCTAAGTCAAGAACTAACATCCTCCTTTAGACTAGAAACAATAAATTGTTTTACCTAGGTTTATATCTTTTCAAGACTTGTATCTCTTTAGGTCTCCATGAAGCAGACACCAAGGCAGATTTACAGTAAGTACTGGAGGTTTTTTGGAGGTGAAAAGTACGACAGAGGAAGGAGGACTCAGGAGTAGGCAGAGAAAGACCGTGGAAGGCAGTGCAGATGTGACAACTGTGAACGAAACCAGGGAGGAAGGAAGGCTAGTGAGAACTATCCTCACGGTGTGGCGAGACTCCGAGAAAGGTCAGCCAACCTGAGGGAGACGTCTAGAATAAACAGGGCCCACAGAGGGGTCTCATTTTGTGTCTATTCATGCACACCTGTGGTAGGTGGAATAGTGACCCCAAAATATACCTACAACCGAATACCTGAAACCTGTGAACCTGTTACGTAGTAAAGAGAAATTAAGGTTGCAGATGGAATTAACCTTCTTCCTAGTCAGCTAACTTTAAAAAAGGGAGAATATTAAGCTATTGATTGTGTCCATGGGTTGGTTTGTTTGTTCATTTCTTTTCTCTTTGTTGCTTTCAGTTTTATATGCTGCATATGAGTGAAGTTATGCAGTTCTTTGTTTTTTCTGGCTTATGAGTGGGTTAGGGAGGGGAGAAAGGG
Source organism: Lyroderma lyra (assembly GCA_004026885.1). Taxonomy (NCBI): domain Eukaryota; kingdom Metazoa; phylum Chordata; class Mammalia; order Chiroptera; family Megadermatidae; genus Lyroderma; species Lyroderma lyra. Next base: position 296,772 of record PVJL010000919.1, read on the forward strand.
GAGGAGGTGGGAGAGGAGCGGGGAAGCTAAATATAAGGTGATGGAAAGAGAACTCACATTAGGTGGTGAACTTACTATACATCAAGTTGACAATGCACTGTAGAATTGTATGCCTGAAACCTATGTAATCCTTACTAACAGATGTCACCCCAATAAGTCTAACAATAAAAATGAATTTAAAAAACAAAGGGGGAGAATATTTTAGATTATCCTGGAGTTCACAGTGTAATTACCATGGTCCTTAAACAGTAGAGGTTCTCAAATATTCAAATATTGTCAACAGATTGGAACATAGAAATCAAGAATTATAGCGTTATTTTTACATATGTAAAATTCCTAATTTAATCTTATTGAGATAAGATTTTTATTAAGTCCAGTCTTGTGGACTTGCATGTGGTATGTAGGTGAACACACCGAGTACACTTGAAAACAATATGCACTCTGCTGTTGCTAGGTGAGTCCACCACATTCGCATAATTATCAGGAAGTTAGAGATGGGTGTCTTTATTGATACTTTGTCTCATTATTTTAACAGTTGTAGCTCTCTAGTAAGATGTCTAGTATTGGGAAATTGTGTCCTCCTATGAGGTCTGATATATTTTGCTTCATGTAGGAGTTTGAAGCTCTTATGTTAGACACAAACACATATATGGTTTTTACGAAGTGTTGATCTTCACGTTATGAAATAGCCAACTTTTTCTCTAGTAATACAGTTTCTCCAACTTCTGTATTATTTGCTATAAATATACCATGATAGTCTTTAATTATTGATACTTGCTTGGTATAACTTTTTAATCCATATTTTTTCAAGGGAGTAATGTTATTACCGTTAAATTACGTAACTTAGATTGCATTGCAGTTGACTTTTACATTTAAAAAAGAATCTATATTGATAATTTCTACTTTTAAGTGGATTGTTCTGTCAAACACCATTTACTGTAATTATTTGTGATGGTTAATTTAAGTCGACTTGGCCAGTTATTTAATCATACACTAATTTATGTGTTTTGGTGAAGGTATTTCTAGATGTCATTGACATCAATAATCAGTTGACTTTAAATAACAGAAGTAGGATGAAAATATGGGTAGGTTATTTGATCCACTGAAGGTCTTAAAAACAAGAGGTTTCCCTTTGAAGAAGAATTCTGCCTAGAAACTGCAGCATCAATTCCTTCTCACTTTCTAGTCTGCCAGCCTGCCCTACAGATTTAAGAACTGCCGGACCCCAAAATTTCATGACCCAATTTCTTCATCACTTCATCCATAGCTACATCAATATTAATATAGACATATAGAGATACAGAGATAGACACAAATATAGCCATAAGCAGATATAGGTAAACTTTATTTGGTTCTGTTTCTCTGGAAAACACTGATTGATCCATTATTTATATGATTGGATTTAGGTCTGCCATTTTATTACTGACTTTAAACCCTTTTAAAATTGTTCTTTGGTTCCACTTTTCAAATATTATTTTAGATTGTGTAAAAGGTTTCTAGAATTTGATTATAATTTATCTATTTGCTGCTTAGCTATATCTTTCTGCAAAATTATTTACTAGTTGCTCTGGGGGATAAAATTTATATAAACCTTGGCATTCATATCCTACTTATAATTAATATTCTATTACTTCATATAAAATGCAGGAACTTTGCCTGTATATAGGCCCATTTATCTTCATATCATGTTACACTGTAGTTTTCATATATAATATATTTATTTCATATATAATATATAATATATAATATATAATATATTCCTTACAAGTTGATAGTATGATTTTTGCTTCAAAAGTTGTATGTATTTTAAAGAAATGAAGATGAAAAGGAGTATTTTTATATTTACCCAGGTGTTCATGTCATTTTCAGTGTTCTTAATTCCTTAATGAAACTCTATATATATGTCTTTTCTTTTTTTCTGAGCTTTAAAAATACTCATAATCATTTCTCGTAGGTCAGACTTGCTCTTAATGAATTTTCTTAGTGCTCCTTTATCTGCAAATTTCTTTTTTACTTCTTTGTTCTTAAAGGGTATTTTCATGTGGTAGACAGTTCCGGGCTTAGTGTTATTTCAGGCACTTTAAAGGTGACTTTTACAGTCTTCTGGCCTCCTCCAATGAGAAGGGTACATTCATTTTATTGTTGTTCACTGGAATTACTGTTATATTTCTATGTAATGTATAATTTTTCTTGATTGTCTTTCAAGATTGTTCTTAATGCCTTTGATTTTCAGTAGTTTGTGTTGTACCTTGGTGTTGTTTCCATCAGACTTAGCCTTCTTGTAGTTTGTCAGTCATCCAAAATTTGTAACTCTACATCTTTCTCCATATTGGAGAAGATTTTGAGCTGTACTCTTATATTGTCAAACACATTATTTTTTCCAGACTCCTTCTGATGTTCCAATTACAGATATATCAGAACTTTCCATATTATCTCAGAGATTCCTGAGGGTCGCTTTATTATTTTCAATATTTTAATTTTGGTTTCTCTCTCCTGTAGATAAATATCAAGGCATTTTCAGTAGAAGGAGCAGCATGTAATACTCATATACAAAGCACAGAAACTATTAATAAAATCAAGATTGTTTATACACGGTATAGAAAATAAATAACCCCCTATGCTTGATATACACGTAACCTATGTACCTATAGTTTATGGTATTTTTGTTATAGCAGCCCAAATAGACCAAGACACATCACTTTTGCTGATAATTATGCTATAAAAGGAAAAGGAAATTTTCCAATTCATTATTCTCTGTTGTTGTTTTGAACTTTCAGTTCTTCCTTCCTCATCCATAAGCAGAAGTTATAACATGTAAGTAGAATGCATAGAATCAACTATAACTTTTTTAGAAGTTAAGATAGTTTTGTGTAGTTTCCAACATTGTGCTATGAACACATACATGTGAGTATACATGTACGTGCAGCAAAATACAAATTGTAATTTTATAGTTTACCAAGAGTGAACCCTAGTGTAAACTGTTGACTTGGGGTTATAATGATGCAAAGTGTCGGTTTATCAGTTGTAATGCAGGTACTTCACACAGAAGGCTGAGTATAAAGGATGACCTTGTGGGCAGGGAGTAAATGGAAAGTGAGAGATCTCTGCACCTTCTGCTAAATTTTGCTGGGACATAAAACTGCTCTAAAAATATCCATTTAAAACAAAAATGAAAACAAGTAACAACAGAAACTTCCCCTAAGGTGAATGTTGGTCCTACAATTTCTCTATAGTAGTACCATTTTCCCCACAACATCAGATGTGTATCTCTACATCTTTCTTTCATTCATTAGGAAATAAGTTTATTATTGACTTATGCTATGAAATAAAACCCTCCTGTAGAAAATATCTCTGTGGATGATATCAAGAAGTTATTTCTTCCATATGTTATGAGAAGCTCTAAACCTCCATTTATTCATTTTATGCTATAAAAATCAGAGAGGACAAATCTTTGATATCATTCTTCTTGTGATTTCCACATGCCCATGGCAAACATCTCTCTTCATTCATGGTGCTCAGTTTTTCTAAGATTTCGATTTCTTTTCAGTACAGCAATACAGTCAAGCAGTCCCAATTGTGTTTGACTAATGAATTGGAACTTGTCTGACTTCTGTGCTAAATGTGATGAATCCTTTGAACATGATTTAGTTTTCTTAATCTACTGCTTAAGAAAAGGGGTTTAGATTAATTTTGCTGGTAATTATTTTAGTTACCAGAAAAGTTAATAAGTCAATCTAGGAGGAAGGAAAACGGACCTAATTATTTAAAAATAAAACAAAATCTCATAAAAGTCTATTTGGATTAAGCGCATAAGATCTTTCTTGATGAATACATAAACCATCTCTTTAGTAAGTCAGCCATAATGTATTCTGACATATTGAGCCCCTAGGCATTTAGTCTTTACTATAAATCAGGAACTTTGGGGTTTGTATTTTGCTTAGACAAAAAAAAAATACTTTGTATATCTTGATTAATTAAGTATGGTTCAAAGAGAAAAGTTGGCAGAATATTGAAATAATTTTTATATTCTGAGTGTTATATGCGCATGGCTAGTGAATTATAACTATTAGAGATAGTATCTTACAACTAAAAATGTAATATATCATGATCACAGAACTTGTAAAAAAATCTCTCCTCCTCCTCCTCCTCATCTCACTTTTATTTACTACTATCCCGCAGACATTTTGCTAAATGCTCTACACATATATTTTATTTGATTCACCTATGTGTTGACTTATTATTAATCTTATTTACAAATGAAACTGCCTTATCTGTTGTCACAGAGTGTAAATGATGTTACTAGAGCTTGAATTAGGCAGTCAGTCTCTAAACCCAGAGGACATCTTAATCACAGTACCAAATTCTACCCATAGAAACTGAGCATAGATAGTCCCTATTTCAGGAAATGCATTTAACATTTCCCCAGCTCTTTAAAGTATTCACAACACACATTCATGTCCTCTTTATGTTTTACTTTCATAACAGCCTTAACATACAATTATGACAACAATCCTAATTTTGTAGCAGAAAAAGCTGAGATTCAGAAAAACAATGTGATTTACACGTGATCTCAAGTTAAGTAGTGATAAAGACTTCACTTGAAAACAGAACCTTTTAACTATAAAACCCAACTCTAGCACTTGTTTTGAATTTAAATATCAGGTATATTAATGTTGAAGACTCAAAATTATTACTTAGGATAAGAGGACAGGTAGTAAACTAGGGTTAGAGTTATTCCAAAGTCTCATGGCAAGAATTCAAGTCACTGACTGGCATTTATTAATGTATGGATAGAATGCACCCATGTGCTTTGTGATAAAAAAAATTTGAGCAGCTCTCTTGAAACAGGTTAAAGTTGCAAGACAAATGGAGACTTTTTTTTAACAGGGAACCATTTCTCCACGGAAAAAACCATCAGCTACACTACCAAGTACCAGTGGACAGAGTTAACTTTAAATAGAGGCTTGTATAGTGTGTCCTAATACCACACCAGTATCTCCCCTGCTGACTTTTCATGATATCTTAATTCTACCATTAGCAATTTTTCCTTTCAATTATGACATCCTCTATTTTAAACACAGACATACCATAGAACAGTAAAACCATGCAGCCCACTTTTCCTCCTGTATGCATGGGAATTGTGGACATGGCATCGAGAGCATGCTGCCAGGCCTTTGGAGTGGAAGGGGGAGCAAGGCTTCTAAAAGGAGCCTTAGGAAGCATTATTAATCCTTAAATGCAGTTTCTCCCAACTTCAAATGTCGGCCCCGGGCAAGTTGTAAAGATATAAGTGAGATAATCTACCGTAAATATACTTCACAGAAGATCATACAGCTGATGTTTACACACAACTGTTCCTGCACGCCACAAATCATGACTGATTCAAGGGCCCAATGAAGGAAGTAGATGATGGAAACTCTTGTCATAATCCTGGAAGCAAAGTGTACACACATGCATTGATCTTTCTAATTATCTTTATTTGACCTGACATACATTATTTAACTTTTCTATGAGGTAAGTTTTTCAACTATAAACTTGGAGCCGATTACTGTTGTTATCTCAGAGTTGTGAGGATTACATGAACGAACGTAGGGCTTGATACACAGTGAATAATGAATGTTACTTGCTAAACTCAAAGCCCTATATCATTATGTTAGTTTTTCAAGGATAGTGTGATGATTAAATCATTGCAGTAATCAGTCTTCAACTTCTTGTTCTGCATCCTATTAGTTTCAACTCTAATAAATCCAGATTCCTGCATTCGAAAACCTTAAGAGAAACAGACCAAGTGTCCCTACTTACTGAGTAGCCAATATTCACTTATTTTCCACTCGTACAGAATTTATGGAGACATTGTAGTCTACAGATATGATTGTCATATATCCCTGATTTGCTAAGTATTTTCAAAGTCAGGTAGCTTACTTTTTTTCTATGATGTAAATTCAATAATTCTTTAAATAAGGTTATTTTTCCAAATACACTGATAAATATTTGTTTCTTCGAAGTTGCTAGTGTGATATATTGGTATGACAATTCCAGAGAATAATTTGGCTTTTGACGATTCACATGCTCTGCTGCATATCCATTACTATTCTGCTAAAAATGCCCAGACTTCTTTTTAAGGAATGTGTTATCACTATGGTGGTCTAGGCATGGTTTAACAGAATCAAAGTCATTTGTTCAGATATGGATGTGTAATTTCATTTGGGCAAACTAGAGTTAAGTTTAGTAGTTATGCTCGAAGTATTGAGGTAGAAAAGTTCTTATTTAACTGATTAAAAATATGATGAGACAACAACCTTGAACTGACAGAGACACACATGATGATTCTGTGATACATCTTTCTTGAGGATAAAGGTGACGTAAAAGAGAGCAGGCTCAACAAGAAAAGCTCATATTCTGATGATTTAATTTGCATTCTTTAAGCCCACTTTCTTACAAACAAATTAACCCATGGCTTCATAGTTACATAGAAGAATAATATTTTTATTTTTTAAGTCAATTTAAATTTGGATTCTGTCATTTATTAGCAAGAGATCTGAGGCCAGATAAACCCAATGAGCATGATGCATTTAACTGCACCTGTTATCTTAATCTACATTTTTAATCCTCTTACTTATTGTGGGCAGCCTTCTTTTTCGAGTTATTAGGGCCATTTCCTAACCCGAATTATATTTTGAAGGGATCCCTCACATTATACTTACGAGAATAGAACATCTGATGTATGGATGGGAGAAGGGCCAGCTTCATGGACATGGGACCCATACAGTTGTGCAAAGCTTTGTTCTCTGAAGGCTTAGTTTAATGCTCTACTTTCATTGTCATGAAATTCTTGATAATTTTATCTTTGACTTTATTGGATAAGTGAAGTCTGATGAGACAACAGACTGGGCTCATTCAGGGGAGATATGTCGGATATGTGTCTTTTGTTCCTTGCCACCCCATTTATATATAGCATGTGTGATGCCCCATGAGTGAAGAGAGAGACCACAGAAGAAAGGAAAAAGCTTTATATTTTAGTACTTTCCTCAAAAAAACCCACAATTTTGTTTTTAAGAAAGGGTCTCATATTTTCCTTTTGTACTGGGATTTGCAGATAATACAGCTTTACCTGGCTGGAAACAGAGTGTCACTTTAGAAGGCTAGAATTTCTATGACATGATGGGATTAGTAATTTCAAATTAATTCCAAGAATCCCTTTTAACAAATGAAAAGGCTTTCAAGAGAGAACAACTTCAGGAACAGAAAGAAGGTTAGTTAATCTAGAGTTTAGAAATTAATTGAGAAAGTCATATAACAAGGATTCGAGAGACAGGCAGTGTCCAGGTCATATATATTATTTTTTTTAATTTATTGGGGTGCCATTGGTTAGTAAAACTATGTAACTTTCAAGTGTACAATTTTATAATGATGCATTTTTATATTCCATTGTGTGCTGGCCACCCTAATTCTCCTTCTGTCACCATATATTTGACCCCCATTTCCCTCTTCTACCACACCCCTTCCCTCTGGTAACCACTAAGCTGCTGTCTGTTGTCTATGAGTAAAAATCAAACAAACAATTTAATTAAAAAATGGGCAGAGGACCTGAACAGACACTTCTCCCAAGAAGACAAACAAATGGCCAACAGATATATGAAAAGATGTTCAACTTCACTAGCTATTAGGGAAATACATATTTTTGTTAGCAGCTGTGCATATGAACATTTTCTAATTATGATGATGGGCTATGAGAATATTTTAAGCAGTAAGGGGTGGGCAACAGAATTAGATGTAAGTATTTTAAATGATTTTCTGTTTATTGCATGCTGAAAAAATCAGACAAGGAAAAGAGTGTAAATCAGATAGTCAGACCAATCATTTCCTGTTGAATGTTCTATAGCAGACATGTCCAACCTGTGGTCCAGGATGGCTTTGAATACAGCCCAACACAATTTCTTAAAACACTGATTTTTTATTTTTGCAACCTTTTTTTCAGTTCATCAGCTATTGTTAGTATTAGTATATTTTATGTGTAGCCCCAGACAATGCTTCTTTCACTGTGGTCCAAAAAAGGTAAAAGGTTGGACACCACTGTTTTATAGCTTTCTTATTAATATATTAATATGATTATAAGTAATTTGTATATTAATATATAATAATATCTTATAATTTAATTTTATATTATTCCTGATGTTAATTGACATATCAATTTATTCCTTTTATATCTTTAGAACTTTTTTATGTCTTTTACATGAACATGCATTTTGTTTCATATCATTTTAGTCCATTTAACTGAATTTGCCTTATTTGTGATATATTTTTTAGTAAATATGAGTTAAATAAATATCAAGGGAAGTTACGATGTATTGAAAGTAAGTAGAATATACAGAAGGTTGTGAAATATACAGCAAATAAAAATTTAAAATGATTTAGAGATTTAGTTAAACAGGAAGAAATATAGAGTGGGCTGCTGGAACTACAAGGCTGGACCTAGAGGGCAGATCAAGTTCTAGATGTGTACTTCTGAATCCACTGAGAAGAGTGAAAATTAAGAAAATCAATTTGTGCCAGAAACTGTGAAATAAATCAAGAAATACAGAGAGAGGAGATCATTTAGGTTAAATGGTTTTTTTTTTCCCTAGGTTAAATTTTAAAAAGCTAATTTTAGACTATAAATTCAGGTGCAGATTTATTTATTAAAGTTCAGAAAATGTGTTCTATAAGTCTCTCTTGAATGTTAAAAATATCTTTGAGTAACTTACATACGAAATATGTAAGACAATGACTAAGTACTGAAAGAGTGTGTGTGTGTGTGTGTGTGTGTGTGTGTGTGTGTGTAAAATCTCTGTCTCTTATTCTAGATAAGAAAACGAGGCTCAGAGGGTTGAGTAATTTGCTCAAGGTTATCAGAGACAAAAGCAGAACTTCAGTCCATGTTGTACAGATTCCAAAAAACCAAATGGCTCATTATAATCATTTTCCACAGCGTGATCACATCTGTGAGATATTTATTATTCTCTTACATGTAGGACATACTGGGCACTAGTTGCCACGCATGTACTGGGGGTCCTGGTAAGCTTTTCAGCAAAGAAACCTGTTTGATTTTGCCCGATGCAGTTTTCTTCAGATTTGCCCAGTCATGAACATTATTTTTTTCGGCATAACACCTGTTGCATTTGTACCAGCAAGCAGTGTACAGCCTCTATTGTCATTTTTAGGGAATGGGTTTTCTATTCTATTAGTAGCACAGATATTTTGTGTGGGGGTCATTGTGGGCAGCCGCCTTGAGTAATAAGCATTCAGTTTTATAGAGAAAGAGAAAAATAATAATGCTGACTTATTCTTATCTGAGCATTGATTTTTCTGAATAGGCTGAAACATGCTTGGCTAGGTATTATACTCTGCCAGGGAGAAAATAAAATAGTTTGAAGAGCCTGTTTCACCATTTGTACACCCCACAGAACACTAGCTTCTTGTTTGAGAAATTAGTATGGTAACGATGGCCTAGTTTTCTCTTTTTGCAGATGAAGAACCTTCGGGGCAGCGAACTGAGGGGCTTGTCTGGAGTTTCAGAACTGAATTAACAGCCTTCCTCTGGGTCTGCAGACTGAAAAGAAACCAGGTATGTTTTTAAGTAAAGCTTTCTTTAATTTATTTATTCCTCAGCAAAACACCAAGAGGTGGGAACTATTGAGAACCCCATTTTACAGATGGGAAATTTGAGAGGAATATTAGGTTACTTAAAATTATGTGGCTGTGAACTTATACAAGTTGACAATGCACTGTAGAATTGTACACCTGGAACCTATGTAATTCTTGCTAACGAATGTCACCCCAATAAGTCTAACAATAAAAAAATTATGTGGCTATTAAGTAGGTCATCTGTATTAAAATTTAGAGAATCTGGCTCTAGAATTCATCATTTTAACCACTACGTTGTAAGACCATGATTTTACCCATCTCATTTTTGTTTTTTTGATATTGGAACTAAGAATCATGACTTTGCCTCCGTCAAAACTTGATTTGTATCTCGTATTTCTCACTTGTAGTTATGGACAGTTTGCTCACTTTTCCTGAATCTCAATCTTGTCACTAACAAAACTCAAGTTTTTAATTCTTTCTTTACAAGATAGTTTGAGGATTGCATAAAAGGATCTATGTAAAATCTCTAACTGCTGCTAAGTCTGCACATAGGACTGGGCTAGGGTAAACCTCAGCATGTGCTAGTTCCTTCCTCCAGTCATTTTAAACAACTGAAATATGACCACAGTTAAAAATAAACATGTGCATGTTTTTCTTTTATCAACGATGTTCATATGTATTTGTACGGTTATGCCTTTTGCTTGCTGAATCAGTGACATTCTATAAAATTATTTTGTTCTTTCAAAATTTCTCTCTAAGACTGGTCACAGTCATGATAAATAAATCTTACTGTATCATTATTAATATTTTAGAAAGAAGTTTTCTAAAATATGTCCTCAATTATGAATACTGTTGCCTTTCAAAATAGTATGCATTATTGAAAGTTGTCTGCAAATATGATAATGTGTATTTCTGGAGGAAATATTTATTCTGAGTGTAAAGGTTAGTGCACAAGTTCTTTAAGATACATTTGTTGTCTTTGTAAATAGAAAATTTAAGAAAGGGAAAAATAATATGCCAAAGGTGTGAACTGAGGTTTAGGTTCAGTCCCTATTTCTATGTTACACTGAAAGTTAGTGATTTAGCACATTGACTGTAGATGACTATCTTTACTTAGAAATCCTACTAAGTTTAAGTGAAAGTGTTTATGTGTTTCAGACATTAGTAGGGATAGTTTTAATTCTAAATTAAATAAAATGTATCATGTGTATTGTTATGGGGGGGCAAAAACTGTTTTGTTTCCAAGTTTAAACATGCTAAAGACTTACTTCTTCTTCCACAATGCCAGTCTTTTGTAAATCATGCATTTGGTGTCTCAATATGTATTGGCACATTCACAAAGTGGGTATATTCAATCCAAGTGAACTTGATTTTTGAAGTCTAAATTGCCCTATAGTTTTAGAAATCTGAAGAATAAGAAATAAGAAGAAATTGCTACTAAAAATGTATAGCTCACCATTTTGCTTATATATATTTTAGAGATTCATGGAAAATATTATTGTAATATAAAACTAAAAAATATTTAACAATATGTATATTTTAGTGTGTTTACACTTAGATGTTAAACTAAATGATTGTGATGTACAGTCATGGATTAAGACTTAAAGTGCTTAAGAGATGACTTGATTCAACCATGAGAATCTCTCTAAAATATTCACCTTTGTGTTGTCCTATAATCCTCCAAATATATATATATATGTATATATAATTTTGAATTTTGAAACTGTAGCCTCTAAATACCACTTTAAATTCATTTATTCATTAATCCATTCACTTATGCATTATCTATTAAGTGCCTACAATGTATCAAGCATTTTTTTCTAGATTCTACATTACTGAACAAAACAGATGATAATATCAGCACTTGTAAAGCTCATTCTCTAAAGGATAGAAGTCCATAAATAATAATGGCAAAAATATGCAAATTATATTGTATGTTAGAAAGTAAAAAATGTTATAAAAGAAGTAATAAGAAGGACAGAGAAAGGAAGATTAAAAATGCAGATGTCAGTTTATTTTATGTAAAATTATCTCATATATTCATAATGTGCATAAAGAGACTGTGTAACTATATATCATACAATGCTTTATAAGCAGAAAAAAATCAAAATATTTTAAATAAGAAAGATTGCCCTCTATTATTACTTAGAAACAATCTTAATAAGTTTTCCAGGAGAGTTTGACCTCCGCTGTCTTACTGTCCTTCAAGCCCCAAACTCTAATGAATATGGAACCAAATGCTAGTGACTATCCATTTATGCTTGTTAGGAATGGTGTCGTGGCATTGGGAGAACGAGCAGAAATAAGCTGTGTCCTCAGTCATAAAGTCTTCTGAAATTGATCCTCAGACTTGGGTGCAGTGCAGACTTCTTTTATATTTGTTGCAAACACCAACCAGTTTACCCCTTTATTTGCTTTTCTCAGTGCTCAAGGAAGTTTCACTCTAAATGTAACCTTCTGCCACTCTGTTTCAAGCAGTCTCTCTTCCCAGGCATATGTGTCATGTTAACTCTTTTACTTTCTTTTTTGTACTTTTTAAAAATGCTTTATTTCCTTTGTATTGCTTTCTTTACTGCTTGAGCCCGAATTCAGCTGCCTGAGGGCTCCTCTTCTCTTTGTTTAATTCCCAGCTGTAACCTCAGGTGTAGCACAGGGTTTGGCACAGAGTGAATGCTTAATAAACTTAAGTTGAATGATTGATGAACCCTAATTGTCAAATTGTTTATTGTTAAAATTTCAAGGTGAGCTTATTTTTACCATTAAATTAATATTTATACATTAATTGAATTATCAGTTCAAGATGAAATGGAATTAAAAAAAAACTGCTGCTGCAAGTTAAAAATGGTGTAGTGTATTGGTTAAGTAAACAGACTCAGGAATCCAAGACTTTCTCACTCATTAAACATATGCGTTTGAGGAATTGACATAAATTCTCTCTGCTTTCTTTTTTTATTTGTTAAAACGGGAATGATTTGAATACTTACTTTACATTTTATAGAATGACAGTGATTCTCACCTTTGTAGTTATACCTGTGAATGTTATAATAGGAACACCAGAACAAATACAATGTATTATAATTGCTCACATCTTCAACCAAAGCTGCCTGTCTGGTGGCTTACAGAGACATTAAGGTTAGTGCTTTGCAGCAAAAAAAGGAAAAAAAAAGAAAGATGCATATAGATGGGTCATGTCAAAGCTGCTAGTTATATGGCTACTAATATATGTATTCACAGAAATTAGCTAGCATTTTTGTAATGTACTTGGAGCTAATGTTCCTCAGTTTTTCATTGTGTCTGTAGAGATACACATATCAAAATCAAGATTTATTACAATATATACTTTCAATGTAGTTTCTCTTCTTCTCTCTCTTTTATTTTTACAAGGGAAATGTATTCTTTCACAATTCTGGAGGCCATTAGTTTCTCTTCTTTAATCTAAATTTATTAAGAAAAATATTTTTGTTGCCTGGGTAAATATTGTGAGTTAAATTTTATCTGTACTTGTTATGTAATATCAAATTAATAGTTCTCTTGTCCCAGTCGTTTAGCAGAATTCATATTAAACTAGTGCCACTTTGTGAAAATAAATATTCCTATTATACCTGAATAAATATCCTCATTATACTTGTGCAGAATTCTTTGGGACTCAAATGTATCCATTAATTCTTATAAAAGCAGAGATCAGACTCAAAGCTCTAATGGAAAATACAAAGATTCAGAAGAAAATACATCAGAAAAATTGGGTATGTTCTTCTAGTCCTGAGAAATTCCAATGAATCTTAGCAATAATGGCCTTGAGAGTTGATGTGGTTTTCCAATGTAACATTATGGAAAGAGGGAATTATTTACATAGGATATCCTGTATAAAATTTCCAATCCATCTGTTGTAAATTGAATTGAGTCATCCCTAAATTCATATGTGAAATCTTAATATTCAGAATGTGAACTTATTTAATAATTGAGTTGTTGCAGATGTAATGAGGCTATGAGAGTGAGCCCTAAACCAGTATGACTGGTGTCCTTATGCAAAGGAGAAATCTGGACACACACACACACACACACACACACGGAGAAACCCATGTGAAGTTAAAGGCAGAGAACTGGGTGCTGCTTCCACAAGCCAAGGAATACCAAAGATTGCCAACCATCACCACAAACTGGGGGAGAGGCACAGGACAGATTATTCCTCACAGTCCCAAAAGAAGCCAACTCTGCTGACACCTTGGTCTTGGACTTTTCTTCTCCAGAACTGGGAGACAAGAAATAAGTGTTTAAAGCACTCAGTTTGTGATGCTTTGTTACAGCCACAAAAGCAAACTGATACACTAATGAAACATGCATGAAATATGAGATTTGGCAACTGTCGTAGTTTTAGACAGAAAAGCAGTCTATATAGCGTAGATCTTTGAAGGACTCCTCTACCAAAAAAAATACATTTCTTATCATGCTTGATTTCCATCTCATTGGTTAATTCTGGACTACAGCACATTGCCCTAAAATTGTTAGCAAAATATTCCAATCAAGTCCAACCAACATTTACTGAGTAACAACTGTACACTGCTATCTCCATTTATATTCAGGAACATTTACTTCATGTAAAAAAATTGCTGTCTAGTTAAAAAGACAGATGTAGACCATTGACTTTAGTTCAAGGTAATAAATGCCATGTAGTAGCAGTTAATGACTACTATTTGCAAACACTGCATGTCAGACACTGTTCTAACACTTCATGTAGGTTATTCCAGTTACTCCCCCAGAGACTTGTATTACATGGGCTGTTTAAAAACCTCATTGTAGAAATGAGAAATTTCAGACCCATTCCTCTAACTAATATGCTAAAACCAAGGGTTAATATAATTCTCTGGGAACAGAAAGGCCTAAGAGTTAATTATGCATTCAAAAGAAATGCAAAGTAGAGACATTTCAGGGAAAACACAAAAAATTATGTGGTATCCAAACTGGATCTAAAGACGCTTAGGAGTTTCCAGGCAGATAATCAGATGAAGAAAATTTCAGTCAAAGAGAAGAGATTGAATGAAAGTGTAGAAAGAGATACACAAGTTGTGCTTGTCTTTGGAGAGCAGCTAGACTATACATCTTTGAGGGCAAAGAGGGTACAAGAGCACATAGTGGCCTCTGGGTGTACTGCTCTTTCTCAGAATATGAAGGAGAATGACTAGATTGAAAAACATTCAAATCCCTAACCCCCCACCAGCCTTGTGAATAATGTAACAATTAGTAATATTTCAGACCCAACTGGTTCACCCACAATCTAAATGTCTAATCCTATCTTTGGCTACTCTGACTCTTTATATCCTGAATTATTTGCAATTCTTCTGACCAGCCCTGTGTCATCTTACCTCGGTCACTTAGCTTGCACTGTCTCTCAGCATACCTAGCTGCCATGTACCAGTTTTCATTTCCCCAGTGCATCCTGGTAATTGTAGTGTAGATGGAACATTGACTAATTTTAGGAAACAAATTATGAGTCAGTGTCTGATATACATTCACTGATGAAACTCTAAAGAGGAAGGTGTCATACTTACCTAGTCAAATACTGCTTGCTGTCTTGGACAAAGATTTTTTTAAAAATTGTTTTTATTTTTTACTCATCTAACTTTTTATTTTTTATATTTATTGTTTGTGTTATTAGAGTTTAAGCTTGTCAACATTAATATGTCTTAAGGGTCATACAGATTTGTTGAATGAATGAACAAAAGAGTAAATGCTAATAGTTAATGACCCTAAAGGATGAGTACAGCTGGTTAGCTGTAGTTTGCTTTGTTTTTAATTTTGTTGAAGTGACATTGGTTTGCAAAGTTATATAGATTTCAAGTGTACATTTCTAAATGCATCATCTATGTGTTGCGTGGTGTGCTCACCACCTAGAGTTGGTCCTCCCAATCTAATTTTAGAAAGAAAAAAGCCTTTCTAATTTTTTTGACAATACATGCCTCATTTATATGTACCTCATCTCACTAATGTAAAGTTCCTCATGCTTACTTGTATCTTCAAAGAATTACAGTGTTGTCACAATAATGACAACAGTGATAATATATCTACATAGTAATTGTGAAAGTGAAGTTGAAATCATTGCCTAAAACAAATGGTCATTGTAATTTTTGTAGACCAAAAGTAGCTCTGTCCTGAAAGTGCATTTTAAAATGACTCCTTCAGGTAGCTAACTTTTGAAAAACAACATGTTTTTTTTATAGCTACCAGGAATGTCTATGAATATACACAGTGTTGTCAACTAACATTGATTCCCAAATCAGAACTCAATAGACATTTTGTTCATTTTTTATTGTTTTGCTTCCTTAGACTTTTTAAAACACAGATTCTGGGCCTTATTTAGAGAATCTAAGTGGGTTGCTCTTAGCCAAGTAATCCATAATTAAAAAACAAAATTCTTCAGGTGAATCTCTGATCAGTCAGGTTTGGGAAACACTAACCATAGGAAATGTGTTTCTTAAACCAGTAGCTTCAAAGTACAATTGAGGATTCTGTATACTAAACTGCATACTAAAAACAGATTCCTAAACTCTTCCTGGCACTGCTGCACCAGAACTACATGATGTGGGAGCCCAGTACTATGCATTTAAATAGAATTTTCTGATGATTCTAATGCACGCCAGGTTTGAGAATGACAGCATTACTTATAATACAAATGGTGCTATTTAACAATTAAATTATTATTTTTAAAAATTTCCTGCAGAAGCTTACTTTCTCTCAGTGAGCAGAGGATATGATGCTATTCAGTGAAAACAGACAACAAAGAAAAATGCAGTCTTACAGTGGTTTGGGGAGTATCAGAGACAGATCGCTGAATTAAAGGGTAGAGGGGAAGGACATTTCATTTTTAGTTCTGCTGCTAACTAGTTGTTTCACGTCTTGTCATTTAACCTAGCTTCTCTAACCCTCAGTTTCCTAATCTGTTAAATTAAGAAATTATTATATAAATAGTTTTTCAGACATGCATTTTTTCCTGCAGCAGTATCTATTTTTCAAATAGAATCTTACAACCCAAATCTATGAAACAAATAAAAGTGAAGTTTCTTTAAGTGAAATGAGATAAAAATTCCCTAGGTTAAACTTGGAGGTCCCTTTATACATGTTAGGACTCCAAGGAAAACAATTTGAAAAAACAATGAACTAGATGATCATGGAGATTTTTCTAAGTCTTACATGATATATTTCTATAATTCTAAAGAGAGAATAGAGCTGGTTTTATCTTCTCTTTGTAGGTCACAATTAATAATCCCCTGGAAACACTGACAAAGTGTGTCAATTGAATTTCCTTTGAATGAGAAAACTGTGTCAAGTTTCCTAATGTTTAAGCCAGCAATAGAAACCATATTTTAAATAGCTGAGTTATTGCAATGCAAAGATAATTCATAAAATATAGTGTAGCTTCTCTTCTGCATAGAAAATATATGTGTCCTTGAAAAATTTTCAAATTTCTGCATCTTCGCGTGTGTGGAACCAGGAACTGATATCCAGAACATATAATTTTTATAACTCTATGAGTGAAAGGTAACTATCTAATAGAAATATCGTCAACAGTGTTGAACACTTCATAATGAAAGTTATACAAATGACTAAAAAGCATATTAAAATGCACTCAACATCATTAGTCATCAATGACTTGTAAGTTACAATTACAACACCAATCCTAGCAGGGCTCAAATTAAAGATTGACAACCCTTTGTCACAAACACACACTCACAAATACATACACACGAACACACACACCAATACGTGTTTATGATAGCATAGCGAGGTATAACTGCATATGCACACATTGTGAATATTTTTTCTCAGACTAGGGATTGCTTATTTATTTCTCGGTGGATTTTGGCAAGTATTCAATTGCTTTGGCACATTGTTAAACATTAATTGTCCTTTTTAAGTATGCATCTATTCTGAGCTCTGTGTACTTTTCCTGATTTATCTGTTTATCTAGCTTAATGCAATCATCTCATCTTCTTTGTAATTAAAATCTTAGAAGAATTTTAAAATCAGTGTGAGTCTCCAATGTTTTTCTTTTTCACAATAGATTTAAAAATTTAGGCTGTCTTTCATATTTCCATATGAATTTTAGAATTTATCAAATTACTTAAATGAAATTGTGGCATTTGTATATAAATTTATTGGATTAATTCTTATTTTTTAAATATTGAATTTTATAATTCATAAACATGACTAACTTCTATTCACCCATTTATTTATGTCTTTAGTCAGCAATACTTTGAAGTTTTCAGTGTAGATGTCATGGACATCTATTATTAAAATTATTGCTATGAGTTCATCTTTTTGATGGTATAGTAATTATGAATTGTTAAAGTTCATTCTCTAATAGTAAATTAGAATTCTAATATATGCAAATAAAATTCTTAAATTTTGGCTTTGTATTATACATTTATATTAAAATTACTTACTATTTCTAGTGACCATTTCATAGACTGTTTAGGATCTTGACAATCATGTCATCTGAAAATACAGACATCTTTATTTTTCCATTTTTATTATGTGTATTTGACTTTTTAAATTACTTTTACTTTAACCCATATTAAATAAATGATTATAAAAAATAAATAGTGGTGAAACATGAGTGGTCCATCATGAATTGGGAAAAAAGTGTAAGAAAATTTAAAGTTTCAGAAATGAAAGCCTCATTAGAAGAGACTAAATGTAGAAAAGTCATAAATGAATACATAGACTGTAGAACTTAAAAAAAAATGAGCAAAAATAAATGAAAGTGAATAAGGAATAAAAGCATATTTAAAATTTTACTTAAGATATAAAGGTAGTTTATATTCTAACCTACTTGGTCTTGATTCCTGATAAAGAGGGAAAAATTTATTTGAAAAACCGTAACTAAGATAATTATAAATATGCATATGAAAAGATTTTTAACATCACATGTAATTAATGAATTGAAAATTAAAATAGCAATGAGATGCCCCTAGATACACATGTTGGAATGGCCCAAATCTAAAGGAGTGTCAACACTAAAAGAGTGTCAACACCAAATGCAGGCAGAATTGTGGAGCAACAGTTACTCTCATTCATTGCTGGTGGGAATGCAAAATGGTAAGCCACTTTGGAAGACAATTTGGCAGTTATGTATAAAACTAAACATATTCTTATCATGTCATACTTGATATTAACCCAAGTCATGTCCTTGATATTAACCCAAATTAACTGAAAACTTAGGTCCACACAAAACCATGCCCCTGGATGTTTATAGCACTTTTATTCATCATTACCAAAACTTGGGAACAACCAAGATGTCTTTCCACCGCTGTGTCCAGACGATGGGATATTATTTAGCATTAAGAAAAAAAGAACTGTATATCCATGAAAAAGCATGGAGGAAATTTAGCATATTACTGAATGAGAGAAGCTAAATACATGATTTCAACTATGTGACATTTAGGAAAAGTCAAAACGTGTTAACAGTAAAAAGTTGAGAGGTTGCTAGGGGTTAGGAGTAAACGAAGCATGAATAGGCAGAGCACAGAAGATTTTTTAGGGCCTGTGATATGTAATATATGGTAGATGCTTAGTAATTATTAATTTCACTCCCCTTTTGTACGTCACTGTGCCAGAGAGCTGAGGATTTTTCTAGTCTGTGTAAAAATACCTTCAAAGGAATTAGAAGAAAAGCAATATAAATTTTTGAAATTTGTATTAACAAAAGGACACATGACAATGATTTGTTCTTAGTTTACAAATATATACATCAAGTTTTATGTTAACAGGTTTAATAATTGCCTCTATCCCATGGTATTGATTCTGCATATCATTACAGATGATTTCACATTAATGATGTTTTAAAAAGTTTAATAAGTTTCTTTTCTGGTTGTGAATACTCTACCCTATGGAGGATTTTAGATATAACAATGATTATGACCTATGTACCTGCATCTGCCAGTTTCTCCTGGGCAGGTATACATACACATCATAGAATGTTTTACTTGTAGACTTAGCTACAGACTTAGAAAAAACAGTGTGAAGGAGACAAAACATTGCTCTCATGCTGGCTTATGTGCATTCAGCTCTCAGTGAATTGCCAGACACCTTTTTACATGGTCTTCCTTCCAGCGTTCCTATTTCCTTAGAATTCATTCCCAACTTTTCCATCAATATCATTTTTGAAAAATGTAAATACTATCACACTGAGAATAAAATACAAACTCCTTACTTTGTCATACAAATCCATTCATGAATGAACAACACTCACCTGACCAGCTTTACCTCTTGACTCTCACTGCCTTCTTCTCTGTTCAAACGTCAGTTATATTGACCTATGGGGAATTCTCTGTATGTTTTTTTAATTCTCATGTTTCCATGCCATTTCACATGGCCTGGAATATCTAGAAATGTCCTTTCTTTCGCTATCATATGTTCCAAGGTATTTGATTATATAGCTCTAGATAGCTCTATTCTATACTCTATATGGCTCCTTTTTTGTTGTTGTTGTTGTTCCCTGGCTGGGAATCAAACCCAGGCCATGGCGTTGAGAGCACCGAAGCCTAGTCACTACACCACCAGGGAACCCCTATATGGCTCCTTTTTATGTCTTTTGTTTGGAGGAGCCCTTGTGTTGGTTCAGAATACTTGGTTCACTTATCAAGCCAGATAGATAGATCCAGTCGTGTAACTTTCTTACTGAACTAGACAGTAAACTCTTAGACGTGAGGGCTGATAATTATTCACTTTCTTATTTGCGTATCTAGTAAAAAGTTTGGAAAAAATAGGAGTTTCTCATTCTATGTTTGATAAATGAATGAAGGAACATAAAATCTTGAGAGAATCTCAGCCTGCTCTGTTGCCTGCTTTGGTCTTTAATTTTTGTTCCAATTGGAGGAACTAAAAAAGCATTGATAGTAAGAAGTGGAAAAGTTTTTCTTAAGTGAGTATTAAAATATGGAGCCCTAGGATGAAAAACAAGAATATATACTAAGCCCAGAAGTAAAACATGTATCAAGTTTAAATGATCAATAGAAGAAACCATTGTGTAAATAATTATTTGGAGTAATATGAACACTACAGTTAGGGACATACATGATTTCTTACAATTTAAAAGACAGTGCCATAGTGTAAAGATTTCTCCTCCATGTTATACATGTAGAAACGAGTTCAGAGAGGGCAACTGACTCGCTCAGGATTGATGAGCTAGTGAGTGATTGAACTGGTATCTAAACACTGATCTTTCTGATTTGAAAGTTCAGTCTCTTTTAGCTATATCTGAAATTGACTTTTCACATGCTGTGTGTAAATTGCAAGGTTCTTATTTTAAACCATGTATGTGAAGATACCCTGGCAGAGATGAAGTGGGGTAGGCCTGGGGTTTGCACTGTACTATTTCAGTGCCCGGCTACTTCTGCATCCTTTTGGGTGGTTGCATACCTCTGTGCAGACCACCTTTAAAATGTCAGTAGCATGCATACAAAAAAGATAGCTTTTCTACCCCTTAGCCTGGTTCCCTCACATATCAAATAGAGATAATACCTACCTTGCATCTTGAAGGGCTGTGTATAGATATGTATATTTTTTTCCAGGAACAATTATACTGTTACAAGGGTATATTGAATATACACCATTATGTACAGTCCAAGAGCCAATATACTGTAATACCATTATATTTCATAAACCATATATATATCTCCATATATATATGTGTGTGTGTATATATATATCTTCTAATATATATATATATATATAATTCTAACATATATATATAACATGTTCAATAAACTTTAGCTGTTACTATTAAAAATAACAGAATACCAAAAGTAAAAATATCTCTCATGAAATGTTGTGCTTGTGGCGTAATGTGTTTTTCAGATGTACTTGTATATTTAAACCTTCCTAGAACCAGCTTTCTAGAAGAATCTTTCTTCAGTTTAAACTTTCAGAGAATGGGCATCGCCACTATTTCATTAAGGTAGAAAGCGGAAGCAAATCACCTTCTTGGGGAGGCAGCAACACTTCATTTCAAATCCCTGCTCAGTGTGTAACCCCTTGCTGGGTAATCTTGCAAGAATTATTAGTTGATCTTAAAAAAATAAAAGTCAGATACCCTTTACAGAGTTATACAGGGTGAATTGAGTGTTGTTCAAGTAAATATTTTCATTGCATGGGGCAGTGAAAGATACAGAATATGTACTCTGTAAATGTAAGATCATTTTAATTCCTTTTCTGAAATTTAAGATGTTTCCCCTAGATTCTGGATTTTTTTTTTTTTAATTTTCCAGTGAATCCTCTTAGTCCTGTTAGAACTGCAACAATTTACTGGACTTTTATTCATTCACAGATTGTTTTTTTGTGTGTCCTAAAATAGTTTGTTTTCTGATTTTTCATTTTAGCATATTATTCAAGGTTTAAGCATCAAATACCGTATTTTGCTGTATATAATGCACACTTTTTGCCCAAATTTATAAAGAAAAAATAATGATGCACATTCTACATGGGAAATACTAATTCTGTATCTATATAAATATTTTTAATTCTTTTATTTATACTTACAAGTTAAAAGTGTAACTCTAGAAATCAATAATGCTATCCATATGCAAAATAATACCCTGGAATATGATAATTGGTTCTTTTTAATGCTAAATTTATTGGGGTGACATTGGTCAGTAAAAATTACATAGGTTCCAGGTGTACAGTTCTGCTATATATATTCTATGTGTTGCATTATATGTTCACCACCCAGAGTCAGTTCTTCTTCTATCACCATATGTTTGACTCCCCCTCCCCTGTTACCCTCAGATAACCACTAAACTAATTGACTATGTGCATAAGTTTTTATTTCTTTGTTGCTTTCAGTTTTATATTCCATATGAGTTATATTAAAAAATAAATGCTGAAATTTCTTTATAATATAAAAATGAGTACCTAAATATAAAGAAATAAAACTTTGAATTAAAAAATTAAAATGAAAGATTTTTTTCCCTTAAAGTTTGGGCCAAAAATGTGGGTGCCCATTACATATGGGATCACATTATTACGGCAATCACAGAGAAACATTAAAGTGAAATCACACACACACAGGCATGCATGCAGACACAAGATACGTTGGAGACAATTGTAAATAGGAGCTTCTACTGTCAAGGTAGTTGCCCAGTAGAAATGCTGGAAGTAAAAGTACAAAGATACACAAAAGGATTATTTTGCATAGCAGAAAAAAAGGTGGGGAAATTGCCAAATTTAAGTGGTGTCTACCTGAACAATAGATCTGACCTAAGTACTGCTGAATGTTGAAAATTGATTTCTGCTCTTTACTTTTAAAGGACTAGGATAATGTTATGGAGAGTTGTAGTGATTTTACCTGATAAATATTTCATATTCTCTTTCCTGGTAGCTTTATTTTGAAAGTGGTTGGCAAAAATATGAACAAAGGGTCATTTTGTAAAATTACCTGCTGCACTAAGGGTAGAAAAAATGACCTTGGTCATGGCAAACTCTCTGTTTTGACCAATAAAATGCTGAGGAAATAAGGCCGTGTGAGTTTAGGAACCAGGCCTTACGAAACTGTCTGATTCTGTGCCCCATCCGTTTGATTATTTTCTGGGAGCACTGACCGATCATGTAAGAATTTCACCTACCCTGAGAGACAATTGTGGTAAATAGGAGCTGAGAACGCAAATGAGCTCATCCTCCCAGCCGTCCCAACAGTGCCACCACACAAACGAGTACAAGCCACTTGCATAATCCAGACAGGTCCCTTTTCCAGCCGACTAAAATTGCAATCAAAATCATGTAGGGGAGAAGTGTCGGGCAGGGTCCTGCCTGAATTTCATTTCTTTCCTTTGTTTAATAGACTACTTTTTGGGAGTGGTTTTAGTTTTCCAAGAAAATTGAAATGAGGGTACAGAGATTTCCCATACAGCTCCTCTTCCCCGTGCATCCACAGCCTCTCTCACTGTCGCCATCACTCCCCAGAGCGATAGTTCTTTACCAGGGGTAAAGCTGTGTTGACATACCATTGTCATCCGAAGTCCGCAGTTTACCTTGGGGTTTAGTTTCTCCCGTCCTGTCGCTGGTTCCTGTCCAGCGTCAGCATACGCGTCTTCACTCGGGTAAACCCGACCTCTCTGTGTTCATCTGACTTCCCAGTCTTAGGGGCCGTGGTTTCACGTGTGTATTCTCCTCTCTGTGGATCAAAGATTTGTTGATATTTCAGTCTGTTCGTCGTCTTACCTGTTAGAATAGAGTGGCGACTTGCAAGCTCTTTATACAAGGAGTGCCAGCTTGAAGTCCCCCTGCCTGAATATCTGACCCCCCATACATTCACCAGACATAATAAAGTGTGTTAAGACACTACGTCTTGGGTTGTTTGTTACATAGCAGCACTTAACCAGAAGAACTGATTAAATAAAAATATTTATGATCCAAGTAGATGTGCAAACAGATATATATATATATATATATATATATATATAGAGAGAGAGAGAGAGAGAGAGAGAGAGACAGAGAGAGAGAAACTTTTTCCAAAACAAATTGTTTTTTCTTGCAAGATTTAAACCCTTCCTTTGTTGTTTTTGTTTTTGTTTTTCCTGATAAGCACTTCATCCTCAGTATGAGATAGGTCACCTTATCTCTTTGGTTGCTGTTAGCAGTTGCAGATTGCAAAATATGGTAAGAAGGAACTAGTTCAAGGTAGTCATGGATCAATATTCAGATACTAATTATTAGGATATTGTAGGCACGGATGAAAACAGAAAGGTGAGAGATACAAATAACTCAGAAGGAGAGCTACAATAATGTCAGCAATAGGTAAAGGCAAAGAACATGAATTTTGCCATTTCTAATATGCATCCTACCAGGTTAAAAATATCTGCAGACTACAGCTGGTTTTATTTTTTTTAATTCATTTTTATTGTTAGACTTATTGGGGTGACATCTGTTAGCAAGGATTACATAGGTTTCAGGCATACAGTTCTACAGTGCATTGTCAGCTTGTTGTATAATAAGTTCACCACCTAATGTGAGTTCTCTTTCCATCACCTTATATTTGGCTTCCCCCCCTCCTCTCCTACCTGCTCCCACTTCTCCCCTCCCTAACCCATTCGTCCCCAAATAAACATTAAACTGTTGATTGTGTCCATGGGTTGTTTGTTTGTTCATTTTTTTTCTTTGTTGCTTTCAGTTTTATATTCTGCATATGAGGGAAGTCATACAGTTTTTGTTTTTGTTTCTGTCTGGCTTATTTCACTTAGCATGATGATCTCCAGGTCCATCCATTTTGTTGCAAATGGCAATATTTCATCTTTTCTTACAGCTGAGTAATATTCCATTGTGTATATGTACCACAGCTTCTTTATCCAGTC